>OX359265.1:7146476-7448976 GCA_947179155.2 Hedera helix | reverse complement strand
TTCCTACTACTACTATTATTATTATTATTATTATCATTATTATTATTATAATGATGATGATGATTATTATTATTATTATTATTACTATTACTATTATGATATTACTTATTATTATTTATTATTATTATTATTACTTTATTATTATTATTATTATTATTATTATTATTATTATTATTATTATTATAGTGTAGTGGTGAATTTGATTTGAGTGAAAAATATGAATGCATAAATTTTTGAAATGGGGGGTGGGGGGGAATGAGATGTAGATTAGTGACCGTTGGATGTTGAAGCCTTAAATGATTTTAGACTGTTGGATGTTGAAACCTAAATTAATTTGAGACGTTGAATATTTAAGTATTGAAATTTGAATCGCTCTGTTTTATTATATATATATATATATATATATATATATATATATATATATATATATATATATATGATGTTCAACACCTTGACTGATACAGTTCTAATCGATATTATTAGACCAAAAATTAAGCCCACCGCAGCTTAGAATCATAACCAAGAATATTATTTAGGTCTATTTTTTTCTTTTCTATCTGGTCAAGAATCCTAATCTCTGTTATAGATTTGGGAAGATCTATCCTTTTAGAGATATTTTTCCCTGGATCTCTTTTATTTTAATATAATAAATTATTCTCCAAACTTAGTTTTTCTTTTTTGTGGGGCCTTGTTTTTTTAATGACATGATTGATTTTTTTTCTCTCTTTTGTGAGGGGATTGCATTATTATTTCTTGGATGATTTTGCATTATCTGTTAGGGTTATTTTTCTTTCTCCGTTAGGAAGATTATTTTTCATTCATGAGATTTTTTTCGACACATAAATTATTGAAAACAGATTATTCATTCATTCATGCATTATTCATTTATTCATTCATGAGATTTTTTCATTCATGTATTATTATGACAACTTATTCTTCTATTGTCCGTATTAAAGAATGGTCCAAATTTACGTATTCAATTATTATTTTAAAGAGATAGTATCCACTAGCAGTAGTATTACCGTTAACCATTTTTTCTGATTATCTATTACTCATATATATGATTATACTCTCGGTGATCTGTTACCAAACCATTAAAATAAGCTAAATATAAAAAACCTACAAAAAAAAATAGGTTAAAAGAACTATAACAAACTTCCACGCAAAAAAAAAAGTCTTTCTTTTGCAAAAACAAATTATTCTACAAAAGGAGTCTTTATTATTATTAATATTATTGTATACATAACAAAACAATATAATGTCTTCATGTTTAATAACATAATTTTACTATTATACCAATATAACCAAACTAAATGCTCATCATATATATTTAACAATAATTATGAAAAAATAAATTAAAATCTACAAATTTTATAAACGCAAACTCTTTCTATGTCAACAAGAAGAGTAGGTTATAACTAAGGGCACACTTATTCCACGATAAAGCTGAAAAAAAGAAGTGTGGCTTTTGGCATAGTTAGGAAAGACGTCGGAAGAATCCCCAAACAAATCAAGGGTGAATACTATTCTTCCACTGTTTAAAGCTGTACACCATATAATACCGATATTTTCATACTCAAACCGATTATTGAACCGAAAAATTTATCGAGTGAATAAGTTATCGAGACGTTATTAAATATTTGACATCATAAATATATATTATTAATAATTAATAAAAATTTAAAATATTTTATTTTTGATAAATTAAAATATAATAAATTTATATTACAATAGTACTAAAAATTGTTAATTTTAATATTAAAAAAAATTGGTAAGAAAAAGATAATAAAAAATCGATTCACTTGATCAAATCGGTTAAACTACTAATTAGACCGTTAATCAACCGTTTCAATTCAAATTTTGACAAAACTGATTTAGTTAGGCTAAACCAAATCTAATATAAGAGTAGTTTTCAATTCAATCGACCGGACCAATCTGAATTTTAAAACATAAATAAATATTATTATTATTATTATTACTACTAATCTAGCTAAAAAAAATGACCGCCGTAATATAGAGGATAGACTAGGAATCTCATATGCACATGGAGTTGGAGTACTTTAAATTTGCATCAAAGTACAACATATATACCTCTTAGTATTGACACTTCATTTCCACCTTTCATTTCATTGCAATGTTTATATACCGTATCTAATCCATCTATCTTGGCTTACTTCTTTTGTTTTCTTCGGTCGGCCATAATGCAAATTGCAAAATTATAATTAAGGAAATAAATTAATTTGCATGTTTTAACTTTGAATAGATAGTATAGTTTGACTTTTAAAATAAATGATTTGACTAGGTGATATTAGAAAGGGTTTATAAATAATTTTTGATTTTATTATATGAGAGTGCAATACGAAACTTCTCATTAGTCGAATGTTTGGTCTTGAGTTTTAATTTCTTTTTAAATAAAAGTTAATATTGTGATATCTGACATCTCTGTTAATATTATTATTGATAGGGAATTGATATTTTTACATAATCTCTCTCACATAAATAATGAATGAATCCTACAGTAATATAAAAAATACTCATGAAAATATAATTTTTTCGTATAAAAATATTAGTTTCCTATTGAATATTGTTAATTAATGTTTTGTGAGAGCACAAAACAATCAGGATAAAGAGTTTTTTTTTTTTTTGTTGTAACAGTTAAGCTTTGGAACCGGATTTTATTCACATAATAAAACGTGATTAGTATAGCAATAAGTTGTGTTAATTGAACAATAACTCAATTTTATTAATGTAAAAAATGTAACTTTTTGCTACACTAGTTAGTTATATACAAAGATTCTTGTCCTTTGCCCGTATTTTTAAGCATCTATAATGAAGTTGTTCTATCAAAGTAAACAAAAGTAAGCTATACTTCCAACAGCAAAATAAACTAGTAATTACCAATGAGAAGCTATTTAGACGGCTACTTAGCAACTTGTTCTTCTCATATATATATATATATATATATATATATATAGAGAGAGAGAGAGAGAGAGAGAGAGGATCTAAAGTATAATTTTTAAATAGTATACATTTCTTAAATAACATATATTTAACAAAATGACGTTGTTTTAAAGATTTTTTTAAAAAAAATAATAATATTAAAAGAAAATATGACATAATGTGACATTCCGCGGCATCATTTATTTTCTTTTTATTTATGAAAATGTCATTAAAAATATTCAAAACGACGTCATTTTGATAAAGGTACACTACTTAAGGAACTGTGCTATTTAAGAGGTATGTTTTTAAACCTTCTTCTATATATATGTATATATATTTGCTATATTTTCTTCTAAATTTGTGAAGTAGCTTTTCTTTTAATCGTCTCTCTAATTAACCAACATTAGAATGCTAAACTTACTCGGAGCATGAAAAATTTCATATGAACAAACAAATAATTTAAAGGGAATAAAATGGAAAATTGGGAATGTAATAATTTTAATACTTTTCATGAATCTTGTACGTACTAGGCCGGGAGATTTTTCAGTATTCTTCCGACTCAAGTTTTATCTTTCCCTACAAAAGGGGAAGCAAAAATCAGATTAAAGAGAATGCAAGATTAAGATGTTGCATACACTACTTCTGAGTATCAGGTGCCTTGGGTAGTTTCTCTCTTCAATTCCCTCTTTCAATCCCATCAACAAATTTAACCAGCCAAACTAACTTTTTTCCTTTTATGACCAAGCCACTTGCCTGCACCAAATATATACTTGATGTTCAGATCATAAATTAAACTTCTTCTGTAAAAAGTTTTGTCAAATGCTAATCATTAATCAAGGACAATAAAAACACACCATTTGGTGACAAATTGCGATTTGTGGATAACAAACAAACATTTATAGCAAGCTAATCCAATATCATTTCTTTACAAGCTTTTGTCTCTATTAGATCGGTTTCATGTGCCAACAAGCTCATGTTGGTGCATGTTGCCTGCAGGAACTGAATCAAAATCCGATTCTCAGGGGCATAAGATCACTGCACGCAGATTTTATTTTTCTAGCTTTCTATCCTTTTCCAACATTTTTCCAATCTGGATTTATTCTTGTTCTACGTAGTGCACTGTTCTCGTTTCCAAGTTGATCAAGATCCTCTATTATATATTTGTCCCTACTTTTAACATGCTAACTGATTCTTTCAGTCAAAGACAGGAAACATTATTCTCCTACACATGTTATGAATGATATGATTAAGCTCTAATCAAAGTTATAAACATGAATTCACTTATATTGATCTAAATAACACACCATCTTTATCCGCCCACATGTTAAATTTAAATACGTACCTGTTCAACTTTCCGCTAAAAACATCAATTATCATTTTCTTCGGTTCAGTAGGCTTTTCTCAAATCACACAAACGTCAGTGGAAGGAAAGCAGCACCAAACTAACTAAAGCACCTGTATTCTGCATTATCGGCACTTATAGCAAATTCGATTGTATGAAAAATAAAGAATTACAACATCAAAATCAAACAAGCAAAGAGCAGGGTTCGTTGATGCAAATACCAATGCAGTTTAATTCATCATACTGTGTACAAAAAAAATAGTAGAAGTTCAGATCTCCTTGTTTATAAACCAAGACAATCGTTGGAAAGGGAAAAGAAGTTTGGATTTGTTCAATAGCCACCGTGAATAAAATAAAATCTAATATAAATATGTTTAATAAATAACCATCAGGTAAAGGGTATAAGACTGAACAAATGAGATAATTTACAATGACTGGGACTTAAATTGGAAGAATTCTATAAGCAATCGAGGATCAGCTGGTGGTCGGCCTTATCTCCAATAGCTAGGCAGTATGAAGTGATTTGCATCACTTTAGAAAGGACCAAACTCAAACACTCAACCCAGAGATCCATGATTAACTTCCAATATATATAATCTCCTATTTTACTGCTTTTGCACCTGCACATGGAAGCTGGTTTTGGTATCAAGGTTTCAAAGGACATCTACAGGTACCGTAACCACCAGAGACTTTAAAAGAATCACAATTTCCTTCATTCAAGAGGATTACGGCAGAATTTAAAGTTGTAGTTACTAGTTTCTTTTCTCCATTTATTTAACCGGTCGTACGCCAACAGTTCTCACACGGAATCTATACTGAGGTTGATCATCTTCATCATCATCATCCTCACTGGAGTCATCTTCGACTGTATCCCATCGTGAGTAATCAAGATGTAAGTGCCCTTTTGGTTTTGGGATTGTTTGCCATCCTGAGGAATTTTGCTCAGATGATTCCTTGAGGCGCTGATTTTGAGGGGTAGCTTTTTCAGCATTCTGACTAAGATCAAAAGTTTGGAGGGTAGTGACTTCAATCGTGGGAGCTGATCCGACATATTCGGTGTTCTGATTTCTTCCTATTACAGCATCTTTTTCTAGTTCTCCTTCTACCATTTGCTTCTCTTCATCTTTTTCTAGTTCTACTCCTTCAACTTGCTCCTCTTCCTCTTCCTTTTGTTCTCCTTGATCTGTGTCTTCATCCTCTTCTTCTAGCTCCATCTCAGCTTCAGGTATTGGCGCAAGTGACTTTCCTTGGGCAAAGTTAACATTTCTAATCAAAATAGGTAGAAAAACAAATATGCCATAATAACACTGTCCCAAAGGTTAAATATTAAAATTGTCAATATTCGTGTTTCTGTCACTGTATACCAACTAAATGACTAATTCCTTTATAATAACCTAAAAATGCCTTGAGAAGGTGAAATATGGCCGAGGCATTTCTCATTTTGTGATACATATATATCACCTTTTCTTCACCTCTTATCTGGCAGACTAACAGTTATTTCAAAACCATTCATGTGTAAAAGAGCCTGTGCACTTTAACATGAAGGAGCCTATATAAAGTATCGCATAAGAGGTGATACAAAAGGCGACATAAAATAAGGTGATTTATATAATTTCTCATGCCAATATAGAAACTGGTTCAACAACAACATTTGATGAGGAGTGGGGAGAGAGAGAACATCAAAACATGTATTAAACACGGTGTGATCACATTCTTATGATAGCAATCAACGAAATTCATTTGGGCCAAGAAGCAGAAGATTGTACTACAATTACTGGAATAGACCAGCAGCAGTCAGGATTTTTTTATTCCAGTGACTTTATCAGACTACTACAATCTCAAGGACAGGTAATGCTCAGAAAGTTAGTCCTAAGCAGTAGGATCTTGATATGTAGTTTAAATCTTAAGTTATTCCTTAACAATAACCAATAACAAGCTATTATTACATACATGGTCTTAAGCACAATGACGGGTATGTGGCTAGGGTGTAAAGAAACCTAACATTGGCATTAGTGCACAAAGTTCTAGCCTTGAAAATTTTAATGCATGTATAATTTATTACAAGATTTTCCATTGCACTAATCAATCTCCTGTCCTTCAACAGTAAACTAAAAGTCCAAATTACAAAACAAAGGAGAAAGAATATAAGATAGAATACCAATAAACCTAAAAGGATCACAAACTAAAAGATAGGGAGGGAGAGGAATACCAATTGTGTCTTTAAACGGGCGTAAAGGTTTTGATACACATCTGATGATGGATTCAAATCAATAAGCCTGTTGACATCGAAAAGTGCCGAGTGATACTCCTTAAGAGTGACTAGAGTTTGAGCACGCAACATTAATGCTCCGGTGTGCTTGTGGTCAAGCTCAAGCACTGAAGTACATTCCTCTGCTGCCTAAAATTGTAGGAGAGTCGGTCAATATATATGAAGACTTTCCCAGGAAAAGTACGAACTGTTTCTCTTCTTTTCCAGTTACATATGGTGATGCATATATCAAAACGAAGAATAATTACCAATCCGCAAAATAAATGTATGACTCTGTGTGTGTGTGTGTGTGTGTGTGTGTGTGTGTGTACATATGTAGAGATAGATTGAGAGAGAGAGAGAGAGAGGTAATAATCTTGAATACATATGGGTTGCCCTCAGCTTACTTTGGACTTCTGGAAAGCTTCTCTTTTGTTATAGATTGTTTCTGTGTATACAGTTTGTGTACTTGGGATTAGGCCCCATTTTGACAATTCCAAATATGGAAGTTATAATTTATCAAAAGAAAGTGAGTTCCATACGCTGATACAAGAGATTGATGTTTTAAAAGTACATACAGTTGAACTTGCTTTCATTTTGTTTTTCTTTTTTCATTTTTCTTATTGTTTTCATAGGTAGTACACCTGTGAAAACATGATTACAGATAAAGCATTGGAAAAAACAAAAGAGGCCTTTACGAACACAATCTCCTCACCCATATACAACCCCTCAACCCAAGAGGATACACAAAAGATAGATATGTATGCACCCAAAGAGAACTCACTTCGATCCTTGAAAGAAACTAAATTCATTTGTTAAATAGGAAAACGGCTCAAAAACCATTGAGATCGTTACAATCGATCTCTATTTATAAGTTTGTCCTCAAATCATCTGTTGTTTTGCTCTCTCTAGATAGTCCATCCCATCAATTTCCAATTTTGAAAACATTGGCAACTCACCCAGATCCCTCTCGTAGCCTTAAGAAAGTTCTTCAATCTTCACCAATCCCAGAAGCTCCAAAGAAGTCCCGAGAAGTGCAGCAAAGATCTACAACTCCTGAACCAACTCAGAAGGTAATAAAAGGTGATCTCGCATCTCCTCCACCTTCCTAAGCATACAAAGCCATTTCACAATGAATTCTCCCCTGCATCTCAAGTTATCCTGCATCAAACTCAACCTAGAGCTGCTGTTCACAAGGAGAAGGCTTCCTTGGGGTCCTGCACACCAGATACTCCTCCACAGGAAATCTCATCACCGCATCGCTGAATCACAATTTAGTAGAATTTACCTGCGAATTAACTACTAACATCCTTCTACTGCAAGGCATTAACCTAGGCCCCAGGTGGTCAATATCTGATAAGGTTGTCCAAAATCCACAGGCCAGCAGTCTTATAACTCACTCTTCAAACTTTTTTTAAAGTTAGAGAGCCACATACACCTCAGAGGCTTCAAAGCTAAATCGATGTGTTAGAAAACTAATTCGGCCTAGGCAGGGCTCTAGGTGCCCAACCAAATCGAGGTGGAAGAGCCCATAAGAATTTTTAGAACAATGATACCTTTCGTGCTTCTCTACAAAATAGTTCTCATCTCTACATCTAAACCCGCACGATATAAATTGGGAAATTTTAAATACATCTCCCGGCAGGTATATTTCCAATACCGAACCATACCTACACAGTACACACCAACCTAAAAAAGTATGCTTCATGAAGGAATCCCACCATTTTCCAATAAGCTGTCTACAAGCCAACCACATATTGAAAAGTCTCTGACTCCCTTCTAAGATGGTTTACTTGTGGACATGTGCTCGTGAATATACATTTTTCTTTTATCATTTACCTTTACTTTTCCCTCTCATTTTCCATAATCCAAAAAACATCATAAACAATTAATCTCTCCCGAAACAAAAACAAAAAAAAAATAGAAAAAGGAAAAGGAAAAAAATTCATATCCTAGATGAGCTCTCAAGTAGGAGATACCCACCCAAATTATAAACAAGAATTCCAATACGAAATGTTTCTAGCTTAATGTCGTTTATCTGCTAGTTGCCTTTTATTGAGGTTCTAATAAGCCATTTCAAAGATTCAACATAAATCAAAAGGGGGAAAGAACCAACTGGACAAGAATCTACGCCTCATCTCAATACTAAATCTCCCAAAAAATTATTTGAGGTTGAAGTCCAAAACCACACAAAGATGAAAAAGAGGACTAATATGTACAGAAGGATCTAAAACTACTTCCTTAAGATTTTGGGTTGGAGTTAATACAAAAAAGTGTATCTAGCTAGGCCGGCCTTATGTGGACAAACTGCAATGGCACCCTTTTCTCTCCCAAAAATTTAATTGTGCTTAATCGCTGTGATGTAAAACATATAATATTCACATTATCACTGTATCTCTAATTCAATTGAGCACAATCTAGCTTCTTTGGTGCCAACCACACCTAGAACCTAAAACGAACCTAGATTAAGTGTATATGTTATTTCATATATACATTTAAAGCAAACCTTTTTCCTTCTACGATTTGTCACTTAAACCCCCACCAACAACGCACACAAGGTAATCCGATAATAAACTATGTGTGGGTGGTCTAAGGAGATCATTTCCTTTGCAGATTATTAGTCACGTATAATATGTTTGACGAATAGTCCAAATCAAAAAATACATGATATAACAGTATATGTAATACCCCGAACCCGCTATAAGCCTGAAGTGCCACATGCCGCAAGCACAAAGCTCGCAAGGCAACAATATGAATAGCGCAGCCCAAATGAAAACACAATAATGAAACTAATTTGAAACTGAACAGTTTTTCATTATCAAAATTACACTAAAGTTCAATAACTAAATACCGAAAACATAGCTTTGGAGACATAGCTCTATTAAACAAAAGTCTTATCAAAATACTAATAAAACAAAAAAGAACTTCAGTCATCCACAAAAGTATCCACAGTGCTCGGCTCTTAACAAGGTATCATGTAAAAATTAATGTAAGGGTGAGCGGTAAAACTCAGTAAGTGACAATCTTTACTATTTAGGTGGATCAAATATAGTTTGCAAAACACTTTTTCAAAATAACTTTTTGTTTAATAACACTAATAAACATACATGTTGAAAATAATATTTTCTTGTTCGATAATAATAGTAGATATATACATTCAAAACCAAAATCAATAATCATAAAACACAATTCGAAAACGATTTCAATATGTTCAATATATTCGATATATCTTTTAATCCACAACCCTTGCGACTAAGGTTACAGAAGCCTTATAACACGGCCCTTATATTTGATAATGTCAATGATACGCCCCCTATTAAGGTATCTTATCATGCACGCGTCTCGAATAACGCCCCCCCAAGGGTATCTAAAGGTGTGCACCTTAGTAGGTCCTAAATTTTTCCGGAACTAGCGTAAACACTAACGGATTTTATACATAGTCGGTCTAAGGTTTCTAAAAATAATTTCTCAATATTTTCGATATGCAAAACTATACTTCTTTCACAGTTCAAAATCACATAATCTCATTTTCTAAATCAAAATTCTATTTTGATACTTAATCCGGATTTTTAACAAAATACAAGTGTAACATTTTCATTCAAATAGAAACGTTAAATAAAGTATAACAATTTTTGAAACAATATATTTAGGCATCCGAATAATTACTAAAACGTACATAATTATAAACAATAGTTTCAAAATACTAAATAGTTTGGAAAGTCACTTACCTCGATATTGCTGAACACAAAATTAATAGTCGAACGACTCCTAAATATAAATTTAGAACAAATAAATGTCATTAGGAAAAATTCTATTATTTAACAGATTTCTTATTTCTTTTTCAACATAACTATAAGTATATTTACAAAAATATTTTTTCAATATTTAATCATTTTTAAATCAAATATTAATATTATGCCAAAATCATAATCTAAATAGCAATAATAATTAAAGCCAATAATGTTAATCTAAAACTATTAACTAATAATCTAACTACAAAACAATAATTAAAGCCAATAATACTAATCCAAAACTAATACTAATAATCTAAATACAAAATAATAATTAAAACTACAAAAATAATAACAATGCAAACATACTAATTACTAACAAAATATACTAAAATACCAACTAACAAACTAAATACAATATTTAAAACAAAAATGACAAGACAGAAAAATTAAATAAGAAACATACCCGAAAATTACGAGTTCCGCAGATTGTCTACGTCCTCGATGACAAAAAATTAATTAATGAGGTCTTTTTATAAAAAGTTCTCACACAACAAGGTCCTTACTCAAAATTGGAGGCCCTTAAGTTGGTGAAGTAAAACAAGAAGGGTAGTATTTTATTTATAGCCTAAGGAATGAGTTGCGTTTTGCTAAATGGGCGATGTGGGACTAAGCTTTATAGGACTAAGGATATATTAGCAACCAATGTGGGAAGGGCAAAACTTGAGTCATTACATTACCTCCACTTAAAAAAAATTTGGTCCACCAAATTTCCAAACCATAAGCATGCATCTAAAAATAACATGTTCAAATAACAAAAAAGTTACATACCTTAACTGGTTGCCTGAAAGTTGAAACAATCGTCCTCGAGTTAGCCTTGGACTTGCTATAGTTACTTCCTCTTTTCTTGCATCTCCTTTAGGTGGAGGGTTCTTGGGATATTGTGCAATTTTATGACTTAACTCTCCACAATGAAAGCACGCACCGGTATTCCAATGACATTCTTTGTCTGGGTGGTTCCTACCACATCTCCCACATTTCAATTTATCCTCTTGATTTCCCCGAAATCTACCGATTTGGATATTTATCCTTTTCGTTGGTCCCCCATGGATCGACTCTCCCCCCGAAGGTTTCTCTCTCTTTCGATTGACATTCTTCCTATTCTCAATCTCTATTAGGTCTTTCTCAATAACCAATGCCTTATGGAGCACTGCATCATATGTGGGTAGCTCAAAAGACGCAACATCATGCCTTATGTCGACCCGTAACCTGTTCTCTAACCTACGGGCTTTTGTCACCTTATCTGGTACTAAGGTAAGTGCATACTTAGCGAGCTTCGCAAACTCGGCTTCATATTCAGCAACCATCTTGTTCCTTTCTTCTAGCCTAATGAATTCCCTCTCCTTTTGTGCCCGAATTGTTATAGGAAAATACTTGTTGGTAAATGCCTCTTTGAACATGGTCCAAGTGTAGGGTTTGGGATTTTCCTCGTGTTTCCTTTTCTCCATAAGCCACCAATCATAAGCTCCACCCTGCAATTGGTAAACCGCCAACGTCACCTTATTAGTTTCGGTACTCTTTAACAAGTCAAAAGCCTTCTCCATTTCTTGAATCCACTTCTCAACAATAGTAGAATCTGTAGTCCCTTCAAAGATGGGTGGGTTCAATCGCTTGAATTCTGCTACTATACCATGTTGCCCATATTGTTGATTTTGTACTAATTGAGCTAAGGTATTAACTAGGTGAGTTATACCATCAATGCCACTATCATTGTTAGTAGAGTTACTTCTTCTAAGCGGCATTTTCTACACAATAAAGCAATCCTCACTAAACAACACTATACAAAACTAGTATCAAAACATATATCAAAATGAAATTTAAAATATCCAGGTTTATTCAATAATAAACAAAATACTAATTCATGAAAATTTACATTCAAAATGTAAACTAACAATTAACTAGACAATACAAATAATATTATTTTTTCACTTTATTCTATCTCTCACTCCAAATTCTTAAATTTAGTCAAGACTATACCCACAGTTAACTCTCAAAATCACTTCCCAGAAAATGTGTAAGTTTTTCAACCCAACACATTGCGAGGGGCTACTGCTTTGATACCATTTCTGTAACACCCCAAACCCGATATAGGCCCGAAGTGCCACATGCCGCAAGTACAAAGCTCGCAAGGCAACAATATCAATAGCGCAGCCCAAACGAAAACACAATAATGAAACTAACTTGAAACCGAACAGTCTTTCATTATCAAAATTACACTAAGGTTCAATAACTAAATATCGAAAACATAACTTTGGAGTCATAGCTCTATTAAACAAAAGTTTTATCAAAATACTAATAAACGTCTTAAACAAAAAAGAACTTCAGTCATCTACAAAAGTATCAACAGTGCTCGGCTCTTAACAAGGTATCCTGTCAAAATTAATGTAAGGGTAAGCGGTAAAACTCAACAAGTAACAATCTTTACTATTTAGGTAGATCAAATATAGTTTGCAAAATATTTTTTCGAAATAACTTTTTGTTCAATAATACTAGTAAACATACGTTGAAAATAATCTTTTCATTTTCGATAATAATAGTCGATATATACATTCAAAACCAAAATCAATAATAATAAAACACAATTTGAAAACAATTTAAATATGTTCAATATATTCGATGTATCTTTTAATTCACAGCCCTGCAACTAAGGTTACAGCAGCCCTGTAACACAACTCTTATGTTCAATAATGTCAATGATACGCCCCCTACTAAGGTATCTTATTATGCACGCCCCCCCCCCCCCCCCCCCCGAAGAATATCTAAAGGTGTGCACCTTAGTAGGTCCTAAATTATTTCGGAACTAGCGTAAACACTAACGGATTTTATACATAGTCGGACTGAGGTTTCTAAAAATAATTTCTCAATATTTTCGATATGCAAAACTATACTTATTTCACAGTTCAAAATAACATAATCTCATTTTCTAAATCAAAATTCTATTTTGATACTTAATCCGGGTTTTTAACAAAATACAAGTATAACATTTTCATTCAAATAGAAACCTTAAATAAAGTATAGCAATTTTTAAAACAATACATTTAGGCATTCGAATAATTACTAAAACATACATAATTATAAACAATAATTTCAAAATACTAAATAGTTCGAAAAGTCACTTACCTCGATATTGCTGAACACAAAATTAATAGTCGAACGATTCCTAAATATAAATTTAGAAAAATAAATGTCATTAAGACAAATTCTATTATTTAACAGCTTTCTTATTTCTTTTTCAACATAACTATAAGTATATTTACAAAAATATTCTTTCAATATTTAATCATTTTTCAAACAAATATTACTATTATGCCAAAATCATAATCTAAATAGCAATAATAATTAAAGCGAATAATGTTTATCTAAAACTATTAACTAATAATCTAAATACAAAACAATAATTAAAATCAATAATACTAATCCAAAACTAATAACTAATAATCTAAATACAAAACAATAATTAAAACTACAAAAATAATAACAATGCAAAAATACTAATTACTAACAAAATATATTAAAATATCAACTAACAAACTAAATACAATATTTAAAACAAAAATAACAATACAAAAAAATTAAATAAGAAACATACCCGAAAATTACGAGTTTCGCAGATTGCTTACGTCCTCGATGATAAAAATTTAACTAACGAGATCTTTTTATACAAAGCTCTCACACAACAAGGTGCTTACTCAAAATTAGAGGCCCTTAAGTTGGTGAAGTAAAACGAGAAATGTAGTATTCTATTTATAGTCTAAGGAATGAGTTGGGTTGTGCTAAATGGGTGATGTGGGACTAAGCTTTGTGGATTAAGAATATATTATATATTAGCAACCAATGTGAGAAGGGCAAAACTTGAGTCATTACAGTACACGAAAACAGCACTTGGGAGTCAGACTATAGTATAACTAAACTGCTGATATTCCATACTCGAAGTTAAAATAATAGCTAATTCCTTATTACATAGCCAACCTTAAAAAACATTAATATGAGATCAATTTTGATGATCAAAATCACTATTTTACCCCCCCCCCCCCCCCCCCCCCCCCCCCAATTAAACAACTAGCAGATTAATAGAGATTCTCATAAACAAAAAATTAATAATTCTAACACAAATTCGCCACGTAAGAAACCAATAAAATAAAGGGCAAACCAAAAAAATATGGGTAACCTTATTGAAATGATGAAGTTTGAGATAGCAAGCGGCTCTGTTGCTGTGAAGAGCAATCTTCTGGGGTTTAGTCTTAGCCATCGAAAGCGCTTCTGTGTAAAAACCAAGCGCTTCCAAATACCTCCCTTCCCGGTACATCTGGTGCGCTCTCTCTATCTTGTTTATCGGCGCTCCTGGTGCCATATTTTGTCTCTCTATATATATAATTAACAATATATATGTATGTGTACTGACAAATTTAAATCTTAGTATATAAAGATTCAGCTGAATTGAATATGAGATTTGAGAATCCGAAATAAGGTTTTTGACAGGTGGTGTATATCAACGAGAAGAACCAACAAAATAAATTATGCAAATTACTGGACTAATATATATATATATACTACAGATAAGAAATCAAAGAACAGAAGCTTCAAGGAGGCAACATCGCGACAATCTCTCTCAACTTGAAGCGGGAGGGGGCAATAATAGGGAGCCACTGGGCCTTAAGTATTTTTTAATCATTCAAATTTCACAGAAAATGCCAAATTCTTTTTCAAATTTATATTTGACTACATAAACTACGGCTTCGGTCTGCTCTGGTCTTGGGCCAAACCCATTTTTGAAATAGGCCATAAGCCCAACAAGAAATATTACTTAAACTTTTTACTCTCTCTATTTTTTACAAAAAAGGGTTTCATTTTACAAAATAATAATAATAATAATAATAATAAAATTATAGTCAATTTATGAAATCGGAAACTTCACGATTGATGTGAATTTATTTTATTATAATTAGTGCAATGGTTAATATTATGAACTACTATTGATTAATAAGAAAAAGAAAAAAAATTACTTCTTACCTTCCAAAATTAACATCCTGATTTTATTTTACAAGATGATTAGCAAAAATATTATTCCCCAATTGTCGTATATACCTTTTAAATTATCACAGATTAGGATATGTTCCGTTACACATTTTACTCAATTATTTTTAATACACATTTTGTTAAAAATTATATTTGTCTTGTTAAATGTCTATTAAAATAAATTAGATGAAAAGTGTAATGATGGAGATTTTAATATTATATTGTCACTAATTTGATTAATTATAACTCTCACTTTCATAAGTATAGCAAATTTTAGTTTTTAAGGTCTCTTAATTATTCTTTCTCACTCATTATTATCTCTCTCTCCTCCATATGTATCAATCATTATATAATTGTTCACTATGTAGTGTATTTATTAATTATATTTACTTATTCACTTTATTATTTCCAAGTAAAGGAGTACAATATTTAATTGAAGGGTAGTATTGAAAACATTTGACACACGTCATTTTTATTTTTATTTTTGATAATGTGGAGTATCTCAATTACAGTCGGACTAAGTATCCTCACCCCGGGCCAGGCTTTGTGCACAAGCTTCGCCTAAGACATAGCTCCGTCTTGAAATGTGTGACCCGTGACCGAGTTGATCATTTTTGGCTTTAACATTTATGCTGCTGGTGGTAGTCGATCTCAGGACGTCCGAGTTTACGGCTTGTCCCGAGGTCTCTCTTAAATCAACTGAGATAACTGTCCCGATTTGACACGATAACTGCCCCGATTTGACACGACTCTACACCTATTCCGTTGTCACTAAAAATTTGTTGAGTTTTTTTTTTTTTTTTTTATGTGAGATTTATTTTCCATATCACTACTAATCAATTAATACTAATATATAAAATTACAAGAAACGATCTCAAATTGAGTCAATTTCATTCAACTGAAATAATTTGATGAGTTTGATCCAATTCAATCGCCTAAATAGAGAAACATAGCACAGCCAACACATGACGACGAAAAATTCTAACTCAATTTCACGTTTCATTAACGATGAATCCCAAATCAATTTCACTTTTCAACGGCGACGAAGAGAGCCGGATGACTATTTTGTTTCATTTATCCATTCCCACTTTTTGTTTCTCTGTCTTTGCATATTATCTCTTCTTCTATTTCAATTGCAATTGGATGAGCCACCTGAGGAATCTGGTGACAACTAGTCCTGGCAATGGTGGCAGGGACAAAAATCGGGTTGAATATGATGTAAAAGGATGGTGAGGACCTAGGATTTCATTCTATACAGGCGTTGTAGATTCAATTCTCAATTTCACATTTCCATCTCCTTCATCAACTTCCTCTTTTGAGGATTATAGTTTCCTTATGTTGAATTTGATGTTAACATTTTATCAATTATTGGAGTTATAATTGTTACTTACTTTGGTTGACTTGATGTACTTTAAGTATTTGAAATAATGTCACATAGAGTTTGTTCTGAATGTCTCATAATTGTTAATTTGCAGGTTTGTATTTTTTGATTATTTTTTTTTGTACTTTATTTATTTCAATTATGTCGGTATAAATCCAAACGTTGCATTATTGTTGACAATTTTGCCGTTGGCATTTTGAAGCATGTTTAATTTTGTCTTGAAGGTTAATTTAACACAAAAGGCTTTTCAATCTTAATAGGTCCGTTCATTCAATTATCGGTTAAGTTTATGGTTATAAATTCCAGTCAACTACATTCGGATTCAAGGTTTGTCTACGTACCTTTTTTTTTTTTTATATATAAATACACTGACTAACTCTGTGTAAAAACATAGTTCCTGGACATTAATACCAACAGGTATTACCTCTTTTTCTTTTTTTTTGACATTGAAATGTTTGATGAGGGTAGTTACATACATACATACATATATATATATATATATATATATATATATATATATATATATATATATATATATATAGTGTGTGTGTGTGTGTGTGTGTGTATGTGTGTATGTGCACACCATATTTTTTCAATATCTATGAAATCGAACTGTGTCAGATTTTATGATTTTATGTCTCGCTTGGTGGTTTGAGATATGCTTGGCCCAATTTTGCAATCTATTTATATTATGAGAGTTTATTTTGATCCGTTGGCATATTTGTTATTGACAATTTTTGTGGGAATCAATTTATTTAATATCGTGTAACTACAGTTTTGGAAGATAATGATTAGTCACTTTACAAGATATGTACTATGTACCGACCACAATCAAACTTTGATAATTTTATTTCATTCTTGGTTTATTATGGAAATTGATATTTTTACAGAATTTTTTGATATTTTTATATGAAAAATGTTGTTATATGTCGGTTTTGACGATTGCTATAGATTTATAGCAACAATTTACATGTGAAAATATTAAAAAACCCTATAAAAATATCACTTCCCTTTATTATTTGTGTCTTAAAAGAGAATACATTACGATACAAAAAAAAGTAGAGCAATTATAGATCTATCATAGAAGCCCACGAGATGATTATATAGGCTTATATTTTATAAATTGTATCATAAATGTTAATGATGGTCTATTTTGAAAAGAGTATAACTTACAAATAATTATAGATGACCCTAAAATGGATAGATTAGTATATACTATAAGATGTGTATAAGGTGATTATTCTTTCTGTTTTTTGTTTTCTCTTTTCTTGGTCATATAGGCAATTGTCCATTCATCTCTTTTCTTGGGTTGTATTTGTGGCAAGTAGTGGGTTCATACCGAGCTCTTCATGGCTCATTGATAAAATAACTATTCATAAGGTTTTGGGTGCATGAGGTCTTGGAATCCAACCTTGACAAAACCAAAGTTGTTAAAATTCTGCTCAAATTACCCAGAAAAAAAAAAAAAAAAGTGGGTTCATTCTGTTGGTATGCATGCATTGTAGAGAACTCAGGAATGTTGCGTCGAGAGAAAGGTATCGAAAACGAATAGAAAGTGAAATGGTGGAGAGTGATAGAAACGAACGTAATGCCCGATGCATGTTGTGCAAAATACGACCAGTCAGTGTTAGTTTCGTTGGACGGTGAAGAAACTGACATTGATTAAGAGGTTTGTTGAAATTTTAACCAAATTTAGACATTTGTTGCTCGTTTTTTAATGATAGTTGTTTGGTTGTACATGATTGTAGTTTGATGTTCAGAGTCCATAACAATGATCATCTGTGCGGGAATCTATTTAGAGATTCTTTAATGTCTTGGTCCTCAAACTTCGTGTACAAATCCAAATGGTATATATGTTCGACCTAAGAAATATATGAATCAGTCCATATAGTTGTGAAATTGATATGTATAATATTTTCAGAAGAACGTAATGGATGTTTCAAAAATCAAGCATTGCATATGTTGTAGGTCCTATAACTGATAATATACTTTTCCTTAATCGTGATCGTCGTTTATCTCAAAGGGGCATTGATTTTAAGCAAATTGATATGGAATAACATTGGTAACATTGCTTAATTTTCTGATTGAATTATACTGTAAATGGAATTGGTAATTTTTGGAAATTTTTTTATTCAAAATCTTTCGTATACATATGTAAATTACTATAATAAGATGCGAATGTATCTCGAACTTGTGTGTACCTTGAACAAGTTATGTAACTAGTTCTCCTAATGTGAGGTTAGTGATTATTGTAATTATGAATTAGATAATTGATGTTGATTGGGAACTTCAATATAATGTGAGCTTCAAAAAATGAGTTCAGATCTTCTGTAATGATTTCTTCTGTTTTTCTGTGCCGAGCTCTATGGCGATGGTTTTTAGGGTCTATGGCAACGGTATATTCCGTCGTCGTAACCCTACAAAAAAAGGGCTGTTGACGCTGGGAAAAGTCGTTTCTTTTTTAATATTTTACCCTTTCAAATTTTAGCCTTTGGATTAAGATGTGATTTTTGAAAAGGGTCGGCTTGAGTGTCGACGGGGTTTGAAAGGTCGATTTTATGATGAGCCAATTGACCAGAGTTGCCAGTTAGTATATTCAAAATGGATATACCAACTCATCCGAATTTTATTTTCGTAATCGCTGGCTCATGTATGACTCCGAATTAATTGGTCTGCGAACCGAGATTCATAGAGTTCGGGGGCTTGCTTAAGCGAGGGGAAGGTGTTAGGCACCCCCCGACTTCCGTGAAAACACAGTTACCGCAATCTTGATGTTTTTCTATCCTTTTTAAAATCCTAAAACATGTGTGTGTGTGTGCGCGCGCGTGCGTGCCTAAATGATTGTTTGTGGTGAATTTTGCATAAAGTCGCTTTGATTTTATATGGCAAACGTGCTTTATCTGGAAGGCGTTTTAGACATCTTTTGACCCAAATGACAAGGCTTTGTTTTGTAATAGAGATTGATTTTAATTTCGAAAAACAATGAGGGTTTTTTATTAGGTGTCGTTTTTAGAAAACAAGAGTTTTTAAACTTTCGTCAAATAGGAATCGAGACTATACATTGCCTTTTAACAGTAAAGTCAAATAAAATGAAGGCAACTTCTAAGAGCTCTTTAACCCTATGCACCAAAGCTTAATGAAAACGTTTATCCTTTTTTACGAAATTGTTTTTTATGATATTTCAAAACCGCTTGTAGCCTTTTCGTCACACAGGAATCGGCGTTCATTAAAACTCTTAATTATATGCTCTGTGATTCTAATACCCTGATTTGATTACTTTTAGAAAAATCTTTGTTGTTTGCCTTATCTTATGAAATCGTTTTTTCATGTCGTAAATCAAATCAAGCATTCAAAATGTGTTGGGGCAATTCATGGGCATGTGAGCCGTCTAAATAATCCCAAACACCCACAATCACGTACTTTACTATTACGGGGCCTTAAACCCGATCATGATTCGATATCGCTTTAAGGCCCAATATTTACATATGTACAAAAATGGACCATTGTCGCGACTACATACACCAATATTTGTCTATCTTCGGGATTTGATCACGAGGATCTCCTCCCTAGGCTCACAATCCCCAAAGTCACCGCACAACCATCCCAAGGCAAGCTTAACAATATTAGACTCGTTACTATACTACAAGAATCGAAAATTGCAAAGCCCAACACTATGAACTGCCCATTAACATAATGAACTACATATCACCGTACGGATGTCATCGGGACATTAGGAGGAAATTACGTTCCGACGGAACCCTCACTAATAATCCCTAATCCACGGATCCTCAATAATATACCAAAATATTATATCCAAAACAACTCAACAACAAAATATTATGACAATAACATAAGCTAAAACTTAAAGAAAAACACCATTTTTTTCACCTTGCAATACGCCAATAAACGCTTTATATTTCACTACTCGAGCAAATAACATAAGAACACCTAATTATTTGAGCCACAAAAAGCAATTTCTCACTAATTTTGAGTCCACCCGAGCCCCTCTCTCTCTAACCTCGCCATTTTCTCTCTCTATCTATGAAAAAATTTGCTTCTTCTTTCTTCTGCAGATCAAAAATGGCGATGTATAGGTGACTGAGGGCCGCCGCAGGTGCATCTGCGGCTGCCTGCTGTGGCCGCCCGCGCCGAATTCTCGGCTGCCGGGTTGTCTCCTCGAGCCACGAAAGCGTCCAGTTATCGGTGGCCACAAGTGCATCTGCGGCTGCCCAGCTTGCTTTTCTCGATTTTCGTGTTACGCAGCCTTAAATTATCATTTTTTGCTGTATTATTTTGGAAGACTGTTACCTGATGTATAAATTGCTCTTTGTGCCTGGCTTCCAAGGAGCGAGACCCCCGACTGCCGTAAGCGTAGTGACCATTTATCGTCTTTGGCGATCAAATCAGGCTTTGTCTGGATCGATTGTATGTCTTGCTTCAAATGACTCGATGCTCGTTGTTCGTTGTGGCAGCTTTGACCGTAAGTCGTTGAGGTGGCTTCGTGTTGGGGTCCACCTTTTTTTTCGCATGTCGAGTAAAGTGATGATTTTGCCCTCTTGTTAGGGTTAATATAACAGTGCAAAATTTGGGTGTCTACAAGAGCTATGTCAACGGTATATACCATCGACATGAATCCTAAAAACAGTTGTCATAAGCCTCGACATAGAAACAGAAGAATTTAGTTACAGATGATCTCATACCTCAAAAATAAAAATTATTAGAAATTGCACCTTATTTTATATTTTAGCCTTAATTATTGTCAAGTTTGAGTTTAATAAACCCATTTGTGGACATAATTTAAAAAAATATAAATGTGTAATTTATTTTCTCAAATATGGAGAATAAAAGAGAATTTTATTTGATTTGTGTAGAAATCATTTAATTTGTGTTTATACTGAGACATTTGATAAGGTACAAAATTATTTGATAAAAACTATTTTAATTTTTTTTTCATTCAATAGGAAAAAAAAATTACTAATTACTTTATAAGTACAAGAGATATAGTCTATTTTATTTTAAAATAAAAATAAAAAATATTATAACTATTTAAATTTTAGTTAACTACTAAACTTGAAATATATTTCTAGGTGTTGTTAGAAAAATAATTTACGCATACAATGGCCACTTACAAACCAAACAAAACTACCCAAAAAAAAGAATTATAAAAAAAAAAAGGAAAAAAATGTTATCGGAAAGCTCACCTTTTTAGTTGTGTAGCCAAAAAGGATAATTTGGACCACTTTTGGACCATTGAATTGTTCAGTCCAATTGAAGCAAATTTTTTATTTCAATATTTGGAGACTAGAATCTTTTTCATTATATATTTTATCAAAAAATAATTAATACAATTTAATATCAAAAATACTTTCTTGATTTCGAATTATAAAATCAATATTGATATTTTAAAATTTAATTTGAGATATTTTTAAATTTAAATTTGGCATAATATGTTTAAAATTTTCAAATAATAAATCTTATAGTAATAGTACTTTTTAGATAGTTTATGATATTCATAATTATATTACCATAAACTAAATAAATTCGTATCAATTTTAAATTTAAAAATATTTAAAATTCACTTTTAAAAGGTTAATATTAATTTTATAATTTAGAATAGAGGAAATACTATATTTAGCAACACATTAAAATTCGTAATAAATTGATATCGTCATTAAAAATAATATTTATGTCACTAATGTATATTAAGAAAAATTAATTAAAAATTGTAACAGATGTAACCCAGTCAAATCCGGCTTCTCTTGCGTTCTTAAGATACTCTAAATTTTAGAGTTCTCAAAATTTCATTTTTTCTTTTGAACTAAATGATTAAGATAAAACAACATTACAATATGAAAATTTTATTTAAATATTTTCCAACTAAGAAAACAAATCATCACTTTCTCTCTCCTCCCCATCATTTCCTTAAATGTCTCCTTTCCTCTCCATCATATCTAGATCTGGCAAACAAGCCAAAATGACTTAGGTTTTTTTGGGCCAAAATCGTGGCTTAGACGGGTCGGGTCAGGCTGACCAGCGAGTCATTTGATTATTTTAATTAATTTATTTATTTATTTTTATAATTATGATACATAACATGATATTTTGATTTTAGGCTATTAAGTGTAACATGCAATTTATTTTATTCAATAAAAATGTATTTATTAAAAAAAATATTGAAAAACTTGTGTTTAATTAAGAAATAATTTTAACTTTATAAACTATTGTAATCATTATTTATTTGATTAAATATGTGAAACTAATAATTGTAATTAAATACCAGGTGACTAATTTTAAAAAAAAATGCTATAATAATACCACAAACACATTACACATGTATGTATTTATATAGTGACAATTATTTGAATGTACATATAACGTATTCTGCTATGTGCAAGTATATAAAAGTATAATTAATTAATTATTATTTTTTATTAACATTTGATAATTAATAATATTTCAAATTTTGCCTTATTTAAGTTATTTCATATCTAATAGCTAGCTATATGTTTGGAGATAATAATATTGTAAACAAATGAATAGAAGTTTTGTTCCATAAATTGATCTAAACGATTAATGAATTAAGTTATTTTTAATATTTTTTTTTATGTATTGATGTAATTATTTTCTTTTTAAAAAAAAAAGTTGGGCCACGAGCCATGCCAAAATGACCCACTTTTTTTTTGGGCTAAAATATGGGAGCTCGTAGCCAACTTTTTTCCGGACAGTTAGGCCCGGCTCGCGGGCTTGGGTCATTTTTGTCAGGTCTAATCATACCCTTAAATTTCTCCACTCAATTATCTTCTTAAATTTTGGAAATACTAACCATGCTAGAACTACCAACGAAATATTTAATGAACCTCCATTTTCTCACTATACCATTACAACAATTTCCTCCACCTTTCTTTAAAATCAATAACTTTTAAGAACTGAAATTTAAAAAAATGTTTTTATTGAAGAACAACATTATTGATAAAGAAAAAAGGTGAAGTTCCACGATTTGAAAAGATAAAAAAAAAATACATCTCGGTAACTATTGCAAAGATTCTTCATTATTGAGTCCGGTTATTTTATGGAAAGCAATGATTTCCAACAGTCACAATAGCTTTTTATGATTTAATTGGATTATTAAAATATATACTTATACAGTACAATATATTGTAATTTGGTTGATTTAGTTGTTCATAATAGTAAATTTAAGAATTTTAGTAGTCATGAATGTGATAATAGTGGTGGAGATGGGCCTGATTTAGGTGGTGCATGGATCATTGTCGATTTTTGAAAAGAAAGAGATAACCCTAAGTCAACTCATAATGTCTGATTGGTAATATCTACTTCGTAATATTCATGAAGTTGAGGATTGTTAAATTTTTCTTAAACCAGCAAAAAAAATAAATTGATAACCCTAAGTTTAAAGGGACGATAGAGTGGAGAGAGAGAGTGACGATGTGTTTATTGAGTTCAAAATTAGTTAAATAAAATTTTTATGTAGTAATATGTGTCTTTGTTTTAACCATTTAGTTCATTTATTACCCCCGAATTCAGAAAGATTTTTGATATTGTTGGCGACGGTATTTTTAATGCTGACTTCGGATTATGGGAGCTTCATGGAAGAACCACTATGTCACTCTTCAATCATGCCGAGTTCCAAAACATGTACAAGAAACTATTCGGAACAAGGTCGAAAAAGGGCTAATTACTGTTCTCGACTTCGTTTCAAGAAAAGGGATTGAGGTGGATTTGCAAGAGAGATTTCAGAGGCTTACTTTTGATGGTATTTGCTCAATGGTTTTAGACCCTGACCCTTGTAGCCTGTCAATAGATTTACCTTGTATTCCTTGCGAAAAGGCATTCACGATTGTCGAGGAGGCGCTATTGTATAGGTACATAGTGCCTGAAAGTGTTTGGAAGCTGCAAATATGGATTGGAATTGGTAAAGAGAAGAGTTTAAGCAAAGCTTGGGATGCTTTTGATCAATTTATATACGAGAGTTTAACCACAAATCGCGATTCAAATGCAAGTGAACTTGAAGCCTCAGAGAACACTGCAGCAGAGGAAGAATTAAACTTGTTGACTGCTTACATCAAAGCATACAAGGAAAAGACTGGAAATCCGAGAAAGTAGTCGAGGGACACCGTTAAATTTGATGATTCCAGGTAGAGATACCACAGGAACAACTCTTACTTGCTTTTTCTGGCTCTTATCGAAAAACCCTTTAGTCGAAATGAAAATTCAAGGAGAGATCAAAGCAATGCTGAATCTAAAATGGGGTAAAAATTGGAGGTTTTTTAGCATTGAAGAATTGCGAAAAATGGTTCATCTCCATGGTGCTTTATGTGAAGCTTTAAGGCTATTCCCACCAGTTGCTTTAGAGCATAAGGCTCTGGTTGAAGCGGATGTTCTTCCGAGTGGCCATCCGGTGGACAAGAACAGTAAAATCGTTCTATCTTTTTACTCAATGGGACGAATGGAGAGCGTATGGGGAAAAGATTACTTGGAGTTCAAGCCGGAGAGACGGATTTCGGAAAGGGGAGGTATAAAACATGAGCCATCATACGAGTTTCCGCGTTTAACGCAGGGCCAAGGACTTGTATAGGTAAGGAAATGGCATTTATCCAGATGAAAATAGTTGCCACAACTATCATATATAATTACAAAATTGAAGTTGTGGAAGGGCACCCTATAGCCCCAAGTGATTCTGTTATTCTGCAAATGAAATATGGTTTGAAGGCTAGGTTAGCCAAAAGGAATGTGTAGTAGTTTAGTAGTTAAGAGTTTCTCCCTTCTATGAATTATGAAGAGAATTATGAATGTTATTAGTTGCAACTTTGTCATGTGATGTGAACTTTGTGTAATAAAATAAATAACATTTAAGTTTGGAATTATTTTGAAAATGACCAGTTTCTTGTTGTTTGTTTTGTTAGTCAAGCTTCATTTATTGACTATATTATCTAATACAACTGCAGAAATATCAAGACATATCAATCATATCAACAAAATGACTATTGCAAAACATATTAATTATGTTACTTCCAATTATAATAGAATATAGAGATAAATTCCTTTCTTTTAAAAATATAAATATAAACATTTAAAAAAATACAAATTTAATCAAAAGAAATTTATGTTTGAAAAACATGATATAAGCAAGAACTACCTACCACAGTTTAAGTAGTTCATATTCACACTTTGGACAAGTAAGATAATCTATGTTCCAAAGAAATATAAGCTTTAAGACTATGCAACTGACTTATTCATCCAAATTCACCCCCCATAATTCTACCACAAAAATCTGCACTCTTGAAGTAACAAATTTAAAACAGAACAAACCATGCCTTCTTCATGTTCTTGATTTCGGCAGTAAATCTTTAAACTATTTGAAAAAACCAGTATAAATTTACTTATTGCCTTGAGGCTCATAGCATAGTTAGTTGTTTTTTTTATTTGGGGTTTATTTACCTACCAATAAATTGTGGTAATTACAGCTCAAATGACTGCAATTATATACTGTGAAATATTGTTACTAGTTTTTTGCCTTGTTTTTCTTTTCTATAGGAGATGGAGCTGGTGCTGGAGCAAGGAAGGGCCTAAAAATGCACTGCTGACTAACTGGCCTGTTGCCGGGATGTTGCCAGGCCTTGTTTCAAATTCTCATCGCGTGCACGATTTGGTGACTGCGATGTTAAGACAATGTGAGGGCACATTTGAATTCAAAGGCCCTTGGCTTGCTAATATGAACATGTTATTGACCTGTGATCCAACTAATATCCACTACATATTGAGCAAAAACTTCTCAAACTTCTCAAAGGGTCCTGATTTCAAACAGATATTTGATCTTTTGGGAGATGGGATTTTCAACTCGGACTCAAAATCATGGGAAACACAGAGGAAATCCGCTTTGGTATTGCTTAATCATCATAGTTTCCAAAAGTTTGTGCACGAAACTAGCTGGAACAAGGTGGGAAATGGCCTAATGCTAATTCTTGAACGCGTTTCAGAAAATGGGATAGTGGTGGATTTGCAAGGACTATTTCAACGCTTCACCTTCGACACCACCTGCATATTGGTTTTAGGCCATGATCCAACTACACTTTCTGTTGAGCTACAGCACATTTCATATGAAAAAGCGTTTGGCAATGCAGAGGAAGTGGTGCTATATAGGCACATATTGCCTAAGTTCTGGTGGAAGTTCCAGAGATGGCTTCAAATTGGCAAAGAAAAGAAACTCAAGAAAGCTGAAGAGGCCCTTCATGATTTTTTAGGCCATTGTATCTCAATAAAGCGCCACGAGCTAAGGAAAATGAAAAAGGCAAGTGATATGGTACAAAATAGTCGGGACTTGTTAACAGGTTACATGATGGCATTGAGAGATAAGAGTACTATTAGTACAGCTGATAATTCTAACAAGAACTTTCGTGATCAATTGCTGAACTTGGTATTTGCAGGCAGAGATACTGTTAGTGCAGCTCTCACTTGGTTCTTCTGGCTAATTGCAACCAACCCTTTACAAGAAAACAAGATTCGCCAAGAAATCTCAGCGATTCTAAATATGACAGGAAATGGGAAATGGAGAGTACTGAATGGGGAGGAGCTAAAGGCAATGATTTATCTGCACGGAGCATTATGCGAATCCTTAAGGCTATTCCCCCCTGTTCCGTTCCAGCACAAAGCTCCACTTCAAGCCGATATCCTTCCAAGTGGCCATCGTGTTGATAAAAACACAAAAACGGTGTTGTCTTTCTTCTCAATGGGAAGGATGGAGTCCATATGGGGGAAAGATTGTTTAGAATTCAAGCCGGAGAGATGGATTACAGAGCAAGGAGGAATCAAACACGAGCCATCTTTTAAGTTTACGGCCTTCAATGCAGGGCCTAGGACTTGTTTAGGGAAAGAGATGTCTTTTATACAAATGAAAATTGTTGCAGTCAGCATTGTATACCACTATAAGGTTGAGCTGATACAAGGTCAATCCATTTGTCCCAGTGATTCAGTCATACTTCATATGAAGCATGGCTTGAAGGTCAGAATTACCAAAAGATGTTAAAATCTAATCAAGTCACAAATAAAGAAAATTTTCGTATTCTGTATATTTATATTTTTGGGTCATCAGGAAAAAGTTAATTCAGACCTGGACTGCCGTAAAGTTGTCACATGGTCAATTCATTAAGTAATGGAAGACGTGTCAACTTCACACCAGTGTCAGAATTTGTTGTTATTTGAAAAGTAGAAAAGTTTAGTGGCCTTATTGAACTATAGCTTTATCCAAGCTTTAATCAGCATCAATATATGAAAGGCCTTTTTGGATACAATAGGCCACAGACAGCGCTGGAAGGCCTTTTTGGATACATTTTGAGACGATTTGGTGGCTAAAGTGGCATATTAGCCACCAAAAGGTGGCTAAAGTGGCATATTAGCCATCAAATTTTATTTGTACCGTTTCAATATATGCAAAAGGTGCTTATGCATTTCTTAATTTTTTTATTTATTTATTATTTTGGTATATATCCTAGAACGGATAGGCTAGGTTATGAAAAACTGCTGCTGCATATTCAAGGCCTGGATTGTTATGATTTGGGGCAGTAAATGTGGATAATCATCAGTATTAACTTGAAAACCCATCTTCAAAATATGCTTACACAGCATGCATGACGTGATAGTTGTGGTTGAATTTTTTGCCTTTTTGTTTAAGGATAGACTCCAACCTGAACAGAAAATGAGAAGCATTTGCCATTACGATAACCTTTTGATCTATTTTATTACTCTACCTAGGAAAGAAAAAATTAACTTACCCACAAACCAAAAAGAACCTCACTATCAAAATAGAGCCTTATGAACTATATATAACAAATAAAAAGAAAATCACCCAAAAAGTTTATGCTTAAATATTTTTATACAAACCTTAATATATTAAAAAAGTTGATAACAAATAAAAAATAATAATTTCATAGTCAAGTTCAAGATGGTTGGGATGATGGCAGCAAGTATAACCAAAAATATGTTCCCTCGTGTCCTAGAAAGTAGAGACTATCATATTTTGGGCTGAATGTATACTTAATTATTATGCCAACTCTTACCTCTAAAATGAACTTCTTCAATAAAAAAGTGTCGAGTCGAACCAAATTGCAGAAACCCAACCCACAAACTCCTCAAACATTGGCTAAAAGAAGAAGAACTAATCCTCAACAGAATCAATTCAAAACAAATCCAAATCGACTCGACCCGAAAATAAATCACCCAACTCTACTGCTTCTTCTTCCTCTTCCTCATCCACAGCTCTAATTCTCCTCTTCACTTCATCATCATCATTCCCAAAAGGCAGGTCCGGATCCTGCAATAGATCTTGGATCCCATCTCTCTGCTCCGTGCTCTGTTCTCTGGGGATAATCTGGGCCATTCGTTACAAAATTGAGGTGGAGGGGTTTTTGGAGAAGATGCTAGAGAGAGAAAAAGAGGATGGGAAATTGTTGGGGAAGTGTTGTTGTCTTGTTCTAGCATTTATCAGGGTGATTCTGTGTTAAAAATTGAAGTACTGGATGGGGGAATTTTGGTGGAAAAAGGTAGCTGTTTGATTATGTAGATTTGGGATTTTAGTAGTTGGCCGTTTTTATTCATCATCTTTTTTGGGTGTGAACCTGTGATTATTGGCGATGGTGAGGGCATAAGCTATTATAGTGTTCTGCTTTTGTAATATGAGGATCCTCCTATATGAAAGCATATATACTTGCTGCTTCTTTTTTCTTTTTTTGTTCTATTTTAATGCTGGTTCAGATGATTGCTGAAGTGTTTGGTGCTTGGTGTTTGGAGATGTATAGCATCACAGAAGAAGCAAGAAAATTTAGACGAGGAAAAGAAAGTGCATGGCGTTCTTACAAACTGCATCATTCTTAGTATTAATAGTATAAAATGAGATGACATAATATATCTAAGTTTGTCGTTATAATTTCATACCATATTGCTGAAGCTAGTAACTTATTATTCTCTTTGTTTAAATTTATTTATCTTAATTTTTTTTTTAATTTGCTCAAATCTATTTGTTCTCTTTTCATTTTAATATTATTTTTAACCTTATTTTTTCAATAACACTCTCATTTAATTTTATAAGAAAAAAATTATTAAAAACTACATGACATTTATTGAAAAGAGTAACACTATTAACTTTGACATTAGAAGTATAACTATACTTCTTCTTTTTCTCCTCTCTCTCCCTTATTTTATTATTCTAAAAAATAGTTAAGAGATTAATTAATAAATAAAAAAAAAAGAGGTGATAATAACTATGTTTATAAACCCAGACCAATCATAGAATCGAAAAAATTACTCGGTGGATGAGTCATCGATTCAACTAGTTGTCAAACCATTATGATATCAAAAATATATAAAAATTAAGGATAACTCGTGCCTGAAGACACGGTGTAATTAATATAACAATTGAGTACTGTATTCAATATTTCTAGATTAAAAAATTTAAAACTGTTGTGGACTCTCAGTTTCATAATAGAACTAAGAGTCCAACCATTAATACAAAAAGATTTATACTTAATCCAGTCATAATTTTTTTTTAGACAAATATTAGTGTGCTACTCATCCTCAACTTAAAATTAATTCTTGGTAAATTTGAGCAATTAATTGATTGGTGATAGCGGGCTCAAATTTATGTAATATAGTATTTTCGGGTATTATCCTACACACCTTTCCTTTATTGACAAAACGGAATGAAAAGTTTGACAGCATTTATTTGCCTCAAGTATCTCTAACCATCGATCAATATGATCTATTAACAGTATTTCCTATGGAAAAATGGTAGTACTGCTAGCTATTTGGTGAGATCCAATAAGGAAAAAAAAAGGATGTAAAAATCTAAAAGAAATGCTTTTGCATATATACCTAAAAAGTATAAAATGAGTCATCTAAGTCCACACAAAAACGTATTGTCATAACATCAACTAAATTGTATCACCATAACATTTTTTCCTCTATATTTTTTCTTAAATTTGGACAAAAGATTCTCATATCATACCATGAGTCAGAGTCTACTACAATAATTGCTCTCGATATAACCCGCAAAAATATCAAAGAGATAACAGGTAATTGCCTGTGTCTGAAGGCACAACGTAGATTAAAATTTCAAAAATACTCTATTAGCTAAAGACTCTTTGCAATATAAAATAACTTACAAATCAATTAGAATTAATCTGAACCGTTCATGTGATTTTCCGTCCAAATCAATTTGCATGTGAAAACACGACCGTAATACTCAAAAAACAGAAAGAAAGAAAAAAAAAACGTCAATACTAAAAGGGTGACCTATGTTATTTACGTGCAAATTTATTTTTATTTTTTTATAATTATAATTATAATAATTATTATTATTATTATTATTAGTAGTAGTAGTAGTAGTATTCTTATTATAATAATAATAATAATAATTATTATTATTATTATTATTATTACTATTATTAGTATTAGTATTATAATAATAATAATAATAATATTACTATTATTATAATTATTATTGTTATTATAATTATTATTATTAGTAGTAATAATAGTAGTAGTAGTGGTGGTGTTATAATTATTATAATAATAAATAGTAGTAGTAGTGGTGGTGTTATAATTATTATAATAATAATTATTATTATTATTACTATCACTATTTTTATTTGTATTATTATTGTTATTATTATTATTATTATTATTATTATTATTATTATTGTTATTATTATTATTATTACTATTATTATTGTTGTTATTATTATTATTATTATTATTATTATTATTATTATTATTATAGTGTAGTGGTGAATTTGATATGGCGAGGGAAATGTGAGTGAATAGATTTTTGAAAAAAAATATTGAATTGGGGAGGAAAATGAGAGATAGATTAGTGACCGTTGGATGTTGAAACCCCAAATAATTTTAGATTGTTAGATGTTGAAGCATAAATTGATTTGAGACCGTTGGATGTTGAAATTTTGGAATTGAGCCGCTCTGTTTTATATTATAGATATATATTATTAATAATTAATAAAAATTGAAAACATCTTATTTTTGATAAACTAAATTATATTGAATTTGTCTTGCAATATTATTAAAAGTGGGTAATTTTAATCTTTAAAAAAATGTACAAAAAAATATTAAAAAGTAATTAAAAATATATAATTGATTTTATTAGTTGAACTACCGGTTTAACCGATAGTCAATAGGATCAATATAGGTTTTGACCAAACTAGTTCAATCGGACTGGACATAAGATTAGTTCCCGATTGAATTCGTCGGGCCGGTAATAATAGAGTAGTTAGAATAGATTAAAAAAAAATATCTTAATAGGCGTGTATTTTTAAATTAGAATAAATAAACTTAAACAAATGGAGTGTTTTTAAAGATTATATATGAAATATAATTGCAATATTTGCAAAACTTATAAATAGAACTATTTTTGTGAAACCGAATGAGAGTAAATCATTTAGTAAATCATTTCATGTGACATTTCTTTGGCAGGGAAATTGTTTTAGTAAATCATTTCATTTGATTATGTTTCATTCATATGGAATCGGAATTCTAAAGGATAATTTGGCCTCCTATTTACATGAACTTCAAACCCACAAAATGGCAAACGTCTCAAGAAAATGTATGGCCTATGGGAAAGTGTGAAGTGTGGTAATACCAATTACTACTAAGCAATAATAAGAGTGGCCCTTCTTAAGCTCTCTTTTATTCTCAATCAAAACTTCTCTTCCTAAAGGAGGGAGAATCAAGGTTCCTATCCTCTATAACTGGAGGAACTAGCTTTGTTTGCTACAATTTTTTACCAAAATAAAATTTATACTATCACTAAAACCTCTTCTTTAGTCCACACCACTAATACTCCTTCTATACTACAAAAAGAGTTGTATTTGTAAATATAAATATACATTTTTCTTTCGTGTTTTATCATATAATAACCGGTTAATCTATTATTGGTGATACTAAAAAATTATGATAATAAATTTGAGAAATTGTGTCATTTTATGTGATTATATAACTCCTTTTGTGAATTTTTTTTATTTTCTTTTTGCAAATATGACTCGTTTTGTGGGATAAAGGGAGTAATTCTTTTATTGACTGGAATTTGCAAACTAAGTTATGTTTTCTTAAACTCACTCCTGTAAAATGGAAGATCAAGTTTGACAAATTAAAATTAACTTGAGGTATTTTTAAATTTAAAATTGATATAATTTATTTAACTTCTAAAATCAGTGAATCTTTTAATTATTAACATTATTTAAATACTTTATAATTTTCGTAATTGTATTATTTAAAACGAAATTAATTCATACCAAAAAACTTGAAATTGAAAATAGCTCAAATAGACCTTAAAAAGAAGCACCGAAACCACTAGGTGTGCTGTGCGCACTAACTGCCTGCTAGCCCAAAATGAACTTATAAAATTTTTGAACACATGACCTAAATTTTATTAAAATTTCCCATTTGTCACGTTTGAAGCCCAATTAAAGGGGCCTAATTTGTCCTACATTTGGCCCAATAACCCCCTGCCCAATGCCATATATATATATATATATATATATATTAATCCTTCTTCCAAGAGATAATCTTGCTTTCACAACAAGGATTTTGCTTATATTGCCTAAAATGTGATGCATACAATTTTCATTATTAACATTGTTGTAAAGGCACAGCGAAGTTCAAACAATTAGTCTTTTTCTGTAAATGAAAGGGCAATCAATGAATCAAATGCAATACATTTACATTTCTAAGCTCCTATGATTACTTTTTATTGTCATATTTCAATATCCAATTTACAAAAGTGAAATGCGATTGCATTGAATTCTTTTATTCTATTTTTAAATTTTTTATAATTCACATATACGACTGCTGAGACTACGTTGAAGATTTTCATAAGTGGGTTCCATTTGATTTCATGAAAATATCAAATTAGCTTGTGAAAATATTAATCTCCTTAAAATAATGACTTAAATTAGAATAATTAACTTTTGATATTAAAAAAATTACAACATTGCAATTTTATAACCAGAATTATAAATGAGTCTAATCGAGCTTTGAAATGATTAAGCTTGACATGTTTAAAGGCTCAAGTTAATGTTCAAGCATTGTATATGTTTCAATCGAGCCATTCATTAGTGTCGGTATAATAGTTGGAGTCTTTGTATCCTCAAAAATAAAAGTGGTTAAACAATCGATCTAGGATCTAACCTTGTTATATTGTACATAACTAAGTTTGATTCATATATTGTATGAGCCAACTCCAGCCATTTTTAAAGGATTCAAACACAAACCAAGTTCAATTTCTTAATTTGTTTCAAAGCCCTTTTTCTAGCATGACAATTGTACCAACTTTTCATAAATAGAAAGAGCTACACCCAATTGGTAAAGCCAAGACAAAGCTAAAAAAAAGTTAAAAAAAAATAAGCAACTTGCAAAAGAGGTTGCAATGAAATGTGCTTTTCAAAATCCAAAGGATTATACCTACTTTGCCCTTATGCTGTGTTTGGATCGAAAGAAAATAATAGAGGAAGAAATAAAATGACTTTAAAGTATTTTAAATGTATGTTTAATTATTGATTGTGGTGAATGGAATAACATAATAACAAAATTATCACATATATTTATTCAATTAGAATAGATTTTATTCTACTATCTTCTATATAAATTAAAAATCAAGAAGATTGAATAAATTTTCATTCCATTAACTCCAAAATAATCATCATATACACTATTTTTTTTATTTTATTCCCTCAACTCAAATGTAGCATTATTTCTTAGTCACCTTTCCATTTGTTCAAAGGGAGCAATAGCTCGTTACTCAGAGACGAAAAATTATTTCATGCTCTTAAAACAAAGTGAATAGTATGCTCCTTCCCTTATATGTATATAATATTTTCTGTGGTGGAGTCCACAGAGAACCCACATATATACCAGTGGAAGAACAAACTATTTACCATACTTCAAAAACATAAAATAATTTCTCCTCAAAAGACACATACCAAAATGACACAAAATCAATTCAAATGTTTAATACAAAATGGACCCATCTTTTTAGTCCTTTTCCCAACATTTCAACATCCCCACAACACCCCCTTGTGTTGCCTCTTTGTAATTATCAAAAACTAAAACTAGTCGTACCATAAATTGGGGTAGGACTAATAAATATACATTTTTAAGAAAGAAAGAAAAATTCTGTCCGTACAGAATCGTGCCATGTCTACTATGGTTAGGCCAGTCAATGACCTCTTGGCTTCCCCCATAATCAATCAAGGCGACATACCTGCTACCAAAGTTATCATCCCTACACGTTGTTTTCCTTTTTCCATCTACTTTTTTTGCAAATCTTTAAGTTGCAATAAATATGTTTTTATGCAGTGTACAATTTTCAGACACCGCATTGAATATATTATAGGAAGAGTTAAGATTTGAGTTAAAATTATCAAATGTTACTAAAATAAAAATAATATTATTTAATATAAATATTTTATTAATAAGATATAATAATTTTAAGACCGTTTGTATATAAGTAAACAGTACATAAAACTTTAATTCTTATAAAAAAAAACAATTGATATTATTAAAATAAATGTTATTAAAATAATTTTAACAGTATCGCTAAATATATTTTTATTCTAACGACATATTTTACTATAACAATTTCATCGGCCTAAAAAATTACGTATTTCATCTGAGTGATACTCTTGCATATTCATGGCCTTATTTTTTTATTTTTTTTATATAAAAAAAAAAAGCATGAATTCGACGCTCTTAAACTTATTCTGAACTATCGAAAGAAATATTTATGCAAAAATAAAGTGCATAGCACATATGAAGTGCGTGTTGATTTTATATTTGTAATAAGCGTTACTATAAATTATTTTTTTTAATAAATAAATAAATTCGTCATGCAACGCCCAAAAAAAGGGGATAATGAAGGTTCACAACGCATTTGATGACAACACACGGAATCTAGATTGTAGTTGCTTGCAAGCTCTAAGTTTTTTATTGACAAGTTATCTTCTAACAGTTATATAATACATGTTAAAGCCAAATATTCTTTCTACACCTCTTTAATAATTAATAAATAAAATAAAAAAATCCCACTAGGGTTAGAAGGCCAGCCCTATATATGTGCGTTACTATAAATCAATGAAATTTTTATAAAGGAAAAATGATTATTTTTATTATAAGAAAGGAGGACTAGAGTCATATTTTAATTTTCTAAAACTAATTTATGAATCTCAAGATAAATTTAATTTGGGATAATACAATTTTATTTATTTAAAATTACAGCAACTTATAATAATTAAAATTTTATTTTCAAAGTTTACGTGAATCACATTAATTTTAATTTTTAAACTTTATAAAACTTGCTTCAAAACATCAACAACAAAAAATTGAGTGGAGTAAGTATAATTCAGGAAGAAAAAATGTGTGGTTGAAACTTGAATTAAGAAAATAAATTGGTAGAAAATAAAGAATCATTTTCTGGATATTTTTATTTTTTATTTTATTTTTTATGAAGAATCAATTTGGTGGGATCCACTTAAAAAGAACACTTCCTGGAAGTCCATGTCATCTTCCACTATACTAATATAAATATAAAATAAATAAATAAATAAAAAACCAGCAGTCCTTTGATGGGGTCGGTGCTTTGCCGTGTACTACTTAACTATACGGCATCATACGGAAAGAGTCTAGGTTCCGCGGGTCCCGGGGTTAATTTAATACTCACGAGTCCCGCAAGCCGGACCTTATTCCGTACATTTGATTTCTATGCTTGCTAGCTGGCTGGCTGGTTGGCTGGCCCTGCCGAGTAGTAACCGGCGCGCTCCGTTCTCGTTTTCTTGTACGAAAGCCCGACTTTTGTGTTTTGCAATTCATAAATTGCAAAAACAATGGTGGCCCTTCTTCTACGAAAAACAACTAAATAAAAATCACATTATAAAAATAATAGACCCTAAGACCATAATTCTTCTTCTTTCTTCTTTTTTTTTGATAAATTCTAAGAAACATATCAAGAATGATATATTCATTTAATCAGGTAGAGTTGTGTGGATACTTATTATATTTAAGAATAAAATTCGTCACAAACTTTCACGATATAAAAAAAAAAATTAAAAAAAAAATCAATAAACAGTTATCGTATATGTCCTTAGAATTCAATTCTAAATATATCTGCAATCACTCGTAAAAAAATTAATTCATTACATGGAAAGAATTCAAACTCTCCAAAAAAAATAAAATTAACTCTTATAATAATAAAGAAAGAACGAAAAATCTTACTTCGAATTCGAACACACGAATGGAAAAGCAAACTTCACAAAAAGATTCTTTTTAATAGAGAAAAAAATTTCTCTCCAAATTTGAGTTTGAAGTTTTAATTTAAAGATTAAAATATATGGATAGAGAGAAAATTTTATTAATTGAATTGGTTCAAGTTATTACTAATAGAGAAAAGTTTAAAATTTACTGATAAATTCTAATTAATATGCGTATAGAAAACTCAAATGCCAAGAGTGTACGGAGTCATGTAATTATATTCCTACCTTAATTGGTTCAAACAATTACTAATGAAGTACCCCTTGTTTTTTTCTTCTTCTTTTGCTTCTAGGAAAAGTTAACTTCTCGAGTCTAGAGCTTGGATCTCGATCCAAAGGCGATATAGGGGACTTTCATAGCAACGTGCATTCGCAATTACTTTGTGACAAGCGTGAAAAGGACGTACAAAAAATGATAATCATATACTATAATATATTTTCTTTCTTATAAGATATATATATATATATATATATATGATCCTTTGACCGCGTAAATGGAGAAAATATTACCGAAGTATGAAAGTATGGAATAGAATGATATGTTTCTACTAAATAAATACTGGTTAATTTTTTCACGCAAAAAGACCATATATTGCAATAGAATAAGAAATTATTTCATTCTCTTAATTTTCATTTCACGTGAGAGAAATTGTATAATGAGATCTATTCTATTAGAACTAGACAATGAGTTCTCATAAATTACTGAAACAACAATAAGTTGAATAATAACAATAAATAAAAAAGTAGTATAGTACGGAACATCCAAAAAAGATCAACAACCAAAAGAAAAAATGTCTATTACGTTTACTTTTCCATCTATTTTTGTGAATGATGTGATTCAAAACTCGTTGGACAAAAGAGAGATTATTCGGTATCTCAAGAATAAATAAACAGTATATTTTTTCTCTTGTATAACAGTGAGATTTATAAGTGTGGCCCCATGGTGAACCCTACTATTATATATATAATATAAAAAAATACTGTTTATTTATTTATATAGAACACAATAGGAAATAACTTTTCCTCGATATAGTTGGCCCATAACCAGTCATAAACCACCAAGCCATTTGGATGTTGTACCATATCCATATTAATGGATGGATGGATGTGGAGCTTTGCTTTGCATTGCATTGCGTTGCGTGTCAGGAGGGTCTATGACTAGGGGCACCATTAATTCATGCTTCCCTTTAATCTGTAATTAGAATATTTGTAGTTTCTTAATAATTAAAACAAGTTCGTGTTTAGTTGGTGGCTGTCGTGTTTCACGATTGCCACCGAAATGGAATCAATCAGGCGTTTGGGCTCGACGCGGGGCAAGAAGCGTGAGGGAAATTTGAAGAGAGTAAGTAACTTACAAAGCTAAAAACGGAAGCGGACAAAGGCGTTAAAGGGACATATCATAACATCCATCACGGAGGGTGTACTGTAACGGACTACGGAAAAAGAAAAGAAGTGGCATAGTCTGAGTAGGAGAGAAAGTTAAAGGGTGAGTGAGCGAGTGACTCAACCGGTAATCACGCTTCCAACGTTTACTGCACCTTGTTCCCCCCTTTTCTCTCTCCTCCTCTCCTACCCTCCTCTCTCCCCTTCCCTCGTACCCTCCTCTCTCCCCTTCTTACATTTGTAATTGATAACGTCAAATTTTATACCATTCGTTTAAATAAATAAAAAATAACGAATAAAATTAGACGTCAAACACAAGTAAATTAAAATAAAATAATACAAAAACACAAGAAATTTTATATAAAAACTCAATTGAAAAAAAAACACACAAAAAAAAGAATTCACTAGTATAATAATTGTATTTATAGATTTCTTTAAAATAATGAAAAATCTAAATGCTGGAAAATAAGGATTCTATATGTAGTAGATATTGTGTTGTGTCTTGAATCCCTTGCTTATAGTCATAATTATAGATATCACATCCACTCGAAACCAATTAAGAATAAGAATTCTTTTTATAATCACCTTACAACTGTAATTAATTATTGATAGATTCCCTTCCAAATTAGATTTTCTTATCTCCCCAGATAAGGAAACATAATTCTATTTTAATAAGGACTCTACTACTACGCAAGCTGCCAAAATAAATGTATATGAACCAACACCAGATTCGGGCTATTTAAATAAAATGGGTTACACCATACCGTGACCCAAATAATTATATCCCAACAGTAATCTTTTTATTTGATATGTATTGTGTGAGTTTTCATTTAAATTATAATTATGAAATATATACATAAACGAGATAAATAAAAATTAAAAATAATTATATCTTAATATATTTTATATTAGTTGTTTACGTTAATTTTGATTGTTAGTAAAGTGGTAAAATACTAGTGATAATTTTTTTTTGAAGAAATATATAATAAGTTGGCACTTTTTATAATTATATTCAATCTCATGTATTGATATGTTTTACAATTATAATTATATACAAATTTGTCATAATACATAACAAGATTCTAATTCGATTAATTCTGAAAACTCCAAATTTATGTTAAACATGTATTATTCTACAATACAAGGAGAATTCTCTGACACTAGGCTATAACATTTTATTTTATTTTGATCATTGTATCAGAGGTTGATTTTTATTTTAGTTACTATTTTTTTTTGTTTGTTATATTGATATTATTATACGTAAAAAATTATTTCAAAAGAGTCATTAATTAATATTTCATCTAAAAAATAGACGCTAGTAACAACACGTGCATGTCACGTAAGCAAAAATAGCTAAAGTGTCAATTAGTATTTGGTGTGTAATATCGTGTGCTCTGCATTAGAAATAAGAAAAAGGGAAAAATTAGGTTGGTGTTCCAAATTTCTTCTTTTTCATTGGATGATTATGATTTGTTGTTGGATATATTCTACTTTGTGGTTTCTTTGTTTGTTGGGTCGTCTGGTTCTTCTTCATCGCTGCCTTGTTCTTCGTTGGAATTATCTCGACAGAAAGAATCGATCCGTCCAATACATCAAAACAATAATTAGCAGGCATCTAATGGAGTTATAACCACGAGTTCCTCAATTCTAACGCCTCGATCGAAGCAGGCAGACCTTCTATGCACAGCAGGATCATAAACAAAATTGACGTACACATTATGAGTTGTTGACATCCCCGGCCAATTAAATAGTTGATCAATTGTGGTTTGTTATTTAGAAGAACTAAGGCTACATTTGTTTATAAAAAATATATTTGGGAGTAAATTATTTGTATTAATTTAATTTTACATCGGACTATTAATTTATCTCATAATGCGGGATAAATTGTCATTTAAATAGTCCTTATGGACTATTTTTTATCATTTTAAAGACTATTTATGAAAAATTATATAATTCCATGATAAATATGAAATTAGTATTAAATTATTAATCCCATAAAACCATTTATCTGGCCCCAACTTTTATACATACAGAATCAAACACATTAAATATAGTAATTAAACCATGAAGAAAGCACCAATTTGATGGTATACAGTAAGAAGAAAGCATGGAGGAGAGAGACCCCAATTTGATGGTATACAGTAAGAAGAAAGCATGGAGGAGAGAGATTGTAAAGTTATCCTACACTTTGTCTAAACTTTAAACTACTAAAAAAATAAGAATACGTGACAGAATTTTGTGACAGTTTTTAAAAACAATCGTAAAATATAATAATTTGTGATGGATTTTTTGAGTAATCACAAAATAATAGTATATATGATAGCTCTTAGTGATGGCTAATTTTGCCATCAATATATTATAATTGTGATGGTCACGTTAATCACCAAAATTTTCACGCCTAATAAAATTTCTTTTTGTGACGCATTAAGCCATCATTTATTGATATACCCTTTTTATGATTGCATTTAAGCCATTACCAATATTTTAATGAAAAAAATAATCAAAATAATATTTTATGACGGTCATGACAATCATTAAAAAAGATAATTTTTTGTGACGAAGTTTATTTGCAATTACAAAAAGAAAGTATTTTGTGATGGAATTTCCAAGCAGTCACAAAACAATAAAATATATGATAACTCTCAATGATGACTAATTTTTTCATCATTATAGAGTATTTGTGACTGCCATTGCAATCACCAAATCTTATGTGAAACTAATTTTGTTTAGTAAGTCAATTCACATATGTTTCATTTATATATATTTTTAAAATTATAACCATGATCTGGGCTTTGGTGTAGTGGTAATACTCGTTATTTAGTTTGCAAATGGGGTAAGGTTTTGAATCCTACAAGTATTATTTGATACACTTAATATATATAGTGAAATAAATTGTCCGTAAAAGGAGATTCACGTTCTTACTTTTGATTCCTAAAGTCATGTGTTTTTGGTAATGTCTTTGACAATCACAATGGATCAATAGATTACTTGTTAATGTGATTGTATTAATCATCACAAAAACACTAAGTGTTTGTGTGATTGTCAAAACTGTCATAAAAGACTTTTATGATGAGGGTATACAAGACGGCCTCCGTAACGACTAAAGTCATCACAAAAGCTTTTTATGATGATTTTTTGAATTTATATAATAGATTTGAGCCATCACAAAAGGCCATTTTTTTTGTAGTGTTAGGAGCATAATGAAATGAAAATTTGTGTATGTGTAATGATAATTTTTGTTGTAATCTAAATGAGGCCTTCGCTATATTCTTTCCGCAAAGATTATTAGTCTGACTAGATTATCATAATGATAAATAATTAATCATGAAAGCAAAATATCTTACTAATTAGAGGGTGACATGTGGTATTCCTAAAATGGGAATAAATTATCCCTATAGATAATTATCAATAGAAAAAAATAACTATAATTTATAAAGAGAATTGATATTTTTATAAACAAAAATAATAGTTTTAATTTAGCAAAATAAATAAATTATAATTTCACAAGCTTCCTTCTCATATGAGTGTGGGACCCATTTACTATTTATGTGATAGAGACCTTGTGTAACTATCATTTTTATTTGTAAAAATATCAATTCTCTTTATAAATCTTGATCAATTATGTCATATTTGTTAATTACAAAAAAAAAAAAAATGATGTCATATTTGTTTACACGAATTATAATCTCGAAATTATTTTTTCATGGATTATAATTTTAATATTATTAATTTGATGATTAAATAATTCTGGTCATATATTTGTTTAAAATGAAATTATTCATGGATTAACTTAAAATAATTCCCATGTTGTGTTTTTTTTATATAGAATTATTTAAATAATTGGATAAAAACTTACCGCTCAAACTATTATACAATAATAACATAGAGATCGTATTGGTAGTAGTGTAAGTATAGATGGATAGAATATAATACAATGATCATTTTAAAGAAAGGTAAATATTAATTTTATCCACAAATTTTTACTCTTAAATGATAGAAATTATAATATGTGATTAGATATGGTACTAAATAATCTCTCATTCTAAATTATTTTATTATTCCAAACTAATAATTATAAATCCAATTTTTAAAATTAAAAATAAAATAAAATTAATAATACAATCTCAAATAATATCGTTACATATATATATATATATATATATATATATATATAAAGATACCAGATCTACTTAAAACACAACTTATATAGGCATCACTATCACCTTATAATATTTTTTTGGAGGGAGATAAGTCGTTCATTGCATGCTTATCGTTAGATGATATCCAAACTCCAACCTAATTCAGCGCGACAGCTTTATTAATACAATTTTTTATTTTTTAAAATAAGTTTTGTGATATTCATGGGAATTATTAAAAGTTTGAATTGACATATTTATTAATATATTCAGCTGCCACCAATTAGAATAAAAAATTTGAAAAAAGTTCTATTTGTTGACTGTTTTTGAATTTAATATTGAATTAAGAGGGCAACCCAAACCGGGCTAGGAACATTATATATCCCACAGCCAAACAGGCATAATCTCACATGACCGGTCATATTCTCGTGAATTATAGCAATCTATTTCTTGGAATGTCGTATTATTATTCTCTCTTTCCTCAAAAAAAAAAAAAAAAAAAAAGAAATGAAAAAGAAAGGAACGGAAAAAATGAACAAATGTTTTTAATTATTAATTTTCCGTTTAAATAATAAATTATGGATGACTCTATAAACTTTATCTACATTATTAAAAATATTTGATATAAATTTTCATATTAAATCTTATTTTTTAATAATTTAAATATAAATTTATTTTTAAATTTATACACAAAATTTATAACTTTTTTATAAATTATACAAAAATAATAATTGTACCTGCCAAGTACGCTTCCCTGTACCTCTCAACTATCTCTCTCCTCTATATAATATTTATACCCCCCTTCACTCCTTCCCCAATTTCCCTCTCTCCTTCAACACTCACTTTCTCTCTCCGAAAATTCTCATGAAGAAGTTGATTCGCCGACTCTCGCGCGTTGCGGATTCCTCAACCTACTCGCTTCTCCGATCGGAATCGCGCTCGTCTGCTCGGCCTCGCCGGTCCGACTCCTTTCGCACGCTGAAGCTTCGAAGATCCGGCGGCGTCCCGGAGGGACACCTGCCGGTGTACGTCGGCGAGGAAATGGAACGGTTCATCGTGAGCGCCGAGCTGCTGAACCACCCGATCTTCATACAGCTGCTGAATAAATCGGCACAAGAGTACGGATACGAGCAAAAAGGCGTCCTTCGTATCCCATGCCATGTGCTCGAATTCGAACGAGTCCTGGAAGCTTTACGAGTCGGCGAGATTTCGCCGGACGTTCAAGATCTCCTCAACTCGTTTTCCGATGAATTCCTCTAGGTTCGCCGGAATGATACTTTTTTTTTAACTTTTGGACAGTGAGGTTAATTAGGGAGCAGAGTAGATCTTGATCGTGAAATTAGATCGATCTCTGTTTTGTATATATACTCTGTTATTATCGGTGTTTCAGGTGTAAAATTAGTGTTCCGATGAAGGTGTTTTTTCTATGGTGTTGAGAGAGAGAGGTGATAAATACTCTCCTCACTGATACAACAACAATGGAGATTAGTTGTCGAAATTTTTTGCCCCAATTAATTACATTGTCTTCCTATTTTCCTTGTTTGGCTAACAAATAACGAAGATAAAGGAAATGAAAATGACTAATTTCATGTTTGATATTCTTTTTTTGCCTTTAATTTTACGTTGAGCAAAATGCATTTTATATATCTGGTCGGTTTGTAAAATGTCTCTCTCTTGGCGGAGGAATAAGAGCCTGAGATTTTTGGAAGGACTTGACTAGAATGGACATGGAGTTGGTGGAAATTGCGGAAATAGTACTTGAATGAGTTTTGAATTTCAAGAGTACTGTATATATATGAATAGTATTAAAATTATAAAATATCACTAAATAAGTATTCTTTTGGACTTCAAGATAAAAGTTTTGGTTGATTTTTTTCGAACGTAAAATTGTTCATATTTAAATTTATATTTAATCGTATAAATTTTTACACATGACTAATGATATTTCATTAATATGTATAAAAAATAAAAATATGACAATTAATATTAAAGATATTATAAATAAATTATTGTAAAAAATATAAATTATTTATGATAAATAGATATTTAAGTTAGAACTATTGAAAATAGTAATCAGAACTTCTATTTTAGAACAGAGGAAGTATATCATTAGTTATGCATCATAATTATTATTAATTATGTATTATAATTTTAATATTGTTCGTATATAGTGTAGTATACTATTAAAATTTTAATTTAATACAGTATACCAATAATTTATTTTTACAGACAATTTAAATAGGAAAATAATATTTTTATAGAGTTTTTTGATATTTTTACATGTAAATTATCGTTATAGACCTATAGCGACGGTCAAAATCGTCGTTATAGACTTATAACAATACTTTTCATATGAAAATATTAAAAAATTCGGTAAAAATATCAATTTCCTTTAAATAAACTGCTCATTCATTAGTGACTGGAATTCAAATCCTTGTTAACCGATGACCCGTGGGAAAGAAAACGGTGGGGTTTATCTTGAGAAGTGTTTTTTTTGTCTGGACATTTTCTGCAACTTCCGTGATTTCCGGCGGCTCTTTTGTGGCTTCCGATATGGGGTTACAACGCTGTTTTTAACTAACTTCGAACAGAAGGTATATAAATGTCAATTAAATTTAGACTTAAGAAGGGTAGTTTCGTCACATAAGCTGCATGGAGGATACTATGGATATGCTCATATTAATGGTGGAGCCGTTATAGCATCTTGGGAGGGAAGTGTGGTTGTTACAACGTCAGAAAAGTAAGGCGTGTTTGGATGGATACAATATTTTGTCTAAAAAAATAATTTATATATCGATTAATTTTATTTTTTTTGGTTAGTTTATTTGATAAATAAGAGATAGAGATACTCATTAAATCAAAATCTAATGATTATCTATATGAATTATAATTAAATTATAGTAAAATTATAATGAGTTTTCTTAACATGTGTCCTAAGGATACATACTAAGTATAAAAAATAAGAGATATAGTCCACAAAATATTATTTTTTTATGTATTTATACTGAATTCAATATATAAGAAAATAATATGTTAGTAGATCTCATATATTGAATTCAGTGTAAATACATAAACAAATAATATTTAATAGATTTATCTCTTGTTTTTTGTGTTTAGTATGTGTCTTTAGGACACATATTAAGAGAATCTAATTATAATTAACATAACTTTAAACTATTAATACTTATATCAATGTAAATTTGTCGTTAAATAAAGACAGTTGTTTGACACATTAATTTGTAGATTGTATTGATTTGGAAAAAGAATATAGGTATGATGATTTTAATTTGTGTAGATTGTAATCGTTTCATCATATATTGACTTTCTTATATCTCCCTTCGAGTAAAATTTTATTTGCCTAACAAAACAAGAAAAGAGGTTGAAATTATTGACTCTTTTTTCCCATGAAATCAAATCCTGTACCTGCTTCTTCGACTAAGGAGTGAAGAAATGAATGCATATAACTAGTCAAAGTTGGCACATTTTCATAGTCTTTTTGTTTGATTGACAGTGTAGTGCGTGTATATATATAAATATATATAGAATAAGTATTAATTCATAATATTTAAATATTATAATTATTTTAATTATTAAAAAATAAAAAATATAATATTAAAATTCGTGTCGTATTTTATTTTTTATTTATTAAAATAAATATAGTGTTTAATTTTATATTTAAATATTGTATATATAGACTTGTCCAGATGTCGACGCCGGGATTTTGTTGTTTCGTTTTTTTAATAATTAAAATGTCCTTTCCAATTTTAGCCTTTTGAATTAAATGTGATTTTGAAAAAGGTCGGCTTAATGTCGACGGATTTTGAAAGATCGATTTTATAATGAGCCATTTGACCAAAGTCGCCAGTTGGTATATTTAAAATGGATGTACCAACTCATCCGAATTTTTGTTTTCGTAATCGCTGGCTCATTTGTGACTCCGATTTAATTGGTCCGCGAACCGAGATTCATAGAATTCGGGGGCTTGCTTAAGCGAGGGGAAGGTGTTAGGCACCCCCCGACTTCCGTGAAACACGGTTACCGCAATCTCGGTGTTTTCCTATCCTTTTAAATCTTAAAATGTGTGTGTGTGTGCGCGTGTGTGTGTGTGTGCCTAAATGGATGTTTGTGGTGTCCTTTTGCATAAAAGTTGCTTTGATTTTATATGACAAATGTGTTTTGTCGGGAAAGTGTTTAGACGTCTTTTGACCCAAATGACAAGGCTTTGCTTTTTATAAGAAAGATTGATTTTAATTTCGAAAACGATGAGGGTTTTTATTAGATGTCATTTTTAGAAAACAATAGTTTTTTAAACTTTTGTCAAATAGGAATCGAGACTATACATTGCCTTCTAACAGTAAATATAAATAAAATGAAGGCAACTTCTAGAACTCTTTAACCCTATGCACAAAGTTTAATGAAAACGTTTATTTATTTTTTCAAACACATTTTTTATGACATTTCAAAAAAACCAAATATAGTCTTTTCGTCAAACAAGGATCAAAGTTTCGCCAAAACTCTTTACCTTTTAAACCTCGTGTATCTAATATCCTAATTTGATTCTTTTTAGAAAATCTTTATCGTTTCATTCCAAAATCATTTTCTCGCGTCAAAAGGGAAAACCAAGCATTAAAATGGCGTTGGAGTTATTCATGGGCATGTGAGACATCCAAATAACCCCAAACGCCCACAATCGCACATTTCACTATCACGGGGTCTTAAACCCGATTTTCGACTCGATGTCGTTTTAAGGCCCAAAAATTTACATATTTACATAAAGGTGCATCGCGATCGCTACATACGTAAAGGCTATAAAATAAACTAAAAGGATATCATCGGGAGGTTAGGAGGAGATTCCATCCGCCATAAATCCTCTCTAACCGTCCCTAATCCATAGATCCCAAAACAAATATCGACTACATTGGGTCTAACTTCCAAATACACTAAATCAAACTATTTAAATAGCAATGCACCAAATATTTTCGGATCCACAGTAGATCCACCCAACAAATGCACAAATAAATGAATATTTACCGATTAAACTACTAAAGCAAGATAAAAGATCAAATCTAATAAAACTACAAAATATGCACCAACACTAAGAGATATTGATATATTTGCCTTGATATTGATGGAAATCACACACTAACACTCAAATCGGATGTAGGATACAATGTAGGGAGTAAAGATTGAACAAAATGAGACAAATCCTCACATTTTTTGGCAAAACCCGAAGGTTTCCCTCTCTATTTCCGCCATTTTTCTCTCTCTCAAACCTTCAAAATCTCTCATTCTTCCTCTCGGACGCAGAAATGGCCGCTGTATAGTGTTCTGGAGGCAGCCGCAGGTGCATCTGCGGCTAGCCGCAGATTCATCTGCGGCTACATGCTATGGCTGTCCGCGCCGAATCCTCGGATGCCGTGTGCCGCCCTCGAGCCTTGCAAAAGTCACCTCTGTCGGTGGCCGCAGATGCATCTACGGCTGCCCAGCTGGCTTTTCTCGATTTCCGTGCCACGCAGCCTTGAATCGTCAATTTTTGCTGTATTATTTCGGAAGACTGTTACTTGATGTATAAATCGCTCTTTGTGCTTGGCTTGTCGTGACCCCCGAACATCGTGAGCGTAGTGGCCATTTGTCGTTTTTTGTGATCAAATCAAGTTCTTATAGATCAGCTGCTTGCCTTGCCTCAAGTAACCTTATGCTCGTTATTCGTTGTGGCGGCTTTGACCGTAAGTCGTTGGGGTGGCTTCGTGTTGGGGTCCACCTTCCTTTTCGCATGTCGGGTCAAGTGACGACTTTGCCCTCCTGCCAGGGTTAGTACAAAAAGTGCAAAATTTGGGTGTCTACACCAGATATATATATATATATATATATATATATATATATATATATATATATGTAGAACACAAGCTTGAATGTTCAAATATTCTTTTATAAGTTCTGATATTATTTTTACGGAAGTATTATTTTCATAATTAAAAATGTAAAATTCACTTATTATTCATGTAAATAAAACTTTTATTTATAAAAATATTAATTCCTTAGTTGAAAATGCAATGAGCTTGAATAATAGAAAATAGAAGTTAGTCCATGTTCCATTGGTTTATATATGAATAGAATACAATGCAATTAATAAGTGAATAGGAAAAAGATAAAACCTTCTTTATGCAAGTAATAGTTATGAAGTCACTTCTCCACGCACCGAAAAATTATTTAATGGTCTTGAGATAAATTTATGTAATATTTTATTTCAATAAATTTTTTCTATTTTAGTGATATTTTATTACTTAAAATTATGGGTTTATTAAAATAGAGATATTTCATTGACTTAACTAAGGCATCACATGAATTTATCTCGAGATTACCGAATAATTACTCTCATCAATCCACAATCTATACATGTTTGGTATGAAATTTCTGAAATTTTGGGACTTTTTGGAGTCTAAATTTTAAATGTCTGATTCGTCTACATTAAATTATTTCAAATGCAACTCTTTTAACTCGCACAATATTTTTGATTCTCAACGTACTAAAAACATCAAAACAAACAAGCCCTAAACATATTTGGCCGTCCAATATACATGAAAACCGTCTTCAAAGTTGTTATTATTTGGGAAATCCGAACAGTAACTTAAAATAACCGGACTAAAAACTATTACTAAGAGCCTGATTCCCTGTGTAAGTGCTTATTTGGGAAATACTTACCTAATTACCGACATTTCTTTTATATCATTAAAGTATTACATCATCATTTCACTATTACGTTAAGGTATATTTATTTATAAAAAATATACTTGAGATTAGATTATTTATATTAATTTAATATTATTTCAGATTATTTTATCACATGACAGAGATTAATAATCCTTTAAATAGTCATATGAACTATTTTTTTTATTTTATCATTTCTAAGGCTATTATACAATTTCATTAAAATTTTGAGATTAATAGTCTCCCTCATTTTAAACTATTAAATGACTTTATGGACTAATAATCCAGCATATAATGCAAAAATAATATTAAATTAAAATAAATAATTTAATTTCAAATATATTTTTAACAAGCAAACATAGCTTACTATGAGTACTATAAATATATGGTGAACAATAGATGTACACATATCTTATTTTACTCTGCTACATACTTACTTTCTGTCTCCATTGTTAACACATCTTGAATCATGTACTTATTCTCACACAAGAGGTATCCCCCTGCAGCCTAAGCCGTCAAGTACTTTTGGTGGTTCTTTATGTGCAGGTCCTCATCCAAGTTGGTAGTTGAATGTATGGAGGAAATTCTAGCGTTAACATTAGCGCTAGAAGGATGGTCTTCTAATGTTTAGTAGTGATCTCTTTTAACCAAAAACAAACAACATGGTGGACTCACCCCCCCCCCCCCACCCCCACCCCCCAAAGAGCTATAATAACTCTCAGGGGAAAGCATAATCACAGTATCGCCATAAAGCAGAAGTTGAAAAACAACGTCACTTACAGGAAAATCTTGATTAAAATAAGACTCTCAATATCTAGCAAGAAGAACATGAAAAACAGTACAAATAACTGGAGAAAGACATAAACACCTTGTTGAGCCAGAGAAATTCGACTTCCTGCTCAGATCGCCACAATCACCGTCCAAGAGGAAGTCATAATCGCCATAAAGATCGGGTAACTGTGAGCTCCCATTCGTTCTATTCCAGATAACGTCATAAGTGATCGAGATCCCCCACACGTCGGAACAAGGAGGATCGAGACAAAAGGGATCGGGAAAGAAGTCACACTAGAGAATCATCCCCAAATAGGACTTCTGAGAAATGTCCCGGATCCAAATCGAAGAAGCCTTATGTAGCATATCCTTCCTGACTAGTGGAAAGGGAAGCTACGCACAAGGAAAAAAAAACTCTAAGCAGAATGTCAAAACAAAAAGAAAACTCTCTTCACACTTGCCCTTGAATCCCCTTACAAACCTGTCGGAAGAAAAACACAGCATAAGCTAAATGCACAGTACAGATAAATAATGCAGAAATAAGAACTGAAATTAAATAACAAAATCAACTGAACCAAACTGAGATTAACAAAATTAACAGAACTGAATAACATAATCATACTAAATTGAACTAAATAACATAATCTACTAAACTGAACTAATCTACTGAACTGAACTGATTTACTGAACAACATAAAATGCTGAATTGAATGGTTGTGTTTATTTCATACCGAGCTCAGAACAAAACAGAAATATACATTGTCACAAAGATAAGTCAAAATATTGTCACACAGGCAGGCATACATTGGACTGCAGATCTAAATGCATACAAAATCGAAAAGGTGTGCTCGGCACTACGAACAACACCAGATCGCAGAACAGAATAGAACAAAATGCTATGGCCGACCCATACACCTCCCACAACAAAACACCAAATATCCACAAAAACACAAAATGGAGATGTCGTGGACTAATCACACCATCACGGAAGGTGTCATGCCATAGTGCCCAAAGACATGCCTGTGGTATCCCCACAGGTGGTTATAACTCAGGTATAACCTACGGTACTTTCTAACAAAAATATCATGTCACAACGAATGCGACACAATATCACAAAAGGGATTCTAATACGTTGCTAAATCGAAACCAATCGACACAAAGGCTCCTAAATATATTAGGATGTACGTTTCTACATAATCAAAATAAATACTAGACGTGCTCAACAAGTTTCAGGAGTACAAGTTATAAATTTATGAATATCTAAAATCAAGCAAAACGATCATATGAATTCAACTAAGACCAAAGTATTGAAACAATATCCGAATTTTTAAATAAGGAGCAAAACGAATGAATTAAAATTAAAGGAATATCGCTGAAAGAGTACGGAATCCGTACTTGAAATAAACAATGTAATACCTAAAATTATATTGCAAAATTGACTGGTTAAATTTCTTCTGTCGGAACTAACAAAATAAAGAAATTGATAAATAAATAGTTAATCAATTGATTAAGTTTTACACATTTTCTTTCTCTTAGGCAAAACTGAAATCCTTCCGTTTTAAACAAAATTCTACATAAAGTTATACACACATAAATATTCTAATCATGGTAATGTATATATTAATAATAATATAATTGTTTCTTCCGAAATACATATAAGTACATTCAAAAAAATATTCTTTTCATTTTTAATTCTATTACAAATAAATATTTTATTATTATTATTATTATTATTATTATTATTATTATTTTTCCGGTCAAAACTTTAGAGTTACGAAAATATTAATTTAATATTTTAAAATGTTAATTATTAACAAAGATATACCAAAATATATCAACTAACAAAATAAATGGCATACAAAATTTAAAATTAATACAAAAAATTAAATAATTACATAAAGAAAGAAAAAGAGACATACCTAAAATTATGAAGTTCGTAGTCCGTCCACGTCCTTGACATCGAAAAATATTTTAACTAAGGAGGTCCTTATCAAAAAGACCATCTCATAACAAAATTCTCTCACACATAGGAGTTACTAAATGTTGGTGAAGTAAACTAAAAGGGTTAGGTCTTATATGTAATGTAAGGCATGAGAGATAGTTTAAGTTGATCTGGGACTTTTTTAAAAAATGACCGGGTATTACATCTTATGTATCACCTTTCACAAATGAGCTCTACGAAGTTAGGATCGACAGAAGCCTCAAAACCCTTATTTTTGAGATGTACGTTGGAATAAGTGATCCACATGATCATACCTTATCTTTTGAGCAGGCTATTGGCTTTCATGGTCATGATGTAGCGGCGATGTGTCACATTTTCATATCCACCCTGAAGAAGATGGCGAGAAAGTGGATAATCTCTCTTCCTCCACGTAGTCATGCACAACAGGTCGATCTGGCCTGGTCCTGCCTAGACCTGTCAGGCCTTGGCTGTTGACCAGATCGGGAGGAGTCTTTGACTTTCGGCCTGCAGGTCAGGCCAAACCGGGAGCTTGAAAAGAGGGCCTGCTGAGGCTTGCAGGCTAGGCCTTGGGTCAGGTCGGGCTAAGCTAAGCTGGTCAATTCAATTTTTTTTTAATAATTTTAAATATTTTAAAAACACCAATTAAATTTTTTAACTTAATTGATGTATTAATTAAAAATAATGTATTACAACTTACAAATTACAATAATGAATTAAAATATTGTAGAATTTTAAAGATATTGTATTATTTTATACAATCATTAATAAAAAAAAGTATTTTTTTTATTATTATTTTACAAATAAATTTCTAGTTTTTACGCTAAGTATTTATTAAAATAAAAATGCAATGAAAGGTCTGCAAAAAGTATAGGTTGTTTACTAGGCAAGAAAAATTCTTACACTACCCAATGTGTTTTTATGTTTTTCTTTATTCGTATATAAACAAACATGCATGAATGAACGTATTGAAATACGCTAATTTTATTTAATTTATTGAATGAGTTGTCACAAAAAGGAAGTTTTCGTCTACAGTGGGAGAATTGTAGCCGCAAACAAAGAAAATTGGCAGGCCGGGCCAGGCTTTGGGTGAACCAGGCTAGGCTTTAGGCCAAGCTAGGCTGAGCTTGTTGGTAGGCCTCGCCAGGCTGGACCTTAGCCAAGAAAATGTGGCATGTTCATGGCCTTTAGGCCCGGTCGAGCCTGACTAGGCCTTGACCAGGCCAGGCTTTAACCAGGGTGGGCTAAGGCTGAACCAATGTCAGGCCGTAGGCCATTTGTGCACCACTACTATCACGCTCCATTTATTCATGGGAAGAGCTCCAGGAGCAGTTTCATACACGCTTCGGTAGCAATAAGAGGCGTGCGAGGGTGACGACATCGCTACTTTAGGTGAAATAAAGACCCAACGAAACTCTTCAGCAGTACATGAAAAGGTTCAGAGACGTAGTGTTCGAGATCTCCACTATAGATTCAACCCAAGTAATTCAATTTCTAACTATGGGTTTGAACGTAAACAAGTCCAGTTGCTTGATTGAAGAAATCATCTCTAAAGCTCCTCGAACTCTAGCAAGGAGGCATAAGAAGGTCCATAAGTTTATAGAGTTGGAAGAGGCCCTCGCCAACCTTTAAGGTTCTTCGAGATTCGATGATGATTATCATTAGAGAAAAGACCCCGAAAGCGATGGAGCTGACAAAAAAGATTATGGCAGAAAAGACTCCAAGAGGATAATAACTTCACCAAAAGTGATTCTGACCAATAACTACACCAGTCGAAGAGACCAATAAGCAGTCCTTGGATTTCCAAAGCTTGTTGTGCCTATACCCATATGAGAAGATCTCCATATGATTGTGGAAGAGCTTCAGACCACTAACATAAAACCTATCTCTCAAAGATGGCATACGGTTCAATGATATTATCAGCAATCATATGTGTACATTTTTTTGAGGTTATTTTAACCAATTATGTTACATCTTCGATATCAAAAACTATAATAGTTCTGTTTTATCACATTATTGTTTTATGTTTAAATGCATCGCTTAGTTTTAGTTTTTTAGCCTTAACTTCAGTTTATCAAATAAGGCTAGAGGTAAGGGAATATAACTGTTAAGCTAGCAAATAGATACAATGTAAAAGACACAGAACTCATCATTAGAAGAAGAGAATATTTTTCATCAAACGTTTAAAAAAATTATTTACCCAAAAAGTTACACACAAGACTACAAGGAAAAATTGACGTTAGTCTTTAGGATGATTAGTAAGAACAAATCTAAAACCTTTCAGAAGAACGCCCCTTCTCTCGGATCATCTGTTGGGCGAACTCGAAGACCTTAGATTGAAGAGCCCCTGCACCAGTAAGGTAGGACCTCTCGGTCGATATGTTTTTGCCTCTTTGCAACAGGCTAGAGGTCCGAAGTGCTCTTGTATTTGGCATTCTTTTTTTTCTTTGCCTCTGATCCTTTATACAGCTGAAGTCATCACCTTAGAAGTGGGTGACGGTTGTAGAGGCTCTTTATAGCTAATATTAGAAGGATAGAAAGTCAACAGAAGAAAAGTGCCCTTGAGGATGAGAATGGGCCGTGAGTCAGAGCAAGAGCTGGCACACGAACTATTTCAAGAGCATGAGAAAATGCAGCAACACTGGGTTTAACAATTATAGTCTTACTTAGCTTTTATGCCTTAATCGTCCTATATAAAAAGAGAATGAAAATTTTAACTAAGCTTCGCATTTGGTCTGACGTCCTTAAAACCTTAAAAACCTTTATCTTCGAATTAGTTGTCTTGGAATCTCGAAAGAGCTTTTTTCCTCCCGAAAGCGTATTTTCTTCTGTTTTTCAAAAGAAATATTTCTTCAGCCTCCCGAAAGTATACTTTCTTCGGATTCTCAAAAACAATATTTTTTCGATCACCCGAAAGCATACTTTGTTCAAATTTTTAAAAGTAATATTTTTTCAGTTTTCCTTCGGTCTGATGCCTCTGGGTTTCCGAAGAAACTTTTCCTTTGGTATGATGCTTCCAAACTCCCGAATGAGTTTTCCCTTTAGTTTGATGCCTTTGGGCTCCCAAGGGAGTCTTCCCTTCGATATGATGACTTCAAGCTCCCAAATGAGCTTCCCCTTCGGTCTGATGTCTTCGAGTTTTCAAATGAGCTTTTTCTTCAATCTAATGTCTCTAGGCTCTCGAAAGAGTTTTTCCTTTGGTCTGATGCCTTCAGACTCTCATATGAGTCTTCCCTCCAGTCTGATACCTTCGGGCTCTCGAAGGAACTTTCCCTTTGGTTTGATGCCTTCGGGCTCTCAAAGGGGTTTTCCCTTCAGTCTGATTCCTTAAGGCTCCCGAAAGAGCTTTCCCTTCAGTCTAATGCCACCGGGCTTTCGAAGAAGCTTTCCATTCAATCTGATACCTCTGGTGTAAAACTCCGACTTTTATTAAATATAAATATAAATTAAAAAAAAAATTATATATATATTTTTGAAAACGGTAAATGAATAAATTGACAAAAGTGAAAATTAAGAAAAGTTTGTACAAATTTTATCTTGTCGGAGAATATTCGTTCTATCGGGGAACATTCAATATGTACTACGACGCCGAAATAACCAAATATTGGTGGACCCCCACAATGAATTATTGTTGGATATAACAAGTGACATATATAACCTTTCTAAATAAATATCGTCAACGGTACTATCACTTTTAACTATTAAAATACCCGGTGATAAAAGAATAGTAACATACGGTAATGCACAGTAGCACTCGGTATTGCACAGTGTTTTATATTATTGAACTGATAAAGTGGCTATTGCACTATATTGATTTTATTGAACCAATAATTGTCACATGCATAATAATTCATATTATTGAGCTGATAATTGTCACAGTAACATATGCACAGTAATTCACATTATTGAATCAATAATTGTCATTACACAGTAACGTGCTATTTTCTTATTTATTTTCAGCATTATTGTTATCTCTTTTATGATGTTGATTAAACTGTTGTATTCCATTATTAGTTAATTTTTCTGCTTATCTAACTCAGAAAGCCAACTATACTGCATATATAATAATTAGTCATAATAATGAATAATTGTGAATTATTATTGAATAATTGAATTGATAAAGTTATTAATTTTTATTATAATAAATTATATAAAGTTATTCATTTTTATTATAATAATTTATATAAAATTATTTACTTTATATAAATTATATAAAGTAAATTATTTTATTGTGATAAATTATATAAAATTATTTGTTTTTATATATAAAGTTAATTAATTTATATAAAGTTAGTTGTTTTATATATAAAGTTAGTTGATTTATAAAGTTAGTTGTTTTATATATAAAGTTAATTGAATGATATAGATTAAAGGAGATCTGAAATGAATGGTATAAATTAAAGATAATATAATAATTATAGAATTTGAAATGAACGGTGTAGATTAAAGATGATCTTTAAATGAATGGTTTAGATTAAGGAAATCTTAAAAGATGAAATGAGTGGTATGGATTAAACACTATCTTAAAATATACAGTTTGGATTAAATTAGAAAATCTTAGTTTATGATAAGATTTTTGGCTATAAATAGAGGTCTTAACTTAAGGATTTTACATAAAAACTTCCTTACTTATTATTTATTTCACTCTATAAATATTACTTTGTGTAAGTTCTCTTTGAGTGTGTTAAAGTCATCTTAAGTATTTGTGAAGATTTGTAAGTGTACGAGTATTATTCAAGTAAGTGTTTTTATAAAGGTTATATAAGCAACCGCACACGTCACATGGTGTTTATAAATCTTCTTTTAGAAGACTTTTCCTTTAGAATATTTATTTTGAAAAGCTTCCTTTGGAAGATTTATTTTGAAATATTATTTTCTTTCAAAAACTATATTGAAGTTATTCTATCAAATCATTTTTGATGATTTCATACGAAGTAGTATACACCATGAAATTATATGTAGTAGTTACTAATTAAATTATAAATATATATGTTGATCAACTTCATATCCAGTTACGTGTTAAGGTATGGGGTATCATTATTTTCATACTCTTAACTTACTATGGTAAGTACTATTTGGTAAAGTTTCCTGAAATAATTATATGTTCTTTAATAGTTTGTGCTTCATCTAATATCATTTCAATTGAACCTTCCTATTTTTCTAAATCTTTCTATTGAACTTTAACCGCTATTCTGAATTGTGAATCTTGAATATCGTTCTTAAATTTGAGTCCACATCATGTTGACAATTTGGACATTATTTGAATCTGCACAAAGTAAAATCATAAACTTTTGATCTTATTTCTTCTGTTCATCATATCATTGTTGTTATTTTAATAATCAAGAATCATGTTGTTGTGAATATATGTGGTCTAGGGCATAGATGATATGATAAAGGTGATATAATTGTTGTGTGTCTTTTAGGGCACATGGTGACTGTTCTCTTTGGCCTGGGGCAAAGAAGAACTGTTGTTTGGTATGATTATAACCAAATGCTGAAGACTAGTATAATCATGATCATTGGTGTTATATTTGAATATCTTTGGCCCCTAGTGCAAAGATGAACTATTGACTTGCATGATTATGATCAGGAACTGTGAATTTATATCATCATGACCAGTGATGATTAAGATGATAAAAGTTGATGATATTTTTCTTAAAAAGAGAAGCTAGTGGACATCATAGTCTACATAATTCTTCTAATGGATTGCTCATTCCACTGCTATTATTGATTTAAAACTTGTTGTTTATTATATTCTATCAATAACTCAACTGTTGAAGACTAATGATAATTTATTCATTGTTATCTTAGTCATGATATTTTTTACTGGGCTATTTGAGCTCACCCTTTCTTTTTTGTTCCATTGTTCTTCAAGAAATGAGAGAATAGTTGGGTCTAGCCGGAGAATTGAGTAAAGATCCGAGAGATAGCTGTAGTAGTTTTCACATATTGTATATAGTGTGACAATAATAGTGAATACTTAGTTGTGTATTATTGAGTTATGTATTTCTGTTCTATGTACTGTTTGTTTTAGTTATCGTGTATTTTACGGCGTCTCAAATTGAGCTATGTAGGCCCAAATTTAGGGGCGTCACATATGGGCTCCCGAAGGAGCTTTCCCTCGGTCATTGCAATCTTTAGACTCCTACAGCCTGTCATCTACTCCTCCAACCCATTTCATATGTTGAAGGAGTGAAGGGGGCAATGTTGGGCTGCGTATTTTACTAGCATAAATGGACTACCGATGTTGGGCTTGGCCCTGTAGTCCATTAGGCTTGGGATCGCTTTCCTTATTAATTCGGATACTAACTAGTTACTATATTTAATACTAATTGGTATGAGAGTCACATATCCAGCATTGATTAACGTGGCATTTACCTTATCCAACAAGGATTTTACTACACAATTCCTATTAGGAATTAGAGTCTTGTTGAGCAATATGAGTACTATAAATACATAGCGAATAATTGAGGTATACATATCTTATTTTACCCTACTAAATATTTTCTACCTCTATTGTTAACACATCTTGAAACTTGTACTTACTCTCACACCGGAGGTATCCCTTTGCGGCTTAAGTCGTCACTACTTTTAGTAGTTCTTTATGTGCAGGTCCCGGTCCAAACCTGTGGTTGAACGTGCGGATAAAATTCTACACTTCAACAATTAAACATAAGAATCAATTTATAGAGTACCTATAATTTTTTTCTTTTTATTCAAAATATAACACTTTTAAAATAAAAGTCTTATTATAAATAGAATTACTTTTCAAAATAATACTCCTATTAAAAGTAGGACTTCTTCCTTTTCATAATAGTAATCTATTTCCAAATAAGATTCAAGGAGTATCCCACAAATTCATCCCTTAACACGAATTCTCAAATACTTCAACTTCAGGTCTGGATAGATTTGAGTTTGTTGGGATACTCCTCGCATCATATTTTTTTTTAAAAAAAATGCTATTTTGAAAAGGAAGAAATCTAATTTTTAATTAGAGTATTATTTTGGAAAGTAATTCTATTTGTAGTAGGAGTTTTATTTTAGACGTATCCTATTTTGAATAAGAAGAAAAAAATTATAGGTACTCTATAAATAAAGTCTTATATTTAATTTTTGAAGTGTAACATAATCAAAAGTCATATAGCATTCTGAGTTTTGTATTGTGTGAGGAAGAAAGTTTTTGTGAGTTTTATATTTTGTGCAAAAAAGTTGTATTATCGTGGAAGGGATGATTTTACTTATTATAGTCCGTATAAAAAGTTATATTGTGGTATTGTGAAACTTTAAGTTTTAAGCCGTAAAAATTAGAAGAATTATTGTCAACCCATTATTATTGATATAGTGTAGATTTGAAATTTACCCTGCGATTTTTTTTTAAGAGTTTTTCATGTGTAAGTCTTATGTTATTTTATCTCTCTTTATTTTATATTGTTTGGTGCGTGTAAATTTAATAGTCATAACTATGGATTGGGTCATGGGTATGGTATGAATTAATTGAGCATGATAGACTAAAATAATTCATTAAGTAAGTGGTGTGATAAACTCTTCTCACATAGGCTCTTGATTGGCTCTTGACAAGAGATATTGAAAAATGTGGGCTCGTAGTTAAGAAGAGACGTGATGGCTAAGCTCATTGAATTATGAATATTTGATAAATTATATACTCTTTGAGTAAGTAGTAGACTCTTTTCGAGAAAATTTTTGGTAAATTAAATGAGAAATATTGATAGATAAACTCATCAAATAGAGAGATTTGATAGAATTGATAGATACTCTTAATGAATTAAATAAGAGATATTAAAAAGAGTGACTCGTCAATTAAAAAAAAAAATAGGTTAATGCTGAAAAAAGTAATATCAAAAGTTATTATATTAACTTTTTTTTGGTTGGATTATTCACCCACGTAGGAGCTGTAGATATATGGTATATGATATCCAATTCCAAGTGGGTTTCACTAGCAGTCATTTAAAATCCTAATAATATTAGGATTTACTCCGCCACTAGCTTACTTGGAACCCAAAAAAAGGATTAAAATCCTATGCTTTCTTTTTCTGTTCAATCCCACACGGATTGTATGGCTCCTTGCCATTCTAATCCAAATTCAAAAACATAAAAGAAAAAAAAACATGCCAGCAATGCTTATCATGGAACCCAATTTTAATTTGACTTGACATCTCATGAGTTTATATCCCACAAATTTAATAATTTTTAAATTTAAAATTAATATGATAATTTAATTTTAACACAACTTAAAAAATTATAAATTATTTAAATATTATTATAAATTCTAAAATATCTTACTTTTTTAATTTTAATGAATCAAAGCAACTTTGAATATAAAAACATTTTCAATTAATTTTAAAAGGGATAATAGTATATGCAATTGTTAGGGGCCTTTCCCACCTAGAACAACGTGGATTTGTTTGATGCCTTAAACTTGTGCCACCATATGTGATTAGGTAAGCCATAGGTACGAATTTTATACGCTTCATACGGAAACTATATATATATATATATATATATATATATATATATATATATGTGTGTGTGTGTGTGTGTGTGTGTGTGTGTGTTTCTTAGTTTATCTTTTTTAATGTAAGTTAGTTGCATATGTCATGGAGCTAAATTATTGTCACAATTACACATTATTTTTGGTTGATGACTGTGATTTCTGACCATACAATTATTACTAATTATTTTTTTTTAATTCAATTCAGTTTGAAACGAACCTAAAATAATATTAATTTGTATGTCAGCTTCTAAACAATTTCGCTGCAATTTCTTTATGAAGACTAAGAAAAAAAAAACAATTCAAATTAATAATGTGTTTATTATAGTATCAACTTCATCATTGATCTAGAAACGAGTGAAAAATAATGTCCTCCCGAATTATTATTTTTAACAAAATTGTTAATATCCCACTGATCTGTATCGCCATTGCCATGAAGTCTAATATATCTAATGTTTAATATAAGGTGGGGTTTCCTATTTTTTCTGATCTTGTGATCAGTAAACCATAAAGAAGTTGACATTTAAATTGAAAATGTATAAAATAGGAAACCCACCTTATCATTTTATTATTCACAAATAATAATAATATAACAATTAAGTATTTTTTTTTTAAATTCATTTTGCTTATTTATTTTGAAATAAAAAAAATTCATTTTAATTTTAAATTATGGAACGAAGCTAGTATTTTATTTTAATGAAATAATAATTTATTGATTTAATTTAATATTTTATTTTAGAACAATTTGTAAAGAAGTCCATTGATTTAATTTTTTAAAAAAATCAAGATTTCATGTGATAATGTTTAAATGCATGTGACACATAGTACCATTAATTATAACATTCTAAAACTTTCAAAGATGCCCATCATTAATTAATTGGAGGATTATTGATCTTGAGATTGAATCAGAAGTATAATATATAATATATTAATTAATTATATAATATTAGCTGAGCTTTGGGAGTAGGTTAAAGGGTATCATTTTTTCATTGATTGGACAAAAATTAGTGGGAGAATCGTCCTTTTCCTTGGCCAATGGCCCCCCGTAGGATTGGAGATTTGGAGTGAAGTGTTCAAACTTTATTTAAAAGCAACACTTAAGTGAGTGTATTATTATTAATAATCTTCTAAATTATATATTATCAACTTAATAATCATCTGATTAAGAAACTAATTAAGTCAAAAACTCAGATCATTTGTGAAACGACAAATGGCATTTGTAATTTTGATGAGTTAAGCAGTTTCACAAAATGCCAAATTAAAAAATATATTATTTTAAAATATAATTATTTTTTTATGAGTATTTGTCACGTTCATCAGCCGTAGTTAGACCTTCTTTCTGATTAATAATGTATTTTAATATTTAATTGGACTGTTTTGTACTATTGTAGTAATATTATTGTATTCAAAGGATGGATTGGGTTGTTTAATTAGTTTGAAATAATATTGTAATAATCTTTTTCTGACTTATTTAGGGAAACGAAATGATTACGGGGAGATGTCGTCGTGACCAAAACAAGTCAAGTGGAAACTGTATCTAGTCAATCTTGTGACTTGGTTCAGGTTCTGCAGTTTGACTTTTTTGGTTATCACATTTGCATTTTCCTAAGCTTAGAGTTAAAAGTGTTATTTGGTTTGGGTTAAATTAATTTAATTGTTTCATAATGTAATAAATTATTATATATATGTGAAATTTATTATATTTAATTTTTTATTATATGTATTACTCTATTATAAGTGTAATGTTATTAGATCAATTTTTAAGTTTTTTATTATATTTTTTAATTAATATATTGACTCGTTGTAAAAAATTATAAAAGAAAAAATAATAATAATTATAACATATTTGATATTTTAATTTACAATTTATTTTATTTATTGTATATATTATATAATTTAATAAATTAAACATAATTTTAAATATAATATAATAATATTATAATTATTACATAAATATCAATAATTAACTAAATAAATATCTCATAATAAATTATTATTATTATTATATTATAACTCTATTGTATTACATTTAAATTATATCAAATTTCTATTACGCGTACAAAACCTAGCTAATAACATTACTATATGACTAATAACATGAAGACCGTCAGGATATTCAAATCATATGGATAAAAATAAAATATAAGTTTATTTTTTTATTTTTTTTATTGAAGAGTCTAATCGATTGAAATATATTAAAATTATAAATTGTTATAAATGATAAAAAAAAATTACATTACAAAAAAATTAAAATGATGATTATTTTAAACATAATAACATATAATCAGAAAAATGATCAATCGTAATAACAGTTAGTGAACACAGGATATATTTCTAAGAATAATTATAATTCAAAATTAATAACAGAATATGCAGATTTGAACAATTTTTTAATACGAGCAAATGAAGAATATGTCGTCGTGATAACGTTACATCCAAATTTAAACAATTTATCTTCAATCATTTATGCATAGAAAAAAATTCTCATAAACGAAAAAAAAAATCCAACTAGAAAAAATAAAGTCTTTCAAGATATGATAATGAAATCCTCTAACAAAAATAAAATAAAATCAGTCATATCATGAAAAAAGCAAGTCAAAAGGAAAAAATAAACTTCACAATAAAGAGGAAATAATTGGAGTATAAGAAAATAGATCTTGAAAAGAGTCTCTTCAAAATAAAAAGAAGTCTCTCTAGATCTAAAGATGAAGATTAGAATTTTTGTCTATAAATTAGGGTTTTTGTCTAAAATAAAAACGCCAAACAATTTTAATTTTAAATTTTGAATGTATGTGACATAAGAATTATCTGATTAGTCTCCTACGAACTACTAAACGCATTCCTATACTTCAAGTTTAAATCTACATAATGATTATATGGATAAAATAAAATAGAAGCTAATAATATATGAACGCAATAATTTGATATATTGAATTTTTTAAAATTAATTTTAATTATTGTCAAACTCAAAATTAACTACGTAAAAGGTATTTTTAATTATAAAATTTATTATTTTTAAAATTTAATTAAATTATGTTAATTTTAAATTTTAAAATATTTAAGATTAATTTAAAAAAAATAATATTAAATTTATAATTCGAAACAAAGAATGCTATTTGTAATGTCCTAGAATTTTCACGTCTTTATTAATTAAATTATTAATTTAATTTCCAACGAGTTAGTTTTACGAGATTATTTAAATCATTTTATGTGATTAATTAATTATGTGATTAAATAATTATGTAATTAATTACTAAAATTAATTAAAGGGGGTCACTAATATGTTATTAAATTAGTGAACAAACCCTAAAGTTTTAATATCAAAATAATTGATAAGTTTCATATTAATTAAATATTCAATTAAATTGAATATAATGAGGGAATTAAATATAATAAATTAATTAATATGATTATTAATTAATGTAAATAATGTGAAATATTAATAATAATATTTATTAGTCCATTTAGTAATTTAATACTTATGGGTTAGAATATTTAATTATTTATTCAATGTAATTATTTATTTAATCATGGATTGAATAATTAATGTGTAAATTATTAAATTAGCCCAACATGGGTCAATTAGTAGCCCAAGTGGAGAATAATAAAATTTGACAATTTAGTAGCCCAAACAATTTAATAGAAGCCCAATTGGTAATTTAAATTAAAGCCCAATGATTGGCCCACTAGGAAAATACTTAAATTAACTATTAATTGTTTAAAAGTGGAATGTGACACTCATTTTGGGACAAATCAAAAGTCATCAGCCGACCATCATGTGGGAGATGAGAGAGAAAATTGATTTTGTTTTATTTTAATTTATTTTTCATTTATTTAATTATTGGTTGCTTGTTTTATTTTTTTAAGTACATGAACCATGCTTCTTTTCACCAACTAAGTCATGGCTAGCTTTTTTGTGTAAGTATCCATATAGGGGCATGGGCTAAATTATTAGACATATTATGTATCTATCATATTTGCAAGTATACTTACAATTTAGTAGTTTTTGAAAGTCATTTCTCATCTTTTATTTTCAAACAAAAGAGAGAGCTAGAGAGCATTTGAGAGGGTGAGAAAATTTGAGAGCAAAATACTAAGAGAAGAGAAGGAGTCTTGGTTCATGTGACGCCCCCAAATCCGGGTCCTTTGAACCTCGGGTTCGGTGCTCACTATTCATCACTTGACAAACATTCATAAACTAAAACTTCAATAACTCGCGAAAAACATACATAATTTCATTACGAAACGTACCTTCAATCCCAGGTTCCACTAACCTTAATACATCATCATTACCTTATAATACACAAAAAGGTTTACACATATAGTACGACTAATTACGTCTACTCGTTCATCTTTCCTTTGCCGTGGTACTCCTTAGATCACTCGGCTTAACTGAAAATAGTTCATGATATAGCAAGGGTGAGCAACTACTTTGCCCAGCAAGTTTAAATAAACAAGAAATGATATATCATGAATGAAAAAGATTTATCTTCGAAAGTTTCAACAATAAATAACAATTGTGAAATAACAAGAATCAATGTTCAATAAAAGAATAGATTGACTCTTTACTGCTGAGTGGTCTCAATGGACCATGAACTGCTACTAAGGTAGAACAGACATACAATGTCTGACACCTTGTTAAAAATAACGGGACACTCGAGGGGATCAGTCCTCTCATGTCCTATGTATATGCATAACATTTAGATTTCTTGAGCGCGTTCGGTTTCCCGACAAATAAAAATCCCCTTTAACTAGGGTTGTTCTTTCTCAGTCTTACTGTAAGAATCCGCACCAGCCAATGGTTTGGATAAGCTTTCATAATATTCAATTAGATGAATTTAAACATGCATTTGTCTACCCGAAATAATTAGCTTAGACATTCTTAAACAGTTCGTAAATTACTAAACTATAACATTTGCAAATGCACTATGTGCGAATACAATAACCAATACTGAGGTGGAATAATTTTAGATAATTAATCCACTTTAAATTCTGTCAAATAGCTACGAGTGTAGAATTTGCTCAACAATAATTTGAATAGCTCAATGTAAATAAAGTTGAAGGAAACTTGCAACAATAAATACAAGTTAGGGTTAAGAAGAACTTGCCTGTTCCGCTGACTACTGCTATTCAACTTAAAAATACTTCCTTTGGGTGACCTAATATTCAATAACATTGATCCTCCAATTAGCATAACACATATAGGTTTATTTAACATTAATAACCTTAACATATATGTCTTAAATCATCGATCACTTAATCATAACCTTAAAACTCTTAATAATATTATTAATCCCTTAATAATATTTTAACTTACATAACCATCACTTCATTTTTTTTATAATATTATCTCCTTTGATAATATATAAACACCAGATATAATATTATTAATCGTATAATAATATTTTAACCATTTATTATTTCAATAATAAATCACTTAGCTCCTCAATATTATTAACCATCTAATAATCATCTAAATCTCTTTATTATCTTAAACACTTATTAACATTAGTAATAATTAACTAATGCTTTACACTAACCCCAATGATATTAATAATATCTTAATCATTTATAAATATTATTAACCATTTAATAATATTTTATCCTCTCAATAATATTATTAATCCTTTAATAATACCCTTATCTTTAGTTAATATTATTAATCAATTAATAATATCTCAATCATATGTTAACATTATTAATAATATCTTACTCTTCAAATAATATTATTCATCAAATAATATCTTCAATAACTCATAAATATTATTATCCATTTAATAATATTTTACACCCAAAATAAAATCATTTAATACTATTTTCTTCTTTCATTAATATTATTAACCATTTAATAATATTCTATTCTCATACTAATATTATTAACCATTTAATAATATTTTATTCTCATACTAATATTATTAACCATTTAATAATATTTTAATCCTTTAATAATATTATTAATTATTTAATAATATTCTACTCCTTTATTAATATTATTAATCATTTAATAATAGTTTAATCCTTTATTAATATTATTAATCATTTAATAATATTTTATTAACTTACTAATATTATTAACCATTTAATAATATTTTAATCATTCATTAATATTATTAACTATTTAATAATATTTTAATCCTTTATTAATATTATTAATCATTTAATAATATTTTATTAACTTACTAATATTATTAACCATTTAATAATATTTTAATCATTCATTAATATTATTAACTATTTAATAATATTTTAATCCTTTATTAATATTATTAATCATTTAATAATATTTTATTAACTTACTAATATTATTAACCATTTAATAATATTTTAATCATTCATTAATATTATTAACCATTTAATAATATTTTAATCTCTTATTAATATTATTAACCATTTAATAATATTTTAACAATCCTCAAATCCTTTAATGATTATTTAAATAATAATCTCTTAATTAATTAAACCCATTTATTATTTAATATTTATTAAATAACAAATTATCATTTTATTCATTTCATCTCCCTTTAATTATTATTTAACATCCTTTAAATAATAATTAACTAATTATCCTTATTTATTAAAATAATAAATAATTATCTTATTAACTTCATCTTTCTTTAATTACCATTTAATATCCTTTAAATAATAATTAATTATAATAATAGCTTTTATTTACTTTATTTATTATTTATTATAAATAATAAATAATTATTAAAGTTGGGTCCCAAATTAATTATATTAATTTTTAAGCAATTTTATCAATTTTGGACTTAAAAGACCCGGCCCGACCCGACCCGGATGGCCCGACCCGACCCGGAACGGAAAACTCACTGGCCGTGAACAGTGACCAAGGGCCCCGGCCCTCCTCTTGCAGAAACTGCAGAATTGCCATTTTCTGATTTTTCAACTTTTGCTCCTTTGATTAAAACTTGAATAAAATGAAATCTACAAATTCAAATGACCTCAAATTGGTATCGATGGATTCGTATCTTCCTAAACTACAATATTCCATCATTGGATCAAATTTTTTGGAAAGGTTTTGGTTATGAAAAATAGCCACAAAGTGGACTATTTATACATTGGGTTCTTAAAATGAGCCTCCTTGGTTCAAAAATCATATCTTAACCATAACAACTCGTATGAACATTATACCAACTAGGTTTTGTTCTTAACTTATATATTTACCATATCAAAGAAGAAAATTTCAAACACAACCTCTAGCTTTCAAAATGAAATGCTATAAATCACAACCCCAACTAGGGTTTACCGGTAAAACTTAATATAGACATTTCTTGCATTTTTATGCATACCGCTCATACCAAAACATGATTTAACTATATCAAACCATGAATATACCTATATATCATAGTTTTAGACTTCTAGATCATCAAAATAACTTTTGATCGGTTAAAAATACTTTTTGACCGATTAAAACATATATAGACCATATAAATTAACTAAGGAAGGGTTAGAACACTTTTCAACCTTCATAGTTCCTTCTATGGAGATCTTCTTCTTGCTAGGCCTCTTCTTCCTTCTTGAGTGAACCATTATCACACTAGCTCACAAGCTCTCTAGCTTTTTCCTCTTAACTTACAAGTATTTCTCTCTTTAGCTTTCAAATGCTCTCTCTTTTCACTCTTGAAATCTCTAGCAAATGAACCAACCAACATAATACTTGTGTGGAGTATCTTATTTATAGTCATCTACTAAACCATCATCAATTCTCCTAATCAACCAATGTTGGTCAAATTAAGGCTAATTGGTGCTTACTATTGCATGAATGACTAGGTTGATTGACATTGTGATTGACCTTAGTTGTTCACCTACTATGACAAGGAGTAAATTACAAGCAACTTGGAAAATCAAGCAACCCCAAGTGGGGCCCCCTAAATCTCAGCAAAATGGGATAAATCCCCCATTTTTGCTTTATTTTTATTACATTTATTATACATATATACACCAATTGATATATATACCTATATATAATGTTTGACCAACATTTTGACTTCCTATTGGGCTCCACTTTGGACTTAGGTATTAAATAAGTTGGGCTCATTCATTTAATTTGTTTGGGCTCAATTTATTTATCACATTGGGCTAACATTTAAATAATCTATGTTACATTTAATTAAAACAAGCATTGGGCTAGTTTAATTAATTACATGGATCAATGTTTAATTAAATTATATAGGATACTAGGTTAGTTTATTGGACCTAGTTTAATATATAATTTGGACTTATTATATAATCCAATTAGATTTGCTATTTATAAGTCCATTGGACTCCTTAACTAAATTAGCTTACATAACACTATTACTTACAAATTCTTGGGTTTGTTTTCATGAAACCCTAACACATATTAATAAAAGTACTTTGACTTGACTAATTTAATTCATTCACTAACCCTTATCATTAAATTGGGTTTATAATATAGTTAACCATACACAAACAATTATTCCCATATTGGATTATCTTAAATAATTCACTTGCTTCTTCTTTCTCATTATTCATACAAGTAATTAACTTGTTTACTATAAATCTTCTTAATTGCCATACAAGGTCAACATTCAAGCTTTGTGATTTCATCACATAAGCTTCTCTCGAAATCTTTTTCCTTATTTAGTTAATTAATTTAATTAACTAATTTAATACCTCTCATCATACAACTTACCACATACACACATACTTCATACTTCACACCTCATATTTTCTTATGGATATAATTAATAAATAAAAAAAAATTGGGTTCGTAATTTTCTCGGTCATTACAGTTCATGTCATATTCCTTCACAACTTATTTTGGAAGAAAAAGAAGAATAGCCATTAAATCAAGGTAATGGTTATTTTAAATAAAGTTTTGTTTTTAAATTAAATAAATCATCATGTTAGTATAAACATGTTAATATAGTTATTAATGTGTAGTTGTAATATTTATGTCATGCTTGAGTTTAATAGGTTTGGTTTGTATTTTGGTATATTTTATATGCTAAAATATGTGTTTAATAGTGTGTAAACAAGTTTTGGAATTTATGTCCAAAAATATTTTTATAAAACTTAGGTTTGATGTTCTAATAGTATAGAACATTAAATCATGAGAAAAACAAAGTTTGAATCACTCAAAATGGAGTTATACACAAAAAGTTATGATTTGTGGTAGTTTATGTGATGTAAAATTTTTTATTAAAAAATAATGATATTAAATCATGAAAAATTAATTTTTCATGTTATAAATTAATATAAGGTGATTGGTAATTTTTTTGGATTTTTATTGAGGATTTAAAGCTTACTTGATGGTATATTTTTATTTAAAATGTGTGTGCCGGAGCACTGTTCACAATCTGCTAAAAAGAAAAAAAATTGGTTTTTCCGCGCAATGCGCGCAAGCATTTTGGCAGCCGGACGCGGAGACAAAACGGCGTCGTTTAGCCTCAGAAAAAAATATCGCCGCGCGTACGCGCGGAAGCCAAAGCAGTGACTCCAAAACGGCATCGTTTTGGTCCTGCTTCGGCATAACGCGCGCAATGCGCGAGCAACTGTTTCCGGCGAAATTACATTTATGCCCCTCCGTGTTTTTTTCGGCGAAATGACCATTCTGCCCTCGGTTCAGTTTTCGAATTATTTACGGAAATGCCATTCGGGTTAAATTTAAATAATTTAAATATTTAAAAACTAATTTAAAATTATAACAAAAATAATAATAATACAAAAATAATATTGGGGAGGATATTTTTCATTAAGTTTAATATTTAAATGTGACGCCCCCAAATCTGAGCCCACACAGCCCAAACTTGAGTCGTCAAAATACTACAACAAAATTATTACAACAAAGCACAACGTACAACAATACAGTGTATAATAATACACAACTAAGTCTTCACTATTATTGCCACACTATTTTACAAAATGTGAAGACTATGATAACTATTCCTCGGACCCTCACTCCATTCCCCGGCTAGACCCTGTTATGTTTTCATCTCCTGTTGAAAAACAATCGAACAAAAGAAAGGGTGAGCTTAAATAGCCCAGTAAAGAATATCATGACTAAGATAATGACGAATAAATTATCATTAGTCTTCAACAGTTGAGTTCTTGATAGAATACAATAGACTACAAGGTTTATATCAAAAACTGCAGTTAAATTCTTAAACAACGTTCAGATCAATAATAGCAGCGGAATGAGTAATCTATTAGAAGAATAATGCAGACTATAATGTCCACTCGGTTCTCTTTTTAGGAAAAACATCATCAACTTTTATCATCTGAAATACCATTAGTCATGATAATATAAATTCACAGTTCCTGATCATAATCATGCACATCAACAGTTCATCTTTGCACTACGGGCCAAAGATATTCAATATAGCACCAACGGTCATGATTATACCAGATTCAGCATTTGGTCATAATCATACCAAACAACAGTTCATCTTTGCACTACGGGCCAAAGAGAACATTCACCACGTGCCATAAAAGACACCGAACAGATGTATCGCCTTTAACCTATTATATCGCCTTTAACCTATCATCTGTTCAACAAATATATCACATCTGTGCCCCCGGCCACAGATATTCACAACAGCTTGATTTTTGGATGATTAGAATGATATAAATGATGAACAGAAGAAATAGGATAACAATAAGTATCGGAAGTTTACTTTGTACAGATTCAAATAATGTCCAAATTGTCAACATGATGTGGAGTGAAATTTAAAAATGATATTCAAGATCCACAGTTCAGAATAACGGTTACAATTCAATAGAAAGGTTCACGTAAATAGGAAGGTTCAGTTGAAATAATGAAGTTCAACTATTATGGAACATATAATATTTTCAGGAATTATAGAAGCAATAGTTCCATAATAAATTTCGATTTAGGAGTATGAAAGAAAATAATATCCCTTACCGTAGCAGGTTTGATTAACAAAAGGTGAAGGAAATTAATACAAAGGGTTATTCACCAACAGGCGGCAATCCGCTCCGTAAGGTTATTCCCACAATTTAATAGAATTTGAGTACAAAGAGTTATTCACCAAACAGGCGGCAATCCGCTCCGTAAGGTTATTCTCAGAGATTAATAATGAATGAATACGAAAGGTTATTCACCAACAGGCGGCAATCCGCTCCGTAAGGTTATTCCCACAATTTAATACATGGAAATAAAAGGCACGTCTTATGAGTAAGGAAGAAACAATATTATTATCGAGAATCAAATAATGATAATCCCTTACCATAGTACGTTTGAATAATGGAAGATGAAAAAGATGGTATCCCTTACCTCAACACGTGACTGAATATTGATTTAAATGAGGTTGATTAACTTGAACAGTACACGTATACTTATAGATCTTCACAAATACTCAAGATGACTTAAGCACACTTAGAGATAACTTTCACAAGAAGTATTTAGAGAGAGAAAGAAAGAACAAGTAAGGAAGTTTATGAAAAATCCTTAAGTTAAGGCTTCTATTTATAGCCAAAAATCTTATCATTCATTTAATCTAAACCATTCATTTAAAGATCATCTTTTAATCTACACCATCCATTTCAAATATTATATTATCATTAATCTACACCATTCATTTCATATCACCTAATAATCACCTAACTTTATATTATAAACAAATCAATTTAATTATTCAACAATAATTCACACTTTAATCTACACCATTCATTTCATATCACCTAATAATCACCTAACTTTATATTATAAACAAATCAATTCAATTATTCAACAATAATTCACACTTTAATCTACACCATTCATTTCATATCACCTAATAATCACCTAACTTTATATTATAAACAAATAACTTTATCAATTCAATTATTATGACTAATTGTTATAAATACAGTATAGTTAGCTCTTAGATATCAAGTCAATAAATTAATGAAATACAACTGTTTAAATAACATCATAATAGAGATAACAATAATGTAAAATAAAGCATACGTTACTGTGTAATGATAATTATTGATTCAATAATGTGAATTACTGTACATATGTTACTGTGACGATTATTAGGTTCAATAATTTTAAAAACAGTGCAACAACAATTATTGACTCAATGATATAAAATACAGTGTAATGACAATTATTAAATCAATAATGCAAAATACTGTGTAACAACAATTATTGAATTGATAATATAAAATATTATGCAGTGACAGTTATCGATGAAATGATGCGTAACAGTTACGGTGTCAATTATCAGATCAATAATATGAGACACTATGCAATACCGTGTGCTACTGTAGAGTACCGAGTGCTACAGAAAATACCAATAACTACCGTATGCTACTATTCTTTTATCACCGGCATTTTAATAGTTCCGTTGACTATTTTTATTTAAAAAGGTTATTTCTGTCGTTTTCTATATCCGACAAATATTCCGTTGTGGGGTCCACCAATAATTTGTTATTTCGGCGCCGTCGGACCAAACGAATATTCCCCGACCAAACGAATATTCCCCGACAAAGCGAATATTGTCCGACAAAATAAAATTTGCACATAACATCCTTAACTTTTAACTTTATCGATTTAACCACTTACTGTTTCAAAAAAAAAATATATATGAAGAAAAATTAAATTTTGTATTTCATAAAATTCGGGGTCTTACATTAAATATTTTAAATATTAATCTAGTTAGCTAAACCATGGTTAAGTTAAATAAATTTATTATTTATTTATTATTTTAAATGTTAATAATAAATAAAGATGATAAATTAGCAATTATTATTTAATGCCTATTAAATAATATTTAAAGAGAGATAAAATTTATAAATTAATTATTTATTATTTAAATATTATTAAATAATAAATAATAATAATTAAGTAATTAATTATTATTTAATTAACATTAAATAACGATTAATGGAAATTAAGTTATTAGAGTAATAATTTATTATTTAATTTAAATAATAAATAAGAATGATTTGATTATTATTTAACCTTAAATAATAATTAAAATTAATTAAATAATTAATTATTATTTAATTGACATTAAATAATAATTAAAGAGGATTAAGATTAGTAAACTATTATTTAATTTCCTTAAATTAAATAATAAGTAAGGTTAATTACTTAGTTAATTATTGGTTGATTAATATTAAATTAAAGAAGGTTAAAATTAAGTCAATAATTATTTATTATTTAATTATAATTAAATAATAAGTAAGTACAATTAGTTATTATTTATTTTAAATAATAACTAGAGTTAATTAATTAATTTCTATTTAACCAAGATTAAATAGTAATTAAATAGAGATTGAGTTAATAAAATAAATTAAATTTAATTATGCTTTAATTAAACTATTGTAATAAGTTGTTTAAAGGTTTAATAAGTGTCCAACACTTAAGAAAAATATTTTCTAATTTATTAAATTATTAACCTAATATGATTGAGGGTCTATAAGGTTAATAATATTGTTTTGACTAATGTAATTTATGTGTTAGTACTTATGTGGTAAATAAGTCATTATTAAGCGTATAGTTTTGCAAATACGCCGTACTAATTATTAGACCGACTTTATTAATGTTAGGTCTTTCAAAGCAAGTTAGTTAAAGCTAGACATTTATTGTAGCTGAGCAGACAGGCAAGTTCTCTAACCCTACTCATTTATTGTTGAACAAGTTTCTATACTTGTACTTATTGTCAAAGCTTGAAGTGGTTTAATTATTTAAAATTATTCCACATCCATATTGTTTATAAAATCGCACTTAGTGCACTTGAAGCTTATTAGTTCTTGATTCATGAACTGTACTAAAAATGTCAAAAGCTAATAGTTCAGCTAGACATTACGTTTATAAATTCAATACTTGAATACTTTTAAAAGCTTATCCAAACCATTGTTGGGTGCGGATTTCTTATATTAAGTCTGAGAATTGAACAACCCTAAATTAGGGGATTTTGTGTCGGGAAACCGACTTTGGGCGCCAGTGACTAAATGTAATGCATATACAGCGGGTTGAATAGGCTGATCCCTTTGAAAACCAAACAACTCAAAGGGTCAGAGGAAACTCTATTATACCCTCGTTAGTTCAGGGTCCTTAGTGACCACTCAGCATTTTAAGATTCAAATCTTCTGTTTATTAAAATTTGAATCTTGTTTCATTCACAATTGTTATATCTATTGTTGAATCATTGATGATATTTTCTATTCATTCATGATATATTAAATCTCTATGATTGTTCTAAACTTGCTGAGCAAACTAGTTGCTCATTCTTGCTATATCATGAACCATTTTTCAGATAATCCTGATTGCTCAAAGAAGGATAAGGGAAAAGGAAAGGCCAGAGCTTAAGTTAGTTTATGCATGCTAATTAGATGCTTAAATTTGTGTTTACTGTTGTTAAACCTTTTGTAATTCCTTATGATAGGAACTGTTTATGTTAAGGTTAATAGACCCTGGTATTGTAACATTTTTGTAAGGGAACCAATATGTATTATTCCGCGATATTTAAATGCAATGTATGTATTTAATTGTTAGTAATGTGTTGAATAGTGAGAACCAAACTCGAGGTTATGGAACCCGGATTTGGGGTCGTCACACTATTATTAATAATTAAACCTCTTTATGTCAGTCGGTAATAATTTAAGTTTTTCCTTTTGGAAATTCAGCAACTACAAATTCCATTTTGACACGTTCCCATGCACCTCAAGTTGATTCCATTAAAAGATGGAAAAATATAAATTTTTTAAAATGATGATAAAATTTATTTTAATTATTAAAAAATAATTTGAATATTATATTTTATTTTTTAATAATTAAAATAAATATAATATTTAATTTTTGTATATGCATTAATTTCCAAAATTATCCTCTGCATCCACAATTTTCTAAGAACCAGGTTTGACCGTACTGATTCCCTCAAATATAACGGATTTATTAACCACCATTTTCAACTCCATATGAGATTAATTAAGCTGTCTACAGCTTATCATTATATATATGCCGTACTGATTCCCTCAAATATAACGGATTTATTAACAACCATTTTCAACTCCATATGAGATTTATTAAGCTGTCTACAGCTTATCATTATATATATATATATATATATATATATATATATATATATATAGGACGCGGTATCATTCATGATTGGGTCACATGAAGATTTTGTACCATATATATATATATATGTATAAAATAAACACCCCTTAATTATCGCAGCTAGCACATGCTACCTTACCTTTGACACATCAATAAGATTTATACTATTTCATCAGTTACAAATTATAAAATTAGTATTAAATTTAAAAAAATTAATTTTAAATATTTTAAAATTTAAATTTGAAATTTAATTAATTTATTTTATTTTAATATAATTATAAATGTTATAAATTATTTAAAAAGTGTTATTAATTATTAGATTTATTATTTTAAAATTTTAAATGAATTATTTTAATTTTAAATTTAAAAATATCTTAAATTGACTTTTAAGAAGTTAATAATAATCTTATAATTCGAAACTGATTTATCAGTTACAAATTATAAGATTAATATTAATTTTTAAAAAGTTAATTTTAAATATTTTAAAATTTAAAATTTAAAATTGAAATAAATTCATTTAATTTATTTTAATATAATTATAAATTATTTAAAAAGTGTTATTAATTATAAGATTTATTCTTTTAAAAACTTAAATAAATTATTTTAATTTTAAATTTAAAAATATCTTAAATTAACTTTTAGGAAGTTAATAAAAATCTTATAATTTGGAACGGAGAAACTATATTATTTAAGCATATTTAAAGACACCGAGTTATTTTTGCTCTTCTGTTCTCATTAATTCTTTAAATGGAAAATAGCAGGAGGATCCAAGAAGACAAGGGTTAGGCTTTGCTATGGAAAAATAAACATGTGAATCTGCTGTATCTTGCACATGCTCGTACGTTCCTTTCACCATCTTATTTCCACATTCACCATAATATTAACACTACAACATCTTCCATACCCTAGCTATGTATATAATTTAATCTATCTATCACTAATGATAAGTATGGAGTGCGTTAGGATCAATCCATCTAGATTGTAGATGGACTAGGATTTTTTTCAAAAAAAAATTAACTAATTATTAGCCGTCGACTTTTATAATTATTAATGGTGGACGTTTTTTTTCTTTTAAATTCTGTTACTAAAATTAAGATACTTAGATGAACTAATCCTAAAACGTTCTATAGTAAATGTTAACTATGGATTGGTTCTTATTATATTTGCAAGACAGATCCATATCTAGTTTTTAGTTATTTATAACCCTATTAAACTCATTGTCTTACTAATTCACCTAAATCATAAATGAAAACCCCCCCATCCCCAAACAAGTTAAAAATGTCACTTTTCTTCCATCTTTGTTACTCAGACAAGACAGAAGAATTTATCCATCCAGCAAGCACATGTACCCTAGCCCATACCATGGCTAAGAGTCATCATGCAAGGCCATTCCCTTCTTACATATGCAAAAGAAAAAGAGTAAACCTAAGTACACTATAACCGGACACAACAACATTAATCTCAACCATTAAAAAACATAATACTTTTCAGTCAAAGCAAAAGAAAATCTTTGGATCTGCAGGTTAGAAACATGGTATTATTTCATAGTCAACATGTCTAATTTTGCATAAAATGAAACAAACATGTCTAATTCTTCCTTTTTGCTGGAAGAAGGTAGTTAATGCAGATAAGAGATGATTACCATCACCGCTACAGTAATATTATTAACTTTTGCATGAAACAAACAGGGTAATGGAAGGAAAAGTTTTCAAATGATGTGAACGTGTAATATCTAAGGTGAAAGTAATGCACTAAACCCACAGCCAGCTTAAATGAAGAGAACTCAATGAATCTATGTCATATGTAATGTGGTGAAAAAACAACACAGCAAAAGGTGTTTGAAGTATTTAAAATAAAAGGCTGAAGGCTTCCTCAACTATGAGACAGACATGATATATAAGACATATATGGTTGAATTATTGAGAGTGTATCAGATAGTTTAATAGGTGGGTGGTATTTGGGAGATGAATTCACCGAAGAAACCTAAAAGGTACATCTTCCAATACACTTAAATTACAAGAGAGAACCTTTTCAGGCCAGGACAATTACATTTGCCTTCAACAAAGAAGAAAAAGTATAGTATCATTTGAGATCACACGTTGAAATGGGCACTGTTGCAAGCCAGACCACATAACCAGTAGCACATCTATGGTAAAAATTTTAAAATAACATGTATTACATCAACACTAGCGGAACATCAGTTTTGAAATGATGGTAACCAGGACTTGTAACCACTATGATCACCTCTTGGACAATTCATATAAGATGACCAAGGCTATGTCTATGAATTACCAAGAACCAGGAAATTAAAACTCCTGAACTGGCTTCTGATCTGAGCAACAAAGGAGCATATAGGAGATATATGAATAAAATGCAGCGTAATTGCTTGTTATATTCTATCTCCATACTAAAAAACATAAACACCTGAGAAAGCATAGCAAATCTAGAGCAACTATTCAAGTTTTTTTTATTTAATTACTTTTTTTTTCTTATAAGTAAAAGTTGATAAAAAAAATTAAAAAATTAAAGAGGGGCTTCTGATTATTGAGTTTAGGATCTCTATCAAGCTACACTATAAGCGAGTAAATCATACAAAGTGACCGAAGAATCTTCTCTCCCCAAAATTATATCGCAAGTTTCTGTCTTAAATGAAACACAAATGCTTCCAATGCGAAGTACAAAATGAAAAGGTATATAGGAAGTTAAATGTATACATACTGAAGCGACTTATGTAATATACAGAGTAGTAGATTGGTGATGCGGCCTTATTCTCTAATGCTACGTTTGGATTGGGGGAATGAAATGAAGAAAAAAAAAATATAATGAAAAATAGTATATTAGATGATCATTTTGAAAGATAAACCATTCTAGTAAATGGAGCGAATCATTCCATCCCTTTGATTTTTATTCCATGTGAGAAATGATAGAATAAAATTCATTCCAATAGAATGGATATGTATGATAATTTTACCATCATATTAGACTATTCACTCCTACAAACAATCAAACATATACTTGAAATGCCTTAAAATCATTCATTCATTATTTCATTCCATTCTTTCAATCCAAACGCAACGTAAGTGTCACATGACAGCATGTTGTCATTAAATGAAGCATCACCATGCATCCAACTTCACTTCAATTCTTCAAAGTATCCCCATATGTTTAATTAACATGTTCATATTCTCCAGTATTGTTCCAAAACAGTCTAAAGCATTAAAAGTCGTGCATATATACATTTCCACATTACCAACATCTCACACATAGGTAGGACAGTGACCTACCTTCCTTCATCAATATGCGTCTCTTACTCTCTTTCCAATAGATTATAACAAAAACTAGCAAATCCAATCGAACGAGCTGCGCGAATAGGAAAATTTACCAGCACTTCAGCTTGAGGGGCCGGTTTGGTCCACTCCCTCAATTTCAGCCACCTCCTTCCCTTGTTTCTTTGCTTCTTTCCTTAATTTTTAAAACTTTGCACGCTTTTCTACTTTAGTCATCTTCACCGCTCTTTTATCTGCAACATCAGTTGCATTGTCGCTAGTGGCTTCACTTTCATTCTGCACACCCTCCAATTCTTTTGATGCCCTACACCAATATATCCACAAAAAGAGTTGAAACATGTTTACATTAAACATACACAATAGAATCTCACAATTGGCAGGACCCCAGAAAGAAGTAGTTAGTATTACAATTTTTGTATCTTACTGCCCTCACTTATTCATGACATTATATAATTTATACATGATCTGGGTCTACCTACAGCAGATCTTTCATAGCATATTGAAAGGAAATACATTAACTGTCTTATAGTATGTTTATTAGGAGGTTGACTGAGTTAGGTTGATTACCTGTCCTGAAAATAATTTTTCCATCCAAAGTCTTCACAGGAAGCACATCCACGGGATCGACTTCAAGAACATTCTCCTCTTTTTCTAATGCCGGGTTGGATAGTGATTATCCGGCGGGCTAAGTTAATATGACATTTACAAGTAAAAGCACAAGAGATTTACCAAAAGAAAAAGAGAGATCTTCTTTTAATTCTTAGATTAAAATTCAATATTCAACAACCCCTTCTTCAAACCCACATGTCGGGTTATATAGCAAAAAGTTCCTTTTTGGACAAGCTAAGTTCTGACAAAATCTGCCCGTCACGTCCCAACAACCCAGACACGTGAAGACCAACAACTATCATTGAACTACGTGACTGACAACAACTATTATCTGACGACGACGGGAAGGGTTAACAAATTAACCACTATGGAAGTGACGGTCCTATTTAATACATAAAATTATATAAAAATTAATGCTCTCTGAGGTTGGGCAGAGGTTGAGGTCGGTCAGGCCGATACGAAGGCCGAAGCTGAGGTCGGATCCAGAATCCTATCGACGATGCTGATACATTAACTCATGATATCTCAAAGCTATTAAGGTATTGTCTGATAAGTCGGCGTCGGCGGCTCCTCCTGGTTCTGATCTTCCTACATCAGTCACACCGGGTTGAAAAGAACTCGTCATCGAGTTCACTCGGTTATCTTCGGATGCCCCAAAACAAGGACTTAATTGTTTAACATTAAAAACGTCCGAAGGCCGTAGATGGTTGGGAATGCACAACTGGTAAGCATTATCATTAATTTTCTTCAAAACCTCACACGGTCCGATCTTCCGATCCTTAAGCTTGTTATATCATCTGACAGGAAACTGGTCACGAATCAAAACCGCCCAACCAAAATCAACAGCTTTAAAAAGTACCTAACGTCGATGACTGTCAACTCGATCCTTATATTTGGTATTGCTCTCCTGAATGGATCATTGAAACTTATCATGGATATCTCGAATATGTTCTGTCATCTCTTCCGCCTTCGGATTAACACGTTTGACCTTTGGAATAGTAGTTAAGTCCAGGATGCCTGATGGATTCTGACCATACACAATCTCAAAAGGACTCAATCTGGTAGTCTGGTTCTTTGATCGGTTGTAAGTAAACTCCGCTTGGGCAAGCGTTAGATCCTACTACTTCGGCTTAGTTCCAGTCAACACCTTAAAAGGTTACCCAAACTTCTATTTACCATTTCAGTCTAACCATCGGTCTGAGGATGATAAGAATTACTGAAGTTCAATTGCGTCCCGAGCTTTCTCCATAGACTTTTCCAAAAAATTGCTCATAAATTTAGTATCCCGGTTAGGAGTAATTGACTTCGGCACACCATGCAGATGCACAATCTCTCGAAAGTAAAGATGAGCAATTCGATCAGCATACATGATCTTCCGACAAGTAATGAAATGAGCCATTTTGGAAAACCTATCAACTACCACCAAAATAGAATCCATGGCTCGTTGGGTTCGAGGAAATCCTAACACAAAATCCATACTCACATCAACCCACGGGGTTTCAGGAACTGGTAAAGAAGTGTACAGACCTACATTGGTTAGAACTCCTTTCGACTTCTAACAAACATAACATCTCTCCACAAAGTGAGTCACATCGCCAGATATCTTCGGCCAATAGTGGTCAGCCGACACGAAGGCCAAAATTTCTTGTCTCGCCCGAAGTGCCCTTCAATGTGAAGTTCACTAATGATCTTTTGTCGAAGTGAACAATCTCGAATACATAGTTGTAGTCCCCGAAACAAATATCCCTCATGTAAGATTAAGTCATGTCACCGATTTTCATTTATTTCCCGAAGTATCTTTTCGAATGAGGGGGCGATAACATACAGTCAGCAAAAAATTTAAACCCGACAACTTGGTTACTCATCGTGCTAAGGAGTAGAGCACGCCAGCTTAGTGCATCGGCCACACGATTCAGACAATTGGCTTGATGCCTCAGTGCAAAGGTAAACTCTTGTAAATACGTAACCCACTTAGCATGCCTTCGGCTTAGCTTTTGTTGGCCATTGATATACTTTAGGGCCTTATGATCGCTGAAAAGAATGAACTCCCTCTACACCAGATAATGACACCAATGCTTCAGAGATTGAACAATGGCATAGAATTCCAGGTCATAAGTAGAGTAGCTCTTCTTGGATCCTGACAACTTCTCACTAAAGAAAGCAACTGGCTAACCCGATTAGCTCAAGACCCCACTAATGCTGACCCCGTAGGCATCACAATTTACCTTGAACACCTTCTCAAAATCAGGAAGTGTTAATACTACGGCTTCAGTCATTTTCTGCTTAACTAGTTGAAAACTGGTTTCGACCTCTTCAGACCATTGGAAGTCACGCCCTTTAAGGCACTCAATAAGAAGTGCAACCAAAGTGTTGAAGTCTCTGATAAACCTACGGTAGAAGAACGCCAATCCATGGAAGCTTCTGACATCATGTATGGTCTTCGACGTTGGCCAATTTCGAACAACATTTACCTTGGACTAATCGGTATGTACTCCTTCGGTTGATACAACAAACCCTAAAAAACTTACTGAAGACGTAAAGTAAAGACTTTTTCTTCTGATTAACAAGTAGTCTCTCCTTTCTCAACGCTTCAAAAACAGCTCGAAGGTGCTAATGGTGTGACTCCCAGTTAGCACTGTAGATCAAAATATCATCAAAGTAAATGACCACAAACTTCCCCATAAAAGATCGCAGGACTTGATGCATGAGCCTCATAAATGTATTGGGTGCATTAGAAAGCTCGAAGGGTGTCACCATCCATTCATACAATCTATGTTGAGTTTTGAACGGTGTCTTCCATTCATTTCCGGACCTTATTCTAATATGATGGTAGCCACTCTGAAGATCGATCTTGGAAAAAACCTTAGCTCCCGACAATTGATCCATCATGTCGTCTAGGTGAGGAATTGGAAACCTATACTTCACCGTAATCTTGTTAATTGCTTGGTTGTCAATACACATGTGCCAAGAACCATCATTCTTTGGTACTAATAGAGCAGGAATTACACACGGGCTCATGCTTTCACGGATGTACTCCTCTAACAACTCTATCACTTGCCGTTGTAGCTCGTCGGACTCCTTGGGGCTAAGTCTGTATACTGGCCTGTTTAGCAAACTCGATCCTGACACAAGGTCAATTTGATGTTGAATATCCCTCATCGGTGGAAACCTAGAAGGAAGTTCCTCGGGAATCAGATCAAAAAATTCCGACAACAGTTCTTACACATCGGTGGTCAGGTCGGCATTCCCATCGGTTGAATAACTCTTACATGGAAGTAAAGCATACACTACCCCTTCTTGCTCTACCTCAGTGAGAAACCTTAACATAGACAGCAGATTAGCATTGTTGACTGACCGAACTGACTTGCTTTCTTCCCGACACGGTGCTAACACCATTTTCTTTCCCTTGATGCTAAGGGAGTACGTATTCCTCCTACCATCATAAATGACACTTCGGTTATATTGCCATAGTCGGCCCAACAATACATAACACGCATCCATTGATACCACGTCACACCAAGTATTATCAAAATATTTCTTACCAATGGAAAATAATATAAGACATTTTCTATCTACTGTTATCTCACTGCCCTTGTTTAGCCACGACAGCTTATATGGTTTGGGATGTCGATCCGTCTTCAACTGCAATTTCTGAACAGCTTCTTTGGATACAACATTTTCACAACTACCACTGTCAATAATCATCTTGGAGACCCTATCTGCCACTGTACAAGTGATATGAAATATATTGGTTCTCTACCAATCATCTTCAGAATCATCTTTTAGAGTTAGCAGACTCTTGCGAATGACTAGAGTCTCATGGCCATCTCCATACAACACATCTACTTCCTCATAGTCATCATACACGGGTTCTCCCCACTCTTCCTTATCACCCTCACCAACCAAGGATAGCATGCACATTAGGTCTTTGCTAGGAAATTTCCTAGAAATTTTCTATAGAATACCAACGGCATTACTTAATTTCATTAAGGGCAAGTCAGTCTTTAGGACATCTCTAAGAAATTTTCTCGTAGGACACATTAGGCATCAACAAACTTCTATAGGGCAATCATAGTCTTTAGGTTATTACTAGGAACCTTCCTAGCAATTTCCCTTAGGACATCCAAGTCATTTCTTTATTTCCTTAAGGCCCAAATGGACATTAATACAAGAGAGAAAACTTCCTAGCATTTTCCTCTAGGACACAATGGTCATTTAATAATTTCTCTAGGGGCAACATAGTAACTAGTGCACAAGGAGGAAGCTTCGTTGTACTTTCCTTTCTCACCAACTCCTAAACTTTCCATTTATGAAAAGTTTCTAACCCCTTTTTATTTATTTAATAAATCGCACGTATTGATTTTCGCTAATTTCTCGGTATTTTTTTTTATTTGAGAAAACGTATCTCCACCCCAAATGAAAGCTTTTAATTTTTGAGAAAATCTTGTTCTTAAATTTAAGCATTAACGCATATTTTTAATCACATAACACTTAGTTTGGGTTATAATTTTAACCTCTAATCATCTACAATCATTCTTACAATTCGTTTTAAGTTTTTAAAGTATATCCGAAAAAATTTGTTCCTCAGGTATGTTACTCCGTACTATATTTATATTTGTGAATAGTGCTATCTGTATTGATATATCGTATAAACACTTAGCTATATCCATACATCAAAGTATATTCCTTCAATTAACTCTAGATTTTAAACCTCATAACACTTACTTTACATTTAATCACTAACACACGAATTATGTTCAATTGTCTGTACACATTCCTATTCTCCAAATTCGGGTTTTATATCTTAACCCTAAAATCGAATAATCGTAACTCTTTAATACTTTATTTTATAGCATTTCATCCTAGTCGTAAGACTTTACTTCTCAAAATTATATCATTTCTTATTCTCTAGCATTTCTATCATTTATGATCCTATTTATCAGTCTTGTAAAAACCAGGTCGTGACAACTAAAGTCTCCCTTGAACCTTTTAGCTATTGCTCTTGAAATTGCTCCAACTGGAATCTGAATTGAATCAACCCTTAGCTTAGGCTTGCACTCTTTGAATTCCTTAGTCCATTCCTTACTAGCCATGCTCTTTTCGCTAGTAACTCGGGTTGGAACAACTTTATTAGCTTGATACTCAAAAGTCTTAGCTTCGTTTGATGTAACCATGGTCAAAATCGTGTCAATAACCATCCACAAGCAAGACACAATATTTAACGTGAAAAACTCTCAAGGGAAAAAATCACAGATCAAACTCCGAATCTCCACAATATCAACAATAATAGGGCTTATAATAATCCTCTCAAGTTTTATACCCTAAAACTTGAGGTTATACAATAAAATGAGAAAGTACAAATTTACCTTTAATTAGGTTGAGAAACATAATTAATGTCACAACCCAAAATACCCAAACCAATATATAAGTCTTCAAGCTCCAATTGATTGGAACGGCGATGGAAATTCACAACTGTATCTCTCAATTTAGTCTTTCGGCCAAACAGTAAATATATTTATCAACAATATATATGCTCCTGCCGAGATGTTCCTTTTGACATGCACTAATCCTTCACAAGCTAATGCTACCAAGATGTCTCATAATAATAAGATTCCCTCAAAATATTATTTATAGTATTTTTCCTAATCAGTATTTAAGAAATTATATATGTATAAATTCAAGCAAGTAAATTAAATTGATGTCATTAAAGGTCTAAATCTATAAAAGAAAATAAAAATAAAAATAATAAAAAACCTAAATTAAGGAACTTTAATGGTAAGTTTTCTTTTTGAATACTTCGCACTAGACTAGTATAAATATATACCAATATTAGAAACAGTTCTGTTTCAGATTACTCATGCAATTAATTCTATAAATTAAATACACGCACTTGATTTTCTTACTCATCTACTTGTATTCGAAGGTTTATATATACACTGGGAAAAATACACTTTTTTTACGAGAAGTTTTACCCTACTATAATTCAGCTCCTAAAATAATTGAGTTACACATTTATTACACCAACTATTTAATTTGGTACAATATCCCACCTAAATTCAAATTTCGGCTGATATTCACCAAAATACCTGACTCGAATGGCAACCCGCAACCCCGTAGAATCCTAATAGGTTTATATGCTTTGACTGTATTTAAATACGGTTTGACTTTATTAAAAAAATTAATTAATTATATATACAATTAACCCCAAATTAAAATATTCTAAATACAATTAACTCCAAATTAAAGTACATCTAAATAAGTAAATATACTTAATCCCAAATTAAAATACTTCGAAATATAATTAACCCGAAATTAAAATACTTCTAAATACAATTCACCCTAAATAATGTTCATTTTAAAAATATAAAATTAAAATTAAAATTCACCCCAAATAATGTTGACTTTAAATATATAAATCCTATACACAATTTAAATTAAAAATTTTACAAATTAATTTTGTCAATAAACTAAGAATTAAACAATAAAAGAAAATACCTCCAAATTTTTGGCACCAAGACAACAGCCTAATTGGATCATCCTCTTCCTCTTCAAACTCATCATCATATCCGAATGCGGCGTCACATTTATAGTCGGGTTCACTTGCATACCCAGATTCATTTCCACTGACTATGAAAATTTCTAATTTGCGCAAACCCGACACTCAAAATATCTCTCTCCCCACTCCCACCACCCTCCCTCTCATTCTCACAACATTCCTCCCCGCCTCACTCACATCAGACGCCCAATTTGCATCCCCACTATTCAAAAATAACTCCTCGCTCTAGTCTGTCCCAACCGTCATTGAAAAATCTGAACAAGTTGCGTAAGTCGCCGAGGCCCCAATAGAGCAACAGCTCCGCCTCGTCCCGCTCCAATCACTACTCCGACCGATCACTAATCGGGGGCCACGGCGCCGCCTCTTACAGGAAACCTAGTTGAGACTCTCGCGCTTGTGTGCTGACATTGGCTTGTTATCCTCGTTATTATCGAATACGGTGAGCTTGGACGTGTATAGGGCATCGATCAAAAACGACGTTGCACGATCGGAGAAGCAAGGTCTCTTAGTAGAAGTGGAGGAGTAATAGGCTTTAGGGGACGTAATTGATGGAGCTAGGGAGAGATCTGGGGTGTTTTAAGGCTTTTGGGGAGTATGAGAATGTGTTGGTGATTCAAATCTCGATGTGAGGGTGCGTGTGTTCTTGGTGTGTTAGTGTGCGTATGAATTTGCTTATATTTTAATTTTTTATGTTTAGCTTTTTTTGTATTGTAATATGAATAATACTTGATTGTTTAATGAAGTCAAATAGCATTTTTATATAGTCAGACGGTATAAAATTATTTGTCTTGCCGAAAAATTATTTATTCTAACCAATTTCAACCAATATTCAAACTTGACTGGCAACTTGGAACGATAAATACATAATTCATCCCAAAAACTCAATAACACATTACAAATTATAGAGTTATGTGACATTAACGTTATGGTGGGCAACTCAATATCAAGTTTTAGTTTTAGATTTCAAAGTACAATTGCACTTTAATCTAATTGATACCTAGTTAAATTTTGCACTTACTCCTAATTCTAAAGTATCGAATGTAATTGAGTTGTCACACGTATATGTTAGAATATAGAGTTTCACATCAGAAAAATAATAAAAGAATGAATGACTAATATATATAAATAGTCCAAGACTTAATAGATTAAGCTTTTAAGTCATGTTGTAGTCAATACCTTGTGTACATGCGGCGCAGATTTATATACTGCAGCATATCTTGTCAAGAAGTGTATCTATGATACAAAAATAAATAGTAGTATTACTGATATTTGAAATACAAGAGTCTTATTTAAATTTCTTGGATGGTTGAAATGGTGTTGTAAAATCCTTCGGCTATTATGATCTATTGTGATTTTGTAATTTATGTTATCGACTTTTTGATGTCAATTTTAGATATTTTTAAATTCACAATTAATATTATTTTATTTTATTTTTAATTTTAGACGATACAATTATCAAAATCGTTTATTAGGTAACATGATTTATTGTTTTTGAAAATAAATAAAAATTTTGAATTTAAAATTACTTACTATGAATTGTTGATCTTTATTTTATATTTTTGAAGGTGAAATGACAGTTTTTTGGAAGAACAGAGGGACTAATTTCTTGAACGTTTTTTATATCAAAACATAGAGACATACTTTTCCTATAACATAAGATCAATTGTTCTGGTACATAATATAGATGCAAGTAAATGGATAGTTCAAAACTGGCAATAAAAATGAAACTAAATTAATGAACTTTAAAGTCATGCTCCTTTTGAATACGTTATATCGAACATCAATTGGAAACTAATTAGGAGATATGTACATTTAATTAATTCAGAAGTAGAAAGATTACCGCAGAAATAATAATTTCCACATTTAAATTTATTAAATAATGTTATCTCTAATGCTTTAAATTAAATTAAGATATAATCCCTCATTGGTCTCCCAACTATAGGCGTTTTTTCACATTTAGTTGACTAAGTAATATTTTTTTTGGTAGACTTATTTCTCCCTTAACATTCAAATGTTGCAATTAAAGTCTAACTTAAGTAAAACTGAGAGTAACAAATAATTATTGTTCAGTTAAAATTTAATTCCATGAAGGAGGGACATAATAGTGTTTAAAAAATAAAAATTCTTAGATATATATTTTCTTTTTATCATAGGATCAATTCTTAAGAGTTATTAAATTTAATTTAATTTTGGTATATATATATATATATATATATATATATATATATATATATATATATATTTCAATACTTCGTAGCTAGCTAGTGTAAATGTCTAACTATTATATATGAAATCTATTTGTAAAAGATACGCGCACAAATTAGAAGATATGCATTTAAACTGCTGGTAGTAAGGTTAACGCGGTTAGTTGTGCAGTTAATTGTACAAATATGCCGATCGACCAACTTGGGTTCCAAGTCATTAACCCCACATTATTAACTGCTACAAAATAAACCTACCATATATATATATATACAATCATTATAACAAATTAAGCTCATACTAGTCTGAGAGAAAGAAAGAGAGAGAAGATTAGGGGTTAAAATGGAGGCTTATGGTGAGGAGATGTTCAACGGACTTGCATGTCCACCCTTGGATGATTTTCCTTTTAATTTTGTGAGTGATGATACCGCCATGAATCTTGACGCTGATATCTTTTTCGATGATGATCAAATTGAAGAAGAAGAAGTTGGTGATATTCCTATTCGTTTGAAGCAACCACCACCGAGAAAAGGCAAGGAATTGAGGAGACTTATACAAGTTTTGAAACCATCTCAAGATGAATCGAATTGGATTGCCAAATGCTTAAAAGAAGATGATCAAGAAGCCGAAGCTGCTGCTGATGATGATGATCCTATTGACAACAAGAAGATCCACATTAAGCCAATCAAGACTGTGGCGCTAAAAGGAGAAGAGGACGCTGTTACAAAGATTAATCAAATAAAGGGACAAGAAGAATATATTGATAAGAAGGTGTTGGATGAATCCTCCATTCAACTGAAATTCGAGTCTACCAAGAGGAAACTCCACGATTCTTATCTACGGATTGAGGAGGCCAAGAAACAGAAAAGGATTCAACTCATTGAGTTTCAAATCCCCATGCCAATGCCAAAGCCAAAACCAAAGCCAAAGCCAAAGCCAAAACCAAAGCCAAAGCCAATGATGAGTAGTATGAAGAAGAATTGCGTGGGCGGCAAAAAGTGTTACAATTTTCATCATTCTATTGCTATTCCTCAATACTAGCTACTAGATTTTTGTTGATTCTATATGTATTCTTGAAGTTTATTGCGGTATTAATTTTTACTATTGGGCCAAAACCAATTATAAACTGCATGTATTATCGAATTGATCAATGAAAATAACTTGAGTTACACGATCAATTTGTTCTTCTTGCGTCGATGAGAATTATTAGTTGATCGGATTGAGTTACACAATCAATTTGTTCTTCTTGCGTCGATGAGAATTATTAGTTGATCGGATGACTGCAATATTGTTGTTATTTTTGCGTTGCCTTGTGGGTTTGATTTACTTCTCTTGTTATTTACCAGAAACATTTGTGTATGACCATGCATATATATATTCATTAAATATTCGTTATAACATTAAATATTTAGTATATATTTATATTCATATTAATATATTAATATTTATATATTAATATTAATATTATATGTATATTAATATTTAATATTATATGTATATTAATATTTATATTTTAGTAAATATTTAAATGTATTTTTGTATGAATATTTAGAATATATTCATTAAATTTTTATTTATTGCATCTTGGTTTATTTTTTCTTTTAACAATAAAACATGTACTATTTTGTTCATAAAAAGGAGTTTTACTTATTTGCTGATTTTTTCTGGGTTTGAATGAGACTCATGTATTTGGTTTATAATTTTCTCCGCTTATAATTTTTTAGTATTTTACACTTTAAAATTTAACGTAGCAAACAAATCACTGAAAAAGATCATCTTAATATACCCTATTGCAACGATTAAGATGTTGAATTAATTTTAAAATTGGGTAATATTAGGACCAAACCCCAGTTATAAATTGTATTATGATATTAGGGTATAGTTATATAGTCAGCTTTTCTTCGCATAGGACACTGATTGCATATATAATTAAGAAACAGTCCCTTCATCTTTATTTATTCAGAAAAACTAATTTTGGTGCATATATACTACAGCAACCTTAAAGATGTTTATAATGTACTTGTAAGAGGAAATTAATAACTTCGGCGCAGACTATAGCAATCTTAGAACTAACTTCATCTTCTGATTTTATACAATTACTTGTGAAAAACTAACTCAAATGGGACAATTTTTGCACGTCTAATTATAGCTTAAAAGGAGAATTTTGGCCAATAACTCATGGATTAAAACGTCACAGTGAATAAATTGATAGAACAATTTCGCCATTTAGTCGTGATTATCTTCGTATAGAATATGATAGATATAAAAGATGGAATTGATATATATATATATATATATATATATATATATACATTACAACTATAATCCAATTTCTCCTGCTACATTTGTAGATACAGAGATATTGTATTTTGTGACATAATAAAATTTATCACAAATAATTAGTAATACAATAAAATTTATCATAAATTATTATATTATTGATACCATTGCTAAAAAAAAAAGTTGTGTCGCTAAATGTATATTATAAAAATTAGAGAATAAATATAAAGAAGGGATCCTAATTTATATATCTTATATGTAGTCTGTATTTGCAATCTATATAAAAGGTACAATTTATATTCAGTTTACCTTTTAAAATTTGAACTGGAAACTTTTTGACAATGTTTACTTTGAATGCATATGGAGTACTCTCTTTTTCTAACTTAATTTTTTTGGAGTTTCCTCTGCATACAACAATTGTTAGTTCAAAAATAATACTTCTTCTATTTTAAATTATAAGATCATTATTAATTTTTTTAAATTAATTTTTAATATTTTCAAATTCAAAATTGACAAGAATTTTTTTTATTTTTAGTCGATGAAATTATAAATATTATAAATTATCAAAAGATTACTATTTATTTTAAGATGATTGTTTTCTAATTGTTAATAATCATCTTAATTTTGTGTTAACTGAAAATGTTTTAAATTTATTTTTAAAATTTAATAATGATCTTATAATTTGAAATAGAGGGAGTAAGGTAGACATGCACAGTAGGCCGGACTGGTCCGGCCTGGCTTGGGCCTGGTAGGTTTTGACCGTTGACCAGACCAGGCCAGACTTTGACTTTTGGGCCTGTAGGCCGGGCTTCTTGATCAAAATCTGGCCTTTTGAGGACTGTAGGCCAGGGCGGGTCAGGCCTGTAGGCCAGGCCGGACTAGGCTTTGGGTCAGGTCAGGTCAGTTCTTAGGCCAGGTTAGGTCAGTTATTATATAAAGGCTAAGTAATAGTCATTGCATGTAAGACCCCGAATTTTATGAAATACAAAATTTAATTTTTCTTCATATAGATATTTTTTTTAAACAGTAAGTGGTTAAATCGATAAAGTTAAAAGTTAAGGATGTTATGTGCAAATTTTATTTTGTCGGACAATATTCGCTTTGTCGGGGAATATTCGTTTGGTCGGGGAATATTCGTTTGGTCCGACGGCGCCGAAATAACAAATTATTGGTGGACCCCACAACGGAATATTTGTCGGATATAGAAAACGACAGAAATAACCTTTTTAAATAAAAATAGTCAACGGAACTGTTAAAATACCGGTGATAAAAGAATAGTAGCATACGGTAGTTTATGGTATTTTCTGTAGCACACGGTACTCTACAGTAACACACGGTATTGCATAGTGTCTCATATTATTGGTCTGATAATTGACACCGTAACTGTTACGCATCATTTCATCGATAATTGTCACTGCATAATATTTTATATTATCAATTCAATAATTGTTGTTACACAGTATTTTGCATTATTGATTTAATAATTGTCATTACACTGTATTTTATATCATTGAGTCAATAATTGTTGTTGCACTGTTTTTAAAAATTATTGAACCTAATAATTGTCACAGTAACATATGCACAGTAATTCACATTATTGAATCAATAATTGTCATTACACAGTAACGTATGCTTTATTTTACATTATTGTTATCTCTATTATGATGTTATTTAAACAGTTGTATTTCATTAATTTATTGACTTGATATCTAAGAGCTAACTATACTGTATTTATAACAATTAGTCATAATAATTGAATTGATAAAGTTATTTGTTTATAATATAAAGTTAGGTGATTATTAGGTGATATGAAATGAATGGTGTAGATTAAAGTGTGAATTATTGTTGAATAATTGAATTGATTTGTTTATAATATAAAGTTAGGTGATTATTAGGTGATATGAAATGAATGGTGTAGATTAAAGTGTGAATTATTGTTGAATAATTAAATTGATTTGTTTATAATATAAAGTTAGGTGATTATTAGGTGATATGAAATGAATGGTGTAGATTAAAGATAATATAATATTTGAAATGGATGGTGTAGATTAAAAGGTGATCTTTAAATGAATGATTTAGATTAAATGAATGATAAGATTTTTGGCTATAAATAGAAGCCTTAACTTAAGGATTTTTCATAAACTTCCTTACTTGTTCTTTCTTTCTCTCTCTAAATACTTCTTGTGAAAGTTCTCTCTAAGTGTGCTTAAGTCATCTTGAGTATTTGTGAAGATCTATAAGTATACGTGTACTGTTCAAGTTAATCAACCTCATTTAAATCAATATCCAGTCACGTGTTACGGTAAGGGATACCATCTTTTTCATCTTCCATTATTCAAACATACTATGGTAAGGGATACCATCTTTTTCATCTTCCATTATTCAAACGTACTATGGTAAGGGATTATCATTATTTGATTCTCGATAATAATATTGTTTCTTCCTTACTCATAAGACGTGCCTTTTATTTCCATGTATTAAATTGTGGGAATAACCTTACGGAGCGGATTGCCGCCTGTTGGTGAATAACCTTTCGTATTCATTCATTATTAATCTCTGAGAATAACCTTACGGAGCGGATTGCCGCCTGTTTGGTGAATAACTCTTTGTACTCAAATTCTATTAAATTGTGGGAATAACCTTACGGAGCGGATTGCCGCCTGTTTGGTGAATAACTCTTTGTACTCAAATTCTATTAAATTATGGGAATAACCTTACGGAGCGGATTGCCGCCTGTTGGTGAATAACCCTTTTGTATTAATTTCCTTCACCTTTTGTTAATCAAACCTGCTACGGTAAGGGATATTATTTTCTTTCATACTCCTAAATCGAAATTTATTATGGAACTATTGCTTCTATAATTCCTGAAAATATTATATGTTCCATAATAGTTGAACTTCATTATTTCAACTGAACCTTCCTATTTACGTGAACCTTTCTATTGAATTGTAACCGTTATTCTGAACTGTGGATCTTGAATTTCACTCCACATCATGTTGACAATTTGGACATTATTTGAATCTGTACAAAGTAAACTTCCGATACTTATTGTTATCCTATTTCTTCTGTTCATCATTTATATCATTCTAATCATCCAAAAATCAAGCTGTTGTGAATATCTGTGGCCGGGGGCACAGATGTGATATATTTGTTGAACAGATGATAGGTTAAAGGCGATATAATAGGTTAAAGGCGATACATCTGTTCGGTGTCTTTTATGGCACGTGGTGAATGTTCTCTTTGGCCCGTAGTGCAAAGATGAACTGTTGTTTGGTATGATTATGTCCAAAGGCTGAATCTGGTATAATCATGACCGTTGGTGTTATATTGAATGTCTTTGGCCCGTAGTGCAAAGATGAACTGTTGATCTGCATGATTATGATCAGGAACTGTGAATTTGTATTATCTTGACTAATGATATTTCAGATGATAAAAGTTGATGATGTTTTTCCTAAAAAGAGAACCGAGTGGACATTATAGTCTGCATTATTCTTCTAATAGATTACTCATTCCGCTGCTATTATTGATCTGAACGTTGTTTAAGAATTTAACTGCAGTTTTTGATATAAACCTTGTAGTCTATTGTATTCTATCAAGAACTCAGCTGTTGAAGACTAATGATAATTTATTCGTCATTATCTTAGTCATGATATTCTTTACTGGGCTATTTGAGCTCACCCTTTCTTTTGTTCCATTGTTTTTCAACAGGAGATGAAAACATAACAGGGTCTAGCCGGGGAATGGAGTGAGGGTCCGAGGAATAGTTATCATAGTCTTCACGTTTTGTAAAATAGTGTGGCAATAATAGTGAAGACTTAGTTGTGTATTATTATACACTGTATTGTTGTACGTTGTGCTTTGTTGTAATAATTTTGTTGTAGTCTTTTGACGACTCAAGTTTGGGCTGTGTGGGCCCAGATTTGGGGGCGTCACAGTTGGTATCAGAGCTTAGGGATATGGTCTTTAATGGAGATCTGGGGTAGAACTAGGAGGGGAGAGACGAATAGAATCAGTCACTAGTGTGTCCTACCTAAAATAGATTTTATTATCTAATGAGTCGATTTGAATGTAGGAACATGAAGTGATGAGTCAGTTTATTTGAACTAACATTTATTTTGTGACCACAGTTAAGTATGGCATCTGAAAATCAAGAGGTTAACTATGGAATACCCGAAGCAAATGTAGCCGAGAATCAAGAGGCCCCAAACAATCCTCCTGCCAACTCAGGAAATAATGTTCCTGATAACATGATGAACGATGGATTCTTTAGGAATTTCATGCAGTTCATACAGAATCAAGGAAGAGGAAATCCAGTCAATAATAACGGTAGAAACGCTGGCAATTTGAGGATGGTCACTGTTAAGCAATTTAAAGAATTAGGACCACCTGAATTCCACGGGAAGCCTGACCCACTCAAAGCGGAGGCATGGCTAAAGCAGACGACAAAAATACTTGATGTCTTACAATGCGCTGATGATCAGAAGGTGCCATTTGCCACTTTTATGTTACGAGGTGAGGCGGACCATTGGTGGGAAGCGGTAAAACGTATCCAACCTTCAGCACTCGAAATGTCTTGGACAGAATTCGAAGAACTGTTTAACGAGAAGTATTTCCCAGAAAGCATCCGCCATATGAAAGAGGTGGAATTCATTAAGCTGGAGCAGGGAAACATGACAGTTTCCCAATATGAAGCCAAGTTTGCCGAGTTATCTCGCTTTGCCACCCATCTTGTGGATGACGAAGCACGAATGAGTCGGATGTTCCTAAGAGGTTTGAGATTCAAAATTCGTCAACAACTTAGCTCTCATAAATTTAGTTTGTATTCAGATGTTGTAGATAGGGCTCAAAGGGTGGAGCAAACAGATGAAACATTGCAGCCAAGAGTTAATGATCAGCATAGAGAAAGGAGTGACAACAACCACAGGAACGAGAACCATCGAGTAGGTAACCAACACTTCGGTGGTAATTCCATACCAAATAACAGAAGAGGAGAATCTAGTGGGAACAATTTCAAAAGAAAGAGATTCCATAATAATTATGGAAGGGCACCAGCACCAGTACCAACACCAGCACCGACCCCAGTTTCAAGGGGAGAAGATCGACCACCAGTGAGATGCTATAGGTGTGGTCAGGAAGGTCACATCAGCCCAAACTGTACACTGCAGTCCAAAAAGTGCTACAGTTGTGGGAAAGAGGGTCATCTTGCGCGGTTCTGTCCTGCCACAAAATCAAGTCCAGCTGCAATGATGATACCAAAAGCTAGCGCGGATAAGGGAAAATCTGTAGTTCAAGGGAGAGCTTTTGTTGTGACATCCCAAATGGCGCGAAACTCGAACGAGGTGATAACCGGTAAGCTATTCATAAATTCTCGTGAAGTCTACGCTTTGTTAGATACTGGCTCTACCCATTCTTTTATCTCACCTGCATGTGCTCAGCGTTTAAACTTAACTCCTGAAAATTTGGACTTTGACTTATTAGTTGAAACCCCATTAGGAGAAATGACCATTACATCTACTGTCTATAAATCTTGCCTAGTTCAAATCAACAACCTCACATTACCTGTTGACCTTATTTCTTTGGAGATGCATGAATTTGATGTGATTTTAGGAATTGATTGGTTGACTACCCATCATGCTAAAATTGATTGTTTTCATAAGATTATTAGTTTTCATATTCCTAATCAACCTGTCATGCAAATTCAAGCAACTAAACCATTGAAATCTATAACTGTTATTTCTAGCCATAAAGCCATTCGTTTATTGAAAAACGGATGTCAAGCCTTTTTAGCTCATGTCACTGATTTGAACAAAAATACGTCAAACTTGAATGATATTCCCATTGTTAATGAGTTTCCTGACGTTTTTCCTGAAGAACTTCCTGGCTTACCCCCAAACCGTGAAATTGATTTTTATATTGATCTTGAACCCGGTACCAAGCCCATTTCCAAAGCTCCCTACCGAATGGCTCTCATTGAACTTCAAGAGTTAAAAGTCCAACTACAGGAATTGTTGGATACCGGTTTCATTCGTCCGAGTGCATCACCTTGGGGTGCTCCTGTTCTATTTGTGAAGAAGAAAGACGGGAGTATGAGATTGTGCATTGACTACCGAGAATTGAACCATGTCACCATCAAGAACAGGTACCCGTTACCTCGGATTGATGACATGTTTGATCAATTGCAAGGCGCTCAACATTTCTCAAAGATTGATCTCCGTTCTGGATATCATCAGTTAAAGGTTAAAGCTGAGGACATTCCAAAGACTGCTTTCAGAACTCGTTATGGGCATTATGAGTTCTTAGTCATGCCTTTTGGACTAACTAATGCTCCTGCAGCTTTCATGGACATGATGAACCGGATATTCAAGGAACATTTGGATCATTTTGTGGTTGTCTTTATTGATGACATCCTCATATACTCCAAGAGTCGCGAGGATCATGAACAACACCTGAGATTGATACTACAAAAGCTCCGTGAAAACAAATTATATGCCAAGTTGAAGAAATGTGAGTTCTGGCTTGAGGAGGTCGCGTTTCTTGGGCATGTGATTTCTAGTCAAGGAATATCAGTCGATCCTGCGAAGATTGAAACGGTACTAAATTGGGAACAACCCAAAACAGTAACCGAAGTCCGAAGTTTTCTGGGTCTAGCTGGTTATTATCGGAGATTCGTAGAAGGATTTTCTCGAATCGCCACTCCATTAACGCAGCTTACTCGGAAAAGCACAAAATTCATATGGAGCGAGGAATGCGAGAAAAGTTTCCAAGAACTCAAGAAGAGACTGGTTTCAGCTCCTGTTCTGACCATACCATCAGGATCAGGAGAATTTGTTATCTACAGCGATGCTTCTGGCAAAGGTCTAGGCTGTGTCCTTATGCAACATGGAAAGGTTATAGCCTACGCCTCTCGACAACTCAAAGATTATGAGAAAAATTATCCTACTCATGATCTAGAGTTGGCAGCAGTCGTTTTCGCGTTGAAGATCTGGAGACACTACTTGTACGGAGAAAAAGTGGATATCTATACGGATCATAAAAGTCTCAAGTATTTCTTCACCCAGAAGGAACTCAACATGCGACAACGACGTTGGCTTGAGCTGTTAAAGGATTATGACCACACAATCCAGTATCACCCGGGAAAGGCGAACGTTGTAGCTGACGCTTTGAGCAGAAAATCTTATGCAAGTACAAGTGCACTGCTGACAACACAAAAGTGTATTTTGTACGACTTGCAAAAGATGGAGATAGAGCTAAAGACACCAGGGACCCACTCGAAGATTGCTCACGTGCGAGTAGAACCAACTTTAATCGATAAAATTAAAGCTGCTCAAGCTACCGATCCGGAACTGATAAACATGATAAAGAAAGTACAAGAAGGTGCCATTCCCGAAGCAAGAATTGACGAGAAAGGAATACTTCGAGTCAACTCTCGACTCTGTGTTCCTAACGATCCTGAATTAAAGCATAAAATCATGATGGAGGCACACAACACGCCGTTCGCAATCCACCCAGGAGGTACCAAGATGTATCGAGATCTTCGACATACATTTTGGTGGAACAATATGAAAAGAGAGATTGCGGAGTTTATCTCAAGGTGCCTAACTTGTCAACGTGTCAAGGCAGAGCATCAAGTTCCTAAAGGTCCATTACAATCACTTGAAGTTCCCGAATGGAAGTGGGAACACATCAATATGGACTTCGTGACGGGTCTTCCAAAAGTTTCTCAAGGCTTAGATGCAATTTGGGTGATCGTAGATAGATTGACCAAATCTGCTCATTTCTTGCCTATACGAGAAAACTTTTCACTTGAACGTCTTGCCGGTATGTACATAAATGAGATCGTGAGATTGCATGGCATGCCAGTTTCCATAGTTTCTGATCGAGATCCTAGATTCACTTCACGCTTTTGGATCAGTCTACAAAAAGCTATGGGCACTGAACTACGTTTTAGTTCTGCATACCATCCTCAAACGGACGGACAATCGGAAAGGACGATCCAGACCCTCGAAGATCTTTTGAGACTTTGTGTATTAGACTTCAAAGGAAGTTGGGATAAGTACTTGCCGTTGGTGGAATTTTCTTACAACAACAGTTACCAAGCAAGCATAGGCATGGCTCCATTCGAGGCATTGTATGGAAGGAAGTGTCGCTCTCCAATATGTTGGAATGAGGTAGGAGAAGCAAAATTGTTGGGACCCGAGTTGGTACGCTTGACGACCGAAAAGATCCAAATGATCCGACAACGAATACAGACCGCACAAGAACGACAAAAGAGTTATGCTGATCTTCATCGGAGAGACGAAAGTTTCAATGTCGGAGATCATGTATTCTTACGTGTTTCTCCATGGAAAGGGGTTACGAGATTCGGAAAGAGAGGAAAGCTCAACCCTCGATTTATTGGCCCATTTGAAATCCTCGATCGAATAGGAACCGTAGCCTACAGACTAGCCCTACCACCAAGTATGTCTCGTATCCATAACGTTTTTCACATATCTATGTTACGTAAATATGTGAAGGACCCAAACCACGTCATTGAGTTAGAACCAGACGTTATAGCAGAGGATTTAACATACGAGGAGGTACCTGTTAAGATCCTGGATAAGAAGGAGCAGATCCTACGCTCAAAGGTTATACCTCAAGTTAAGGTTTTATGGAGAAACCAAGATACTGAGGAAATGACCTGGGAGCTAGAATCTGAGATGAAATCTAAGTATCCTTACCTCTTCGATATGTCAGGTACGTCAATTTCGGGGATGAAATTTCATAAGGAGGGGAGGTTGTAAGACCCCGAATTTTATGAAATACAAAATTTAATTTTTCTTCATATAGATATTTTTTTTAAACAGTAAGTGGTTAAATCGATAAAGTTAAAAGTTAAGGATGTTATGTGCAAATTTTATTTTGTCGGACAATATTCGCTTTGTCGGGGAATATTCGTTTGGTCGGGGAATATTCGTTTGGTCCGACGGCGCCGAAATAACAAATTATTGGTGGACCCCACAACGGAATATTTGTCGGATATAGAAAACGACAGAAATAACCTTTTTAAATAAAAATAGTCAACGGAACTGTTAAAATACCGGTGATAAAAGAATAGTAGCATACGGTAGTTTATGGTATTTTCTGTAGCACACGGTACTCTACAGTAACACACGGTATTGCATAGTGTCTCATATTATTGGTCTGATAATTGACACCGTAACTGTTACGCATCATTTCATCGATAATTGTCACTGCATAATATTTTATATTATCAATTCAATAATTGTTGTTACACAGTATTTTGCATTATTGATTTAATAATTGTCATTACACTGTATTTTATATCATTGAGTCAATAATTGTTGTTGCACTGTTTTTAAAAATTATTGAACCTAATAATTGTCACAGTAACATATGCACAGTAATTCACATTATTGAATCAATAATTGTCATTACACAGTAACGTATGCTTTATTTTACATTATTGTTATCTCTATTATGATGTTATTTAAACAGTTGTATTTCATTAATTTATTGACTTGATATCTAAGAGCTAACTATACTGTATTTATAACAATTAGTCATAATAATTGAATTGATAAAGTTATTTGTTTATAATATAAAGTTAGGTGATTATTAGGTGATATGAAATGAATGGTGTAGATTAAAGTGTGAATTATTGTTGAATAATTGAATTGATTTGTTTATAATATAAAGTTAGGTGATTATTAGGTGATATGAAATGAATGGTGTAGATTAAAGTGTGAATTATTGTTGAATAATTAAATTGATTTGTTTATAATATAAAGTTAGGTGATTATTAGGTGATATGAAATGAATGGTGTAGATTAAAGATAATATAATATTTGAAATGGATGGTGTAGATTAAAAGGTGATCTTTAAATGAATGATTTAGATTAAATGAATGATAAGATTTTTGGCTATAAATAGAAGCCTTAACTTAAGGATTTTTCATAAACTTCCTTACTTGTTCTTTCTTTCTCTCTCTAAATACTTCTTGTGAAAGTTCTCTCTAAGTGTGCTTAAGTCATCTTGAGTATTTGTGAAGATCTATAAGTATACGTGTACTGTTCAAGTTAATCAACCTCATTTAAATCAATATCCAGTCACGTGTTACGGTAAGGGATACCATCTTTTTCATCTTCCATTATTCAAACATACTATGGTAAGGGATACCATCTTTTTCATCTTCCATTATTCAAACGTACTATGGTAAGGGATTATCATTATTTGATTCTCGATAATAATATTGTTTCTTCCTTACTCATAAGACGTGCCTTTTATTTCCATGTATTAAATTGTGGGAATAACCTTACGGAGCGGATTGCCGCCTGTTGGTGAATAACCTTTCGTATTCATTCATTATTAATCTCTGAGAATAACCTTACGGAGCGGATTGCCGCCTGTTTGGTGAATAACTCTTTGTACTCAAATTCTATTAAATTGTGGGAATAACCTTACGGAGCGGATTGCCGCCTGTTTGGTGAATAACTCTTTGTACTCAAATTCTATTAAATTATGGGAATAACCTTACGGAGCGGATTGCCGCCTGTTGGTGAATAACCCTTTTGTATTAATTTCCTTCACCTTTTGTTAATCAAACCTGCTACGGTAAGGGATATTATTTTCTTTCATACTCCTAAATCGAAATTTATTATGGAACTATTGCTTCTATAATTCCTGAAAATATTATATGTTCCATAATAGTTGAACTTCATTATTTCAACTGAACCTTCCTATTTACGTGAACCTTTCTATTGAATTGTAACCGTTATTCTGAACTGTGGATCTTGAATTTCACTCCACATCATGTTGACAATTTGGACATTATTTGAATCTGTACAAAGTAAACTTCCGATACTTATTGTTATCCTATTTCTTCTGTTCATCATTTATATCATTCTAATCATCCAAAAATCAAGCTGTTGTGAATATCTGTGGCCGGGGGCACAGATGTGATATATTTGTTGAACAGATGATAGGTTAAAGGCGATATAATAGGTTAAAGGCGATACATCTGTTCGGTGTCTTTTATGGCACGTGGTGAATGTTCTCTTTGGCCCGTAGTGCAAAGATGAACTGTTGTTTGGTATGATTATGTCCAAAGGCTGAATCTGGTATAATCATGACCGTTGGTGTTATATTGAATGTCTTTGGCCCGTAGTGCAAAGATGAACTGTTGATCTGCATGATTATGATCAGGAACTGTGAATTTGTATTATCTTGACTAATGATATTTCAGATGATAAAAGTTGATGATGTTTTTCCTAAAAAGAGAACCGAGTGGACATTATAGTCTGCATTATTCTTCTAATAGATTACTCATTCCGCTGCTATTATTGATCTGAACGTTGTTTAAGAATTTAACTGCAGTTTTTGATATAAACCTTGTAGTCTATTGTATTCTATCAAGAACTCAGCTGTTGAAGACTAATGATAATTTATTCGTCATTATCTTAGTCATGATATTCTTTACTGGGCTATTTGAGCTCACCCTTTCTTTTGTTCCATTGTTTTTCAACAGGAGATGAAAACATAACAGGGTCTAGCCGGGGAATGGAGTGAGGGTCCGAGGAATAGTTATCATAGTCTTCACGTTTTGTAAAATAGTGTGGCAATAATAGTGAAGACTTAGTTGTGTATTATTATACACTGTATTGTTGTACGTTGTGCTTTGTTGTAATAATTTTGTTGTAGTCTTTTGACGACTCAAGTTTGGGCTGTGTGGGCCCAGATTTGGGGGCGTCACATTGCATCTAATGATTATGTCAATTTTCTATATAAATTGTAGGTTGAACGAAAGACGCAAATAGGCATAACTGGTAAAAGCGAACCAGACAAGTTTTTCAGATATTGTTGCTATGTGTATAACTATTATGTGTGCACTTGAAGCATGTGAGAATTTGAATTAAATATGTTTTTGTGAAACCATATGAGATGTGTTGATTCTATATGATAGAAAGCCTGAATTAATTGAATAAGTTGAACTGTATGTCATGTATTCATTCCAATGCATGATCAGTATGTTGCATGAATAAATGCAAAGCATGAGAAACATGATGCATTCATATAATGTAATGCATGAAGCATGAGAAGCATGTATAAACATGAATTATGTGTTATGTGCTATCTGTTAGACTTGCTGAGCCGTCGTGCTCACTCTTGCCTAAACCAACATTTTCAGATAGTGCAAATCATTTGAAGTTCACGATAAAGATCAAAGAATAGGAAAACATATTACTTTCACTGAAGATCTAAATATTTGTTGTAGATATTAGTCCGAATTGGACAGGTAAATGATTGTGTAGTGTAAGACTTTAGTTGATATATTATATGAGTGTTAAATACACAAGTTGATTGTAATAGAATGTCGTATCATGTATGATATTAAGACATACTAGAAATGTATAAAGATTTCGATTCTGGAATAGAAAGAGTTGTTGTAAAATTGTAAATAAATGGTTATTTACCAATTATGATATTGTTGTAATTCTTGAACAATAAGGAAAAGGTAGTACTCGTGTTGAACCGAGTTCGAGGTTCGAGGGACCAGGATTCAGGGTCGTCACAAGTTGGTATCAGAGCTGATAGGTTATAAACCTTAGGTAAGAGTACCTTAGGCTATAACCGTAGTAGAAGATTAGTAAAATGATAAATGAATAAACTTCGGAAGAGTTTAACTAATAAAAGATGAATTTGGAAAATTCATATATAGAAGATTATCCAAAGATGGATTTGAGAAGATATAAGAGAGATGAAAAAGGTCATGTTGTACCTAATTTGAAGAAATGATAAAAAAATATCTTATGATAAGATTTTTAGAAACATAAAGAAAATGCTAATATGGTCATGAAATGATCTAGAGAAATGAACTCGTAATGAGGCAGATGTGCTAAAATATGAATGGAGAGAATTTGTATTCAGTTAAGAAAAATTAGAGGTTTGTGGGTTTTTAAAGTGAGGACTCACATTAGTGACTGAGTTGTATGATTTCTTGTATGGGCAAAAAATTTATGTTTGGTTTTAGAACCGCTTAGCTTCCTATATTAATATAGTGGTTGAGTTGAACGAACTCTTGTATGGGCGGGGGCTATGATATGTCAGCGAACCAATTTGGGAGATGCTGTTGCGAAACTTGCACGATCAGTGTGTATCGTAGAATAAACGTATGCACTGATGATAGGTGTTCCTTACAGTGTTGAAGAGTTGGGAAACTGATGTATTTGTTCTTGGTTTAACGACCGCTTAACTTTCTATATTGATTAGTGGCCGAGTTGACCAATTTCTTATATGGGCAGGAGATTGTGTTTGGTTTGACGACCACTTAGCTTTTTTATGGTGATAATCAATTGAAACCTGGTGTCGCGCTATTTGTTATATGGTTGTTGAGAAGGTGATTCTTTTCCCATGTGTATAACGGATAGGTAGAGGATGTTAAGATAAGTTCGTGTTCTGAGAACTGACACGCATGGTAAGTTCGTGACTCATAGTCATGTGGTGGAGCCCCTCAGCGAATGGACGATTTTGGTCTGACTAGGACAAGCCCCTCAAACCATATGATTGTGGTAAGTTCCTGAGTTCAAATACGTGGTAAGTTTGATGAACAGTGAGTGTGGGTAGAGTTAAGTTACAAGATTAAAGCTATACTAGATATAATTATTAAGCTGGAAAAGAATATGGAGGAAAAATTTGAGGTGTTTTAAGGTTTTAGGATATTCCAAATCTTCTAGTTATGCTAGACTTTGAAATTCTTAAAATCGTGCTAAATTCGCACTGTTGTGCTTTTGAAAAGATAAATGAATTTTGTTTTTTTTTATTAAGTCGCAGTAACACGAGGTGTGGAGAAGTCCATCGTTACTTGTGATGATATGATAAACGATGGAGTCATCAATGCAGAGTAACCTAGTGTTGGATGTATTTTTAAGCCCACTATGGTATGATGTAATATGACAAAGTCACAAAATGATTTTTAGTATTTTAAAACGTTTAAAGAAGAGTTTATGCTAATTGTTTCAGCGAGACACATTGATTTGAAAATATCAAAATGTATTTATAAAATCATCACACGCCATTAAAGCTATGGTGCGGAGATGAAAAAGACGGAATCCTCAACGCACTGTTGCAAAGGTGCGGTATCATGAAGTCCTATAAATGAATTTTAGTTACTTTAACTAATCTGAAATGATTTTTGAGTCGTAATATACGAACAGTTCAATGATGTGATTCTATGTCATTTATTTTGACTGGACACTTTTTGGTCAGAAATGAGTCGAGTTTTATTTTCCAATCCAACTTATGCTGGAGCAGAATTTTGTAGTAAGTCTGAGGTGAACAACCCCATAATGGGGGATATGTCAGAGCCATGAATAAAGAACCCGCGAGGGGGCGCCCAAGAGTGGTGGCACGCTGATATAACAATATATGAGTTGGTAAATCCAGAGAGTTCAATCCTAGATGTTCACAGTCTTTATGACTCCTTAGAATAGTATGAAAGTTTTAATGAATATTTTGATTTTCAATTTATTCTTTTGTAAGATATTGATTTTCAATTTATTCTTTTACAAGAAATTCCATTGTTCTGGAATTGTGAGTTTAGAAGTATGAACTTCCTAGCAAATGGTGGTCATAGAATTTGATAAGTAAAGAGTTATACTCAGAGATTAAAAATTTGTAGAAATGAGTATGATAAAATTTCGGGGACGAAATTCTTATAAGAAGGGGTGAATGTAATATCCCAGATATTTTCAAGATTTTAAACAATATCTTAATTGATTTTATTAAAGGTTAATGTTTAAAACCTAGAATGTGAGAAGTAAGATGTGTAGAAAATGGGTAAACATTTTTTTTTAACATAATGTATTTGTTAGAAATTAAATGTGGAAATATTTTATGATGCATATAGAGAATTTATTAAGAAAATAATTCATTTGAGAAGTGAAGACGGTTATAAGGATATATATACATAGTTATATATTCCTAGAGTTGTGCTTGTTAGCCAAACAAGAAGATGAGTAAATTAATACTCAATAAAACTAATAAATTAATTAATTTAAATATGAAGTAAGAATGAAAGTCATGAAATATAATTAATTATGTTAATTATAATAGTTATAAGTTAAAGTTATATAAAAACTAGAAAGTTTGTCTAGAATGACAATATTAAGAAGTTAATTGATTAAGTAATTAACTTAATTATTAAGTTGTGGTATAGAGTTCAAGTAATTTAATTACTACTAGTGGACTAGCCCAAAAGGATTATAGATGTTAGCCCAATATGAAAATATTGGTATGAAGTGGGTAATTAAATAATAAGCTCAAATGTTATGTTAATTAATAATCCAAGAGGTAATTAATATAAGTCCAATTATATTAATTACCTAGCCCAAGTTATAAAGATGTGTGAGTTGTGTTGGGTAGCCCAAATAATTAAATAATGGAGCCCAATGCAAAATAAACTAGTAGCCCAAATATTGAGTCCAAATTTAAAAGTCAAATGTTAGTCAATATGTTGGAAAATTTCAAGTATTGATTGAGTGTAGAGAATTAACTAGTGTAGGGTTAATTGAATAACCCTAGTTGGTAGACATGAGAGAGCATTAACCAAACATTGGTTAATTGCTAGAGGAAGGAAGGTAGTGTTGAGAATTAACTATGGATGAGTTAATTATGTAACTCAATGAGGTAGAATAATTAAAGGTAAGTCTAATTGGATTATATTATAAGTTCAATTGATGTATTAAACTAAGTTAAATAAATTAACCTAGTAGTTCATGTAATTAATTAAACCTTGATTCAAGTTATAATTAATCAAGCACAATGCTTGTTTTAATTAAATATAACATAGGGTATATAATGTTAGCCCAATGTAATAAATAAATTGAGCCCAAACAAATTAAATGATGAGCCCAATAGATTTACTTCATAAGTCCAATGTGGAGCCCAAATGGTAGTTAAAGAATGGTCAATAAATATATATATAAGTATATATATATATATATGGATGAATATATGTATAAATAGGCATTAATATTAAATCAAAATTTGAGCCAAAAGGGGGTATTCTCCAGCAGATTTGGGGGGGCCCCAATGGGTGACTTGTTGGTTTTTGTTTGAGTAAATAACACTCCATGCAATGCTTCACTCCAAACTTTAGTTGGTCACCTACTATGTCAATCAAAGAGTCAAGGATAGCTTAACATGTATTGGTGATATTATAGACTTACAATAATTGTAAGTATCAATTTTGGTAGTCTATAAATATAAGAGTAGTAAGAGAAAGTTAAAGTTGACTCATTTATTAGTAGATCAAATTTTATAGAGAGAAAGGTTCTAGAGAGAAAAGCAAGTAAACTTTGTGAGATTGAAGATTCACCAAGGAAATTTGCTAAAGAATGGACAAGAGGAGGTCACAAGCCAAGATCATGTCAATAGGAAGAAGAGCATCTATGATCAAGAGGTTCAAAAGTGATCTAACTTTCACCTATTTCATTTTATAGTTTATATAAGTTTTAATTGGTCAAAATATATTTTTAACCGATCAAAAGTTATTTTGATGCTCTAGAAGTCTTAAGCTACGTTATAGTGGTAGAATCATGGTTTGATATAGTTAAATCATGTTTTGGTATAAGCGGTATGCATAAAAATGCAAGAAATGTCTATATTAAGCTTTACCGGTAAAAATCTAGGTAGCTATACGCTATTTAATGTTGTCGTTTGAAATGTAAAAGTTAGAAATTGGATTTCTATGATTAAAAAGTTACCTCTATGAGTTTTTAAGAAAACCCAACTTGAATCTTTCAAAAATGTGGAAAAATAATGAAGTTATGGATTTTTCCTCAAAGCATGTTGATTTTAAAACCATAGGTTGCATTGTGAGCGATTTTAAGCATAGATCCTTTTGGAATTTGGATTTGTTTTATAAAGAGAAATTGTATAGGGGGAAATTCTTATAAGAATGGACTCAAGAATCACCCCAAAATATTTTAAAATGAAGAAGTTATGGCTATCGGAGCGAAGGAGGGTCGGACAACCCAAATAGTAAAAAATTGCTGCGTGACCGGGGCGGCCTCACTACTTTACGAGGCGGCCGCCTCACTCCACCAGATGGTTTTTGTGTTGTTTTGTTGTCCGGGGCGGCCATGCCACCTTACAGGGCGACCTCGCTACTCCATCAGAGTTTTTTTTTGTCGTCCGGGTCGGGTCGATTCAGTCCGGGTCGGATTTTTATGAAAAATTAAGTTCATATAAGTGTAAAATGAGTGTGTTTGTATAATAAACTAATATATGGAGTTTATGAATAAGCGATTAGAATATTATTAAAAGAGTAATAATATTATATAATAAATAAAATATTATTAAATAATTAATAATATTAGATAATGAATAAAATATTATTAAATGGATAATAATATTAATATGTGATTAAAATATTATTAAATGGTTAATAATATTAATAAGTGATTAAAATATTATTAAATGGTTGATAATATTAATAAATGACTAAAATATTATTAAATGAATAATAATATTAGTAAGAGATTTAAAATATTATTAAATGGTTAATAATATTTGAATATAGTTGTATGTTATCAAAGACAGATAATATTTTGAGGTATTTGGTACATTATTAAATGTCCGAATCATTAAGTTATGAAAAAAAAGAATGTTTAATTGAATTAAACCAAAGTAAATAGTCTGTTTGCGACTAAATTTTAGACAACTTATTAAAAGTAAGTCGTACGATGAACGTATAGTGAATGCGTAAGTTGGTTAAGTGTACCCGACATGTCCAACTAGGTTTGGGCTAGGGTTTTGTCTGGAACTTAAGGGTTCGTTTGTCGGACATCTTAAGAGTTAATAATTTAAAGTTAGAGTCTTATATAAAGGCCTAAGTAATAGTCATTGCATCTAATGATTATGTCAATTTCCTATATAAATTGTAGGTTGAACGAAAGACGCAAATAGGCATAACTGGTAAAAGCGAACCAGACAAGTTTTTCAGATATTGTTGTTATGTGTATAACTGTTATGTGTGCACTTGAAGCATGTGAGAATTTGAATTAAATATATTTTTGTGAAACCATATGAGATGTGTTGATTCTATATGATAGAAAGCCTGAATTAATTGAATAAGTTGAACTGTATGTCATGTATTCATTCCAATGCATGATCAGTATGTTGCATGAATAAATGCAAAGCATGAGAAACATGATGCATTCATATAATGTAATGCATGAAGCATGAGAAGCATGTATAAACATGAATTATGTGTTATGTGCTATCTGTTAGACTTGCTGAGCCGTCGTGCTCACTCTTGCCTAAACCAACATTTTCAGATAGTGCAAATCATTTGAAGTTCACGATAAAGATCAAAGAACAAGAAAGCATATTACTTTCACTGAAGATCTAAATATTTGTTGTAGATATTAGTCTGAATTGGACAGGTAAATGATTGTGTAGCGTAAGACTTTAGTTGGTATGTTATATGAGTGTTAAATACACAAGTTGATTGTAATAGAATGTCGTATCATGTATGATATTAAGACATACTAGAAATATATAAAGATTTCGATTCTGGAATAGAAAGAGTTGTTGTAAAATTGTAAATAAATGGTTATTTACCAATTATGATATTGTTGTAATTCATGAACAATAAGAAAAATGTAGTACTCGTGTTGAACCGAGTTCGAGGTTCGAGGGACCAGGATTCGGGGTCGTCACATGAATAACTCAAAGGATTTAAAATAATTTATCAACAATATAATCAAAACCTTGAATAATAATAGACCATTGATTATTAAAATCTAAGCGGTCAAATAGAACTACTTCTCTTGAGGAATCAATCCTATAATTTTACCCCTTAGGTTATATGATCAGAATTGTACTTGAGGGAATCAGTCTCTTGTACACTATGTGTATGTATAATATTTAGTTCCCACGTGTATCGTATTTCAGATACTTAGGTTACTCCCCATTCAGGGTTGTTTAATCTTAGTATCAGAATCCATACCAAAATAGTTTGGGTAGCTTATAAAAATTTAATAGATAATTGTCTAGCCGAACAAAAGGCATAGACGGTCTCCTTTCAATTCGGTTCATAAATTGAGAGATGAAATAGGAATTCAAATGCACAAAGTGGGGATGTTAAGGATCATATGAATGTGGAATAATTCAGCAATTATTAAACCACTCAGCTCATACTTGAATAATAATAATTAACTTTATAGAACTTGCTCAATAAAATTTTTAGTAAGGTTAGGAAACTTGCTTGATAGTCGAATTATTACTATCTTGCGTAATAAATTCTCTTTCGAAAGACCTAACATTGATACGTTGGCCTATTGATTAGTACGACACATAATTGCTTATTTAAACAATTAAGTTTATTATCATCTAATTATCTAGAATTATCACATTGTACAACTCCTTGATTAACTATACCCAACCGCTTACTTGATTCCAAGTAATTACTTAACTGACAAATATTACATTTCTCTAAGCAATATAAATTTCAAACATCCTTCATATAATTGTTTAACAATTTATTATAATTGTTTTGGTACATCTTTTATTATTATTATTATTATTATAATTGATAAGCCTCCTTAATTATTGTTGAGCAAATTAATTATTTATGCACCGATAATCCTACTTATTTATCATTAATCCTCAATTAATTGATAAATAATAAACTTACTTATTTTAATCCTCTTTAATCATTATTTAACATCAATTAAATAGTAATAAATAAATTAATTGTCCTTACCTATTATTTAATCTTAATTAAATAATAAATAATTTATTAATTTAATCCTCATTTTATTATTATTTAATGTTAATTATATAATAATTAATTAATCAATTACCCTTACTTATTATTTAATCTTAATTAAATAATTAATTTATTAATTCAATCCTCATTTAATTATTAATTAAATAATAATTAATTAATCAATTACCCTTACTTATTATTTAATCTTAACTAAATAATAAATAATTAATCCATTAATTTAATCCTCCTTTAATTATTATTTAATATTAATTAAATAATAATTAATTACTTAATTATCTTTATTTATTATAATAATTAATTTATAAATTTTATCTCTCTTTAATTATTATTTAATATTAATTAAATAATAATTAGTTAATTACTTATCTTTATTTACTATTTAATTCTCAATTAAATAATAATTAATTAATTTATTCACTTTATCTTTCTTATAATATTATTAAATACTTAAATCACATATTTAATATTTAATAATAATTTATTAGTAATTTCTTCTAATTACTAACTAATTAATAGTTAATTAGTGTACTCTTTACACCTTAAATACTATTAAAAATAATTAATTTCTTAATTAATCTTAATTATTATTTAATATTACTTAAATAATAAGTAATTAGTAGTTTTATGATTTTTCAGAAATTAAAAATATTAATTTATCATTTTTCCTTTAGTTAGTAAGGTTTAATCATATTTTAATTATGGAAATTATCAAATAACATGCTAAAAATACAAACACATTTTTATAAAATAGTACATGCAAAATCAAGCAACTTCCGTCAAAGACCCGTCATCGGAACCGGTCGTAATTCCGGTGAACCAGTCGCCGAAAAGTTCCGGCCAGTTCACAGGAAAAAAAAAAAAAACGATAGGAACTTTGTCATTTTTCAGATTTGGGGTTCCTTTACAAAAACTTGAATATCTTGAGTTCTACAACTCCGATTGAGCTATACTTTATATCGTTTATCTTCTTGAACTACAATAAACTAGGGTCATTTGCTATTTTTGGATACATTTTGGTTACTGAAAAAGGTGTTAAAGTGCACTGTACAGCAAAGTTTTTCTACAGTGAACTAGTTTGCTTCAAAAATTCATAACTAAATTATTTAAAATTATTTTTGAGTTATTCCAAAGAGGTTTGATTCATAACTTATACATATATTCCTAGAAAATATAAAACCATAAAAATAATTTTAAAATTTTAAAATGTGTCATTTATTCGAACAAACTACGTTTTGTTCCTCGGTAAAAATATTTTCAAGTATTTTGCTAGATTTTTCTACATAAACTCATACCACTACACATTTAAATCACATGACATACTATATAAACATGTCTAGCATGATTCTAAGAACAAAGTGCTCTAAGATAACATTTCTACAATAAAAATTAAAAGAAAACCAAGATTATGATTTTTTTAAAGGATTTTATACATTTTGCTCTTGCTAGCTTGCTTCTTTTCCTTTCCAAAGTAGAAGATGAAATTGTTAGACATTCAAAGTTTTACCCTTGATAGTTTTAATGCTCTCTAACTACCAAAGGCTTAGAGCTTTAATAGCTTTTTTAGGGTTTTTTCTTTCCTTCTCTCACTAAAACTCTCTCTATTTTCTTTAGAGAATTTCTCTCTCTAACTTCTCTTGCAACTTTTTCTTGAGACCTTCTCTCTCTAAAATGCTTACAACTTGAAAAAATGAAGTATTCTAATGTTGGTGAAAGATGGTCTTATTAAATTATATCTCACATTTCAATAATTATACATATAACTATGTATGTATAGATCTATCATCAACTTCATCCAATCTAAGCTTACATAGAGATTTTTAGAAATTTCTAACCAATCAAATGTGCCACATAAGAGATTACATGGGACCCAATGGATCCCTCTCTTATCTATCCAACACCTCATCTTTATCCTCCCATTTTTTCTTTATTTTTAATTTGAATTTGGTAGCAACATTGACCACTTATTGACTTTCACTTAATGTACCATTTGGGCTAATGTTTGGGCTACTACATTTAATTTTACTTGGGCTAAGTTAATTAAATCAATGGGCTACTAGCATGACTTGGTATTTAAATCAAGCATCAGGCTAAATTAATTAAATTACATGATCATACATTATTGTCTACAAAGTCCATTACATAATTAAATTCTCGGGGTTGTTTAATTAACCTACTAAGTTAGTCCATTAGTAATTAATTACATATATGGACCATTAAATAAATTCATCTAGCTTAACACATTGTTACATATTTAATATTCACATTAATTATATAATTCAATTAGACTTGCCATATTCAAGATTAATTGAATATTTAATTACGGTTCCTCATAAAATAATCTTAGGTTAGTCTGTTAATTTAATAAATTCATTAATCGAACTTCCTTTAAAAAAATTAACCGAATAGTTAACAATCAAATAACCACATAAAGGTTTAAATTAAATCACACAATAACTCATTTAATTAGAATTTAATTTTTCAATTTTATTTATAATGTAATTCAAATTCTTGGTCCTTACATAAATTAATTAAATTAAATTAAGTTAAATTAAATACAATTAAAATAAAGTAAATTAAGTAAAACAAAATAAAGTAAAATAAAATAAATTTAATATAATTAAATTGAATAAAATTATGTTAAGTTAAATAGAATTAAAATAAAATAAATAAAATATAATTTAATTACTTTAATATAATTAAATAAAATTAATATAATAAAATAAAATTAAGTTAAATTAAATTAAATATAATTAAAATAACTTAAATTATGTAAAATAAAATTCAATTTAATTAATTTAGTATTATTAATTTAATTAAAATTAATTTTAACTAAATTAATTTTAATATAATTAAATTTAATTAATTTAAATTCACCAAATTACTCTTTAATTATTGATTTGCACTCTAAACTAGCCATAATTTTCATATAACATTACTCGTTTGACATTCACTCATAACGAGTGAATATCGAATACTCCCAATTTAATCAAATCACTTGTACATGCAGTTTGGTTATGATTTTAGAAATTCAATTGCGTTGTACACAAAAATTCGTCTAATAAATTCAATTATCTCTCTTAATTCAATTCCTTCTAATCACTTGTGCATATCCTTTGATTAAGAGCTTAGAAACCCGTTTAACATTCACTCACTAGGAGTGAATGTCGAATAGTCCCCCGTCTAGGACTGTTGCTAGATGTTATGTCTCTCACTTAGGTCTGTGCCAACAATTTGAGTACGTTTTATTTGTTTTGGGGACTTTTCGCTGATATCTCTACACGTTCTCTAAGTGCATACTTAGCCTACGTTAATGTGGTCTATTCATGTACTTAGAAACCATGGGGAGGTGTTGTCGAAATTTCCTTGAAACAAAAGAAACGTGCTCAAGGTGTTGGCACAAGTGAGGAGATGCATCTAGGAATGGGATAGAAGCCTGACCCGTATACTTAGAAGTTGACGTCATGCAGGAATCATGAATACACCACATACGCTAATCACCCTGGTTAATTTGATACATCCAAATGTTCAGTTAAATATGTCAAACGACCAGAGCTGGATGTACCATAGAATACCGGTTGATGGTAGAGGATTATTGTCTGAGTACCGTGACGGGGTGTCCAAATTTTTGAATTTTGCCAATGAACATGCTGATAATTCGAATAGAAAGATGAGATGCCTGTGTTTCAAATGTAAAAACCTAATTTGGAAGAAAGTCAACAACATTAAGTATGACTTGTATTCGCGTGGGTTTGTAGATGGGTATTTTGTATGAATTTATCACGGAGAGTCAGTTGAGTTCAGCGAAATGAGTGACAGTGTAGTCCAACCAATTTACGGGGATCGATACGATGATAGTTATGATGTCGCGGAGATGTTGGTTGATGCTTATGGCCCTAACAATATTTATTGGGTGCAAATGAGCAATCGTCAATCACTGGTCAGCAAGAGTCAAATGACACAGCAACAACCTTTTACAATATGCTATCTAAATCTGTTGTCCCATTGTACGTAGGAAATGATAAGTGATAGTCACGTAATTTTGCATATTTCATATTCCCATTTTTATTATTTTATTTGTTTATTTTATTTAATTAATTAGTTTTATTTTGTTTTGCAGGAAATAAAGAAATAAATAAAGTTGAGTTGGAAAAGGATTTCTAAAAGTTTCCTAGTTGATTTTTATTTGGACTACAATTAAGAGGTGTGCAAGGAAAGGATTCTTTGAAGATAACTCATGCACAAGTTGAAGTCAACAAGGAAATTAGATTAGGGTTTAGTTTATTTTCTCTATAAATAGAAGTCTTATTTTAGAGTAAAGGGGTGTGTCATATTTTATTTTTCTTTTTCTCTCTAGCAGTTTCGGTAGGAGCTTGGAATTGGAGTATCATATTTTATGTTCTTATTCTTTTTCTAGTTTCGGTAAAGGAGGAAGGGAAGTATTTATATTTGTTTTTTTTACTTTGCGGAAGCTTTTGTTTTCGGTAGGAACTAGCAGGGAGTTTTTTATTTTCTTTAATTCCATCATTAGCTTTTCGGAAAAGTAAGGAGTTAGGATATGTAGTTGGTTTGTTACAACATTGTTTATTAGTTTAATAATAAAAGTTCTTCTCAATTGTTTTTAGTTAATTTTATTTTATTTCATGCAATTGTTATTATGTGTTTGATAATTAAATTCATGGCTAGCTAAATTTCTAATATCTAGGATGAAGATGAAATTAAGTATTGCATAATATTATATTCTTTCCGTTTCGATATTAATGTCTAATTGTTTATTTCTTCAATTTTACCTTTGCGCATAATTCGTTTTGGTTCTAAATTAATTATGAGATTTTGATAGGTTATTGTTAAGATATGAGTTTTTCATAATTCATGCTTGCTCAATGAAGTTTTGATGAGTTATAGTTAATCCTTGAATTTTCATAATCTATGCTTGCTCATATTAATTATATGAATCATTATTTTTAAGGGAAGGAAAAATAATTAGAAATTAATTAAGGAAAGGAAGAATTTAATTATTATGTTAGTATTTAATGGATTCGGATTCCTAGGTAGTTTTTCTCATTAATAGTTTTTGTTATTAATTTAATTTTGCATTAGTTAGTTAATTAATTATCTTCACAATTTTTATTCCTAATTTGCCTGAAATTTAAATTAAAGATACATTGGAAATTAACTAGTCTCTGTGGTTCGACCTGTACTTACCCGTTCTTCAATTTGATGTTGTGCACTTGCAGTTACTATTTTTTATCACATCAAGTTTTTGGCGCCGTTGCCGGGGATTAGATTTAATTTCTTATTCCTTAATTTTTATTTCTTCGAATTAGTTTTTACTACTAATATTTTTTATTTTTATTTTTCAGGATTACCGAAGCGGATCGAAGGAACAAAAACATAGATATTTTATTGTTGCGCTTTCTTGGTACTTCGTATCTCCATAATTTTTCCTATTTTTTTTATATAAAATAGAAGAAAAAAACAAACAAAAAAAAAAATAGTAGTGTAGCTTATTATTTTTAGTTTAAAAACTAATTGTCGCATTCATGCATTCACTCACGTAGAGCACATCCTGCTTAGGTTTTTATTTTTATTTTATTTTTGTTTTTGTTAAATATAAACTGTGGTGATTGCTGGCGGATTGAGGTACGTTAAATTTCTCATTCTTTCGTAATTCACATAGTTTTAAGACATTTTATTCGTTTACAGTTTTTATTTTATTTGTTTATTCTTATTTTTAATTTGACTTTAAGGGCGCAAACCTTAACAAGATAAGGTGGGGATTTCATCACCCTTCCTTGGCCCACAAACAACCTAACTTTGCATAACCGACTTAATAAAATCAAGTAGACGTTGGCCCATAAGATTCTCGAGCTCAATTAGGACAAGGAATTCTGAGAGGAGACTGAATTCCTAATTAATCATATTACTGGTGTCTAGGCAAGTGGTTCAAAAGGTAAACGCCTAAAGGACGCGCGGTTATTCAATTAGTCACCGTACCCACGGAGAGACTCCCGCCGTTCTTACACTTACCTGGCTAGCGGTGTGATTAATTTTGAATTTGGTGGACCTTAAAGAGTAACTTGGAACAGTTATGAGTTGTCTAGATTTTATTTAGGTTAATCTTAGAAGTAGTTTTTATTTTATTTTATTTTCCTTATTCATCTTTGTGTGCTTATTTGTTTACGTGCTTATCTGCTAAGTAGTATATGCAAAAAGTGTGGTTTAGGGATAAAACATCTCGGTTAGTGAGAAGAATTGATTTTTCAGATTTCACTTTAAAAGACATCACTTCTACAAACATGGAAGTTGCACAAACTGTTTCTTTAAGGGACCGATGTTATCCTTCTCGCTCTGCCCACCCTTCATGCATCAGTCTACCACCAGTAAATGGTAATAATTTTGAACTAAAACCGCACTTTATAAATATGTTACCTAGGTTTACTGGAATAGAAGATCCATATTTATTCATTCGGGAATTTGAGGAAGCTTGTGCTTTAATGAAAATTCAACAATTGTCTGAAGACTCAATTAGGCTTAGATTTATCACATTTGCTTTAAAAGATAATGCTAAAAAGTGGTTATATAGCCTAGCGAATAATTCCATAACAACCTGGAAGGGATTTGTTGTTACATTTCTAAATAAATATTTTCCAAATCAAAAAACTTCCGAGATTAGGACTGCAATTCATCAATATTACCAACTTGAAAACGAGTCGTTTTGGAAATATTTTGATAGATTTAAAAATTTGTTATCCCAGTGTCCACACCATGGAATTGAAAAATTGAGATTGTGTCAAATTGCCTACGAAGGTTTAGATTTTTCCACTAAAACGATGTTAGAGTCAATGTGTCAAGGGGATTTTCTAAAAAATGATGAGGACAGGGCTTGGGAGTTTTTAGAAGACTTAGCAGAAAATACCGTGCAATGGGAAACCACCCGAAAGACCGACAAATCTAGCTCATTTATGGGTGTTCATACAATTGACAATTCAATTACTACCGAAGCTAAGTTGGCAAGTGTACTTAAAAGACTTGAAGTTTTAGAAACTAGGGATACATCACCTGTAAACCAACTTGAAGAATTTAACCAAGTCAATGTAATGTCTCAAAGACCTAGGAACGACCCATTTGCACCCACTTATAATCCAGGTTGGAGAAATCATCCTAATTTTGCATGGAACCAAGGATCATACCCAAATAACTCTTCAAATCAGGTTAATCGGTCTCAAAATCAAACTTTTCAACCCTATCAAAAGCCGAATCCTGGTCCGTACCAAAATTCAAATTCAGCAACTCAATGTCCACCAGGTTTCCCTAATGAAAGTGAAAAGAGACTTAGCAATTTAGAGAAAAGCATGGAATCTTTAATGAAATCTCAGGAAACTTTAATAAACTCTCAAACTAATTTCATGCAAAACAGTAACCAAGCCATATCTCGGTTAGAGATTCAAATGAGTCAATAGGCCACTATAGTTAGTGAAAGAGAGAAGGGAAAGTTTCCTAGCCAACCCGAGACCAACCCGAAATTTCCAGTCCCTAATCAAAAACCTTATCATGCTAATTCACTTGAAAACAACCACAACCAAGTCAATCATGTGAATTCCGTAATCTCTTTAAGGTCTGGAAATCATTTTAACAATCATGCTGGTATTGATAATGAAGAAGAGGAAAATTTAATTGATAAATCTAATAATCTATCTTCATAGTCAGCCCAGCCTGAAAAGCCCACCACTTCTGAGTCAGTAGGCCCATCTAACAAACAATTGTTAAAAAATGAGAAAACCATATCTTCGGAATCTAATGAAAAAGTCTTTAAACCAAAAGCCTCATTCCCCCCAAGACTAATTTCAAACAAGCAGTCAGCCCAATTAGACAAAATTCTAGAAGTGTTCAAACAAGTGAAAATTAATATCCCTCTTCTAGATGTCATTCAACAAGTTCCCTCATATGCTAAATGTCTAAAAGATTTGTGCACACACAAAAGAACAACTCATGTTCCTAAGAAAGCTTTTCTAACAGCCCATGTTAGTTCTATCCTGTCATGCCAAGTCCCTGTGAAGTACAAAGACCCCGGTTGTCCTACTATTTCATGCATCATAGGAGACACCTTAATTAAAAAAGCTTTGCTTGATTTAGGAGCGAGTGTTAACCTTCTACCATTTTCTGTGTACCAAACATTGGGCTTAGGGGAGTTGAAAAAGACAAGAGTCACACTCCAGCTAGCTGACCGTTCTATCAAAGTGCCAAAGGGAATAGTTGAAGATGTACTCATTAAGGTTGGCGATTTTGTGTTCCCTGTCGATTTTGTTGTTCTTGAAACCCAACCTGTTGTCAATCCCAACGGTCAAATTCCTGTCATTTTAGGTAGACCATTTTTAGCAACCTCTAATGCGTTAATCAATTGTAGAAATGGACTAATGAAATTGACATTTGGAAACATGACAATTGATTTAAATGTGTTCAATGTGGGAAAACAACCTAGTGATTTTTCTGACCAACCCGTTGAAACAAACATGATTCAAAAAATGTCTGAAAATGAACTTAATGGGGAAGATAAAATTCTTAACTTTTGTTTAAATCACTTTGGTCAAAATTGGGATGATACAGAATATGTACATGAGGTGAATGAATTGTTAGAGCCCTCAACATCAATATATCCTAAATGGGAACCTGTGATCGAGCCAATTTTACAATCTTCAGAATCGAGTTCACCCGAGTTAGAACTCAAACCTCTTCCTGATGATCTTAAATATGCCTATTTAGGTCCTTCCAAAACTCTTCCTGTGATCATTGCTTCCGATTTAACAAACCCACAAGAGAAAGAATTATTGACCATCCTTAGACAGAACAAAGAAGCCATAGGATGGAGCATAACAGATATTAAGGGGATCAGTCCTGCCATTGTCCAACATAGGATCCATTTAATAGATGATGCTAAACCCGTGAGAGACCCACAGAGGCGGTTGAACCCAGTTTTAAAAGAGGTTGTTAGGAAGGAAATTCTTAAATGTCTAGATAATGGGATCATCTATCCCATTTCTGATAGCTCTTGGGTAAGTCCTGTTCAGGTGGTGCCTAAAAAGTCTGGCTTAACTGTGGTTCAAAATGACGATAATGAGTTAGTTCCCACTCGTGTCCAATCTGGTTGGAGGGTTTGCATAGACTATAGAAAACTCAATGAGGCCACAAGAAATGATCATTTTCCTTTACCCTTCATAGACCAAATCCTAGAAAGGCTAGCTGGCCATGCTTACTATTGTTTCCTTGATGGATACTCGGGTTACTTTTAAATTCCCATAGCCCCAGAAGACCAAGAAAAGACCACATTCACTTGTCCTTATGGAACTTTTGCATATCGTCGTCTACCATTTGGGCTATGTAGTGCCCCTTCCACCTTTCAAAGATGCATGATGAGCATTTTTTCTAACATAATAGACAAATTCCTAGAGATTTTCATAGATGATTTTTCCATATTTGGGTCTACATTTCCTGAGTGTCTTCATTACCTCGACTTAGTTTTAAGGAGATGTAAGGACACTAACTTAATCTTAAATTGGGAAAAATGTCATTTCATGGTTAAAAAGGGAATTGTTCTTGGTCATATCATATCTGAAAAGGGAATTGAAGTAGATAAAGCCAAAATTGACCTCATTGCCAATCTCCCACCACCTCGGACAGTCAAAGAAATTCGTTCATTCCTAGGACATGCAGGCTTTTATAGGCAATTCATCAAAGATTTCAGTAAAAAAGCAAGACCCTTAACCAATCTTCTAAGTAAAGATGCAAAATTTGAATTTAATGACAAATGTTTCCAATCATTCGAACAACTTAAAAAGGAGTTGACCTCAGCTCCTATCATTAAATCACCCGATTAGAATCAACCATTTGAGTTAATGTGTGATGCATCTGACTATGCAGTTGGTGTTGTTCTAGGGCAACGAATTAATAAGATTCCCCATGTTATATACTATGCTAGTAGGACTTTGAATGATGCACAATTGAATTATTCAACTACTGAAAAAGAACTTCTGGCTGTAGTTTTTGCCCTAGAAAAGTTTCGATCTTATCTTATTGGGTCTAAAATCATCGTTTACACTGACCATGCAGCCCTTAGACACCTTCTCTCCAAAAAAGACTCCAAAGCCCGATTAATTCGATGGGTCTTATTGCTCCAAGAATTTGACCTAGAAATAAGGGATAAAAAAGGGTCTGAAAATGTGATAGCTGATCATTTGTCTCGTTAAGTTGTGGAGTCTAATTCTGAACTGCCTTTAAATGATTCTTTCCCAGATGAGCGACTTTTCTCCATATCCACTGCACCTTGGTTTGCTGATATTGTGAACTACCCAGTTACTAGTGACATTCCTTCCCATTGGTCCAAACAAGACCGATCAAAATTTCTTTCACAAGTCAAATATTTTTATTGGGACGACCCCTATTTGTTTAAATATTGCCCTGATCAAATCATTAGGAGATGTGTCCCCGACCATGAGTTTAGGAGTGTCCTATCATTTTGTCATGACCAAGCTTGTGGAGGACATTTTGGAGGTAAAAAGACCGCTGCCAAAGTTCTCCAGTGTGGTTTTTATTGGCCTAGTCTATTTAAGGATGCCACAGAATTTTATGCCAATTGCAAAAGGTGTCAACATTTAGGAAGGATCACTAGGAGGAATATGATGCCAATGCAACCCATTCTAGTCATTGAGTTGTTTGATGTGTGGGGGATAGATTTCATGGGTCCTTTCCCAAATTCTTTTTGGAAATCTGTACATTTTACTTGCGGTTGATTACGTGTCTAAGTGGGTAGAAGCTATACCAACCAAGACCAATGACAATAAGGTTGTTGTCAAATTTCTGAAAGATAATATTTTTTCTCGCTTTGGTACCCCTAGGGCTATAATCAGTGATCAAGGAAAACATTTTCGCAATCAGCCTTTTGAATCCTTGTTGAAAAAATATTCCATCACCCACAAGCTTGCCACACCATATCACCCTCAGACAAGTGGTCAAGTAGAGGTCTCGAATAGGCAAATCAAACAAATCTTGGAAAAAACGGTGAGTTCTAATAGAAAAGACTGGTCTCTTAAATTGTTAGATGCATTATGGGATTACCGTACTGCCTTTAAGACTAACTTAGGAATGTCACCATATAGGCTTGTGTTTGGAAAAGCTTGTCATTTACCTGTGGAACTTGAACATCGTGCTTTATGGGCCATAAAACAGTTAAATTTTGATATGTCCACTTGTGGGAGTCATAGACAATTGCAATTGAATGAGTTGGACGAGATTAGAAATGATGCTTACGAAAATGCTAAAATTTACAAGGAAAGAACAAAAGTGTTTCATGATAAATCAATTTTGAGAAAATCATTTTCACCTGGTCAAAAAGTTCTCTTGTATAACTCTAGGCTACATCTATTTCCTGACAAATTGCGTTCTAGATGGGATGGACCTTTTGTAGTAAAGGTAGTTTACCCTCATGGGGCAGTTGATATTGAAAATCCAAAAAGTGGTGATATTTTCAAAGTTAATGGTCAACTACTCAAACCCTTTTTAGAAATGCCGACCGAAACAGAGGAGGCGGTGGACCTTATTGAACCACACTATTCCAAATGACTGAAACTGCACTTGTAATTGTAAGTTTTGTATATATATTTTTATTTCCGTCCCGTTCCTACCCACCATACGAGGTACAATTCTTTTATTTCTTTGTTCTCTATTATTCATTTACATACATTGAGGACAATGCATGATTTAGGTATGGGGGGGAATTTAACATTTTTATTTATCTATTGCATTTTTTTTATTAGCATTTTATTTTATTTTCTTCTTTTCTTTTCTTTTTATTTCAAAAAGTTTCTTTAAAAAAAAAAATTGAAAAAATGGAAAAATTTGTTTGACTTTTTATGAATTGGATTAATTCTAATAAGTGTCTGTGGAGTAAAATTCTTTGAGTAGGGTTAAAAGATTTAGAATGCTTGAACCTTTGATAAGATACAAAATCCTAGTTTGAAATGCCATCTTGAATAAAATTAGAATTCACATGCATTTTTGCACTTCACGTTCGTACTAATTCTTGGTTGTGGGGTATAAACTATGAGTCAAGTAATTTCAAGAAAAAAATTAGAAGGAAAAAAATAATAATGCAGCGAGATGGAGCGTAAAACGCACTCGTGGTAAATAAAAATAGGAAAAAGAAGCAACGAGATGGAGCGTAAAACGCACTCGTTGTAAGAGAAAAAAATTGAAAAAATGAAAAATACTGCTTCAATATCCATTGAATAAAAGAAAAATCAAGCTGAAAAGTATAATGGATATAAGTAGTTTGACTAGTCTGATTTTTGTGGCCTTTGTTACTCGAGTTAGTAAACCCTTAGGGGTGTCTTTACACCTAGTGCCCTAAAGCCAACTGGTTTGGGAGTCATTGGTCAAACGCTCGTTACATGGGTAACTCTGAAAAGCCTAAGAAAAATATACATTGCACTAGTCAATAGTGAAGAAAAATAGGAAAAAAATATATTGAGTTTGCTTGATTTTCACGGTAAAAGTCCCTACTAAGAGTTACATCACAGACACATGCATGCATCACATGAAAATAATTTTATGAAGGATGGTATTGAGAATGAAGATGGAGTATTTTTGATAAGGTGAAAGTGTGATTTTAAATTTGATCTTGCTTATGTGTAATGCCCATGGATACTTAGAAGTTTTTCTTTCGATTTCATAATTGGTTAAACTCAAAAAGATTTTTATTTTTTATTCTTGAATTTTGTGGGTATATTCACTGCAAACCCTCACGAGACACAACTCGTCCAATTGGGTTAACGTTGGGGTTTAAAGGCTTGTTGCACATGCTAAGTGCAATCGTGTTTCCTACGAAAATGGGGTAGTTTAATTTTTATTTTGTTTCACTCGAGGACGAGTAAAAGCTAGGTATGGGGGTATTTGATAGTCACGTAATTTTGCATATTTCATATTCCCATTTTTATTATTTTATTTGTTTATTTTATTTAATTAATTAGTTTTATTTTGTTTTGCAGGAAATAAAGAAATAAATAAAGTTGAGTTGGAAAAGGATTTCTAAAAGCTTCCTAGTTGATTTTTATTTGGACTACAATTAAGAGGTGTGCAAGGAAAGGATTCTTTGAAGATAACTCATGCACAAGTTGAAGTCAACAAGGAAATTAGATTAGGGTTTAGTTTATTTTCTCTATAAATAGAAGTCTTATTTTAGAGTAAAGGGGTGTGTCATATTTTATTTTTCTTTTTCTCTCTAGCAGTTTCGGTAGGAGCTTGGAATTGGAGTATCATATTTTATGTTCTTATTCTTTTTCTAGTTTCGGTAAAGGAGGAAGGGAAGTATTTATATTTGTTTTTTTTACTTTGCGGAAGCTTTTGTTTTCGGTAGGAACTAGCAGGGAGTTTTTTATTTTCTTTAATTCCATCATTAGCTTTTCGGAAAAGTAAGGAGTTAGGATATGTAGTTGGTTTGTTACAACATTGTTTATTAGTTTAATAATAAAAGTTCTTCTCAATTGTTTTTAGTTAATTTTATTTTATTTCATGCAATTGTTATTATGTGTTTGATAATTAAATTCATGGCTAGCTAAATTTCTAATATCTAGGATGAAGATGAAATTAAGTATTGCATAATATTATATTCTTTCCGTTTCGATATTAATGTCTAATTGTTTATTTCTTCAATTTTACCTTTGCGCATAATTCGTTTTGGTTCTAAATTAATTATGAGATTTTGATAGGTTATTGTTAAGATATGAGTTTTTCATAATTCATGCTTGCTCAATGAAGTTTTGATGAGTTATAGTTAATCCTTGAATTTTCATAATCTATGCTTGCTCATATTAATTATATGAATCATTATTTTTAAGGGAAGGAAAAATAATTAGAAATTAATTAAGGAAAGGAAGAATTTAATTATTATGTTAGTATTTAATGGATTCGGATTCCTAGGTAGTTTTTCTCATTAATAGTTTTTGTTATTAATTTAATTTTGCATTAGTTAGTTAATTAATTATCTTCACAATTTTTATTCCTAATTTGCCTGAAATTTAAATTAAGGATACATTGGAAATTAACTAGTCTCTGTGGTTCGACCTGTACTTGCCCGTTCTTCAATTTGATGTTGTGCACTTGCAGTTACTATTTTTTATCACATCAATAAGCACACTAGATTACTGTAGTGATGAAACTCTTACTCTTCAAGAATGAGCATGACTACAGTGAGAGAGGTTTCAATGAGTTGATTAGGCTTATCAACGAGTTCTTACCAAAAGGTCACACTCTGCCCTTAAATTATTATGAAGTGAAAAAGATGGTAAATACGTTGAATTTGGGGTATACAAAGATTGATGCTTGTGAGCAGGATTGCATGTTATACTATGGGGCTAACATAGATAAACTACAGTGTGACATTTGCAACCTGCCTCCTTACAAGACAACTAAACGTGGGGGGGAAACTAACCGTGTGCCTAAACAAATCTTAAGGTACTTTCCTCTTGCTTCGAGACTTCAATGTCTATTCATGTCGACCCACACTGTTGCGCATATGACTTGGCATAAAACAAGGGACGTCGTGTCTGGTCAGTTGTCTCACCCCATAGATGGAGATGAGTGAAAGAAGTTTTATGAAATTTTTTCTCAATTTGCTGATGAAAGGAGGAATATGAGGCTTGGTATGGCTACGGATGGGTTTTGTCCATTTAATAATTTTAGTCAGCCCTACTATGTGTGGTCAGTGATCATGGTAGCTTACAACCTTTCACCGTTAATATGCATGAGGGATCCGTATCTGTTCTTAACTTTACTCATACCGAGGAGTAAGAGTCCTGCAAAGGACATAAACGTGTATCTTAGGCCGTTATTCGGTGAACTTAAGATGTTATGGAAGATTAGGGTGCAAACTTATGACAAATTGATAAAGTAAATTTTTTTTATGAAGGCAACATTGTTATGGACTAACACTGATTTTTCGATACTTAGGATGATCAGTGGGTGGTCAACTCACGGGAAGTTATTATGTCCAATTTGTATGGGGGATGTGCAAGGCACGCATCTAAAACATGGGCGAAAAATTAGTTTCTTTGGTACTGCTCGTAGATTCTTGCCTGTTGATCACAGTTACAGAAAGTTGTCTACACAGTTTAATAGAAAAATAGAGAAAAAGGAGGTCGTCAGTCGATTGTCAAGCGGCGAGGTCTTCGGTTGGCTAAACGATCTGAAATTTTCACCGCCAGGGAAGGAGCACAGTAAATATAGAGCATTATGTTACGGTAAGACTCATAACTGGACGCATTCGCCCATATTCTTCGAGTTGCCGTACTAGGATACGCTTTCAGTCCGTCACTGTACAGATGTAATGCATACAGAAAAGAATGTATTTGAGAACTTATTTAACATCGTGCTAGATGTGAGCGGTAAAATAAAAGACAACGACAATGCACGGAAAGATCTAGATGCACTTAACATATGGCCAGATTTATGGTTTTGACCTAACAACTCAAAACCTAAAGCTCCATTCTGTCTAACCAACTAACAAGTTGAAGACATCTGTAAATAGATAAGTGCGTTTAAGCTCCCAGATGGATATGCTTATAATATATGTCATTGTAGCAAGGTTGAACAGTTGAAAATTATAGGGTTCAAAATTCATGATCGTCATGTATTCATGCAGAAGTTGATGCCAATTGCATTTGGCGAGATGTTACCTAGAAAAATTATAGATGCCTTAACCGAACTTTCAAATTTCTTTCGGGATCTATGTTCAACGGTTATAAGGTATACTGATGTGGAGCATATGGAGAAAAATATAGTGCTGACAATGTGTAAGTTAGAAATGATATTTTCTTTGGAGTTTTTTGACTTAATGGAGCATTTACCTATTCATCTGTCATATGAACTTAAGCATGGAGGACCTGTGCGATATCGATGGATGTATCCATTTGAGAGGTATTATCATCTACATATCTTTTTTGATGATATTCATCAATCATATTAGTAATGTTTATGAACTTAATTATTGTATTTTAAGTACATGTGTCGTTTAAAGTATAAAGTAAAAAAATAAAGCTCGTGTAGAGGGCTCTATTGCTAAACGGTACACGGAGGAAAAGCTTGTCAACTTCAGCTCATTGTATTTTGAGGATGTTATCACAACGAAACATAATCGTTTAAGTCAAAATGAGGTCGTCAAAATCTAATCATGTGTTGATGAGTTAGCTGTATTTTCCTATCTGGTTAAACCATTTAGCCATGAGACGATAACGTAATTAAGCGAAAAAGATTTGAGAATTGTATCTACATATGTGCTTCTAAATATTCCCGAAGTATCGTCATACATAACGTATGTACCTAGTATTTTTAAAATTTTAATTTTTAAAAGTCTAGCCTACAATTAAATCGTGTTATCACTGTTTATGTTCATTCGAAAACGAAGTGTGTGCTTTAAACCCAGGCTTAAATGTAGCACAGTTGGAATCATTTACGACTGTAAATTTTCAACAATAGTTTAAGAGAAAGGTTGAAGAAGATAACAATTATGAGCATTTTAAAGATGTCATCGAAGAACCTTACAAATTAATTAGTTCATTTTTCGGCTGCATCGTCAATGGGTATAGATTTAAAGTCGATGACATAAATGAACCGACATCAGTAAATTCTGGCGTTGTCGTGTTGGGCAGTTGTTACCAAGATTCGAAGTCCAATTATTATAGACGTTTTGAGGAAGTAATTGTGCTCAATTATCCCGAGGGTAAAAAAAGTAGTTACATTTAAATGTCGTTGATTTGATACTGAGAAGGGTGCTAAAGTTAATCGTAACAGAATTATCATAGTAAATATAAAGTCAAAGTTACAGTCTGCTGACGTATTCGTGTTAGCCAATCAAGTGACTCAAGTATATTACGCATCTAATCTCGTAAATTATAAGAGCCCTTGGTATGCAGTTGTCACAACAAAGACTCGTCTATTTGATGATACTAATATGTCTGGGACAGATGAGTCATTGCAAGATGATGTTAGTAAATTTAGCCAGGTAGTCCTACATAACGACAATGTGTTGGTAGATGTCATTGACGTACCCAATACTGAGGAAGTCAAGAAAGATGTGGTTGGTGATAAATATGTCTTTATACAAGAAAATAACAATTACGAAATTAATAATAAAGAAGTCGTGTCAAAATTCAAGGATGACTATGAAAATGATTCTGATGGGTTTGACGACGTATTAAATCTAAACTTAAGAAGTTTATTTTATTTAATTAAATTAATTAACTGCATATTAATTGCATTTTATTTTTGCATTTCAGTAGTATATTTATGGCTAGGCATAGTGATAGCAGTCGTCACTGTGGTGGTCGTGTAGGATCCTCTGACGCTACTCAAGGCGGGTCATCATTGTCAGCTAGTAGGTTTTCCTAAATATTAATTTGTTTTGCTTACTATTTGTAGGTTATGTTTTGATGACTGGTTTATTTACTTTATTTATTCAATTCTACTTACAGATACTGCTCGTTGACGTCCTCGATGGATGAACCTCGGGTTATTTAGTCATCCGTCGGCTGTTGCGCAGATTGTCCGTGAAGATGTCGACTCTGCGCAGTAAGTGTAAAATAGCGTTATGTTAAATTAAATTAATTTATTTTGTAAAACAATAAACATAACTTTGCGTTATTTGATTTGTATTGTAGTATTATGGATCATGTGGCTAAAGCCACTTTACACCCCATCTGTCCGACGCACCTTCCCATTAGCTACATATGATTTACGTAGTACGCACAGCATGATGTCTCATTCATAGATACCGTGTTACGTGACTTTCACATAAGTTATTTTAAATAATTTAAACTGTATACGTAAATACTAGTTACACATTTAATTTATTTTTTCTGATAAGTTAGTTCTTTTTCTTAGATTTATTTTAGATATGAGGAGGGCATCTCTCAAACAGTCGGCGACGGTATTATTATTGCACATGTCGCGAAGAACTACGACAGCTAGTTGTACGATATGAGACATAGGGCTACCCGGGCAGTTGTAGACCAACCCGGGACTACTATTCAAGACCATCAACCCGATATTGTCTCAGATGCAACATTGGAGGTCATTTATACTCACTAGGATGCTGATGACTTAAAAAAAATGAAGAAAAATCGTAGCCAGCTCCGAGTAGTACATACTACGGGTTTACGGTCACTTGAGGAAGTGAAGTCGGTATGTATATATTTAGTTGTTTACTTTAATATTCTTATAAAAATATGTACTAAATAAAGGATAAATTAAAATTTTATTTGTTAGGTCATGAGTGGTGAGTTGAGACGCAAGCAACTACAGCTATACGGGTAAGAGTTTTTATAAAGTTATGTAATTATTAATATCAGGTACTTAATAAAATGAGTCAATAAACTACCATATAAATAATAAATTGCAGGATCGATTTTAAAGCCTTCGGGACCAGTGTGTAGCTGAGTTGCAAGCTGCTATAAGAGATTCCACCATCCCTCCGTCCGACATTAGCTTATCTAGGGATGAGGAGATGGCTCTTTGAGTCGCGTCTCAAGATCCCTCTAGTAGCACTACGAGAAGGTATCGAGTGTTGGGCCTGCCGAGGGTACTGGCATATACACTGATTGGAGCTTTTTATTTTAGCATGTTGCTCGTTAATTCAAAATTTATATAGATATTTTAATTTTTTTAATGTTATATTCAATTTTGCAGGACTAGTCAGGGTTCAAGAGCACTTGTTGGAAAATCTCATACAGGCGCTGGATTGGACGACGCGTTGTTCCAGCGGGTTATGGCGGTGGTGTCGGAGACGTTTCATACGGATCCGATATTCCGTAGTCAGAGCCTACCTACCAGTGCTCGTCTTCACCAGCTTGCTCAGGATGTTCCAGCAGGGGCCAACGTCGAGAGTATGGGCATATCTCCGGAGTAGTTCGCCACAATACGAGATGAGGTGATTCGAATGGTGAGTACCCTATTATTGGAGGCTTTTGGCCCGATGCTGACTCAGCACTCGACTGCACAGATATTTTATTCAATTTAAGTTATATATTATGCATGTTCTATAATTATTATTTAGCTGTGAATTTTTGTCTCAAGTACGGACTAATGACTGATATTTGTAATTGTATTAACAGGATGACAATTCCGAGCATGCTGGCAATGCCGATCGCGAGCGGGGGGGGGGGGGAGTGACAACGACGATTTTCATACACCACAGCAGAACCATCGATCCCCGGCCGATGATTCTTTGTAGACAGTTGGTAGTACTAGTTTCATTTAGTTTTATAGATTATAATGTAGTTGTATTTACTTTAATTTATCTTACTTGATTGTAATTCATTGTAAATTTGTTAAGTTTTGTAAACTATTGTACTTTTAAACAATGATTTATTTATAATGTGTCGTAGATGTGTTCTTATATTGTGCGTGAACACAAAGAAATAGATTGTTGTTGTGTTGTTGGGATAAAGCATGTTTGCAGGTAAAAAAAATGTGGTTTTAAAATCAGGTATTGAAAAAGCAAAAAGAAAAATTAAAAAAAAAACATTTATTTCCGACGGAATATTATATATTCGACGAAAATTCAGTCAAAAATTAAGAAAAAATTTTAATAATTAAAAAGCTATTTCAAAACAAATTCTGATGGAATATATCATTTACGACGAAAATTCTGTCAGAAATAAAGATATATTTTCTACGCTTTAGATCAATTTTCGATGGAATTATCGTCGGCTGAAAAATGATATGCCCGACGGAATTTTTCTTTCGATGGAATATTTCCGTCGTGATTATCTTAATATCGACATAATTCTCGAGGGAAAAATTCCGTCGGGACTATTTATTTTCGACCGAATTGACGACGAAAATAATCCCGACGTGGTTATTTTCGACTGAAGTTCTAACCGAAAATTCCATCGAGGTTACAATATTTTTGACTAAAAACCACTATATACGACAGAATATTCTGTCGGCCTTAGTCGTTTTTCTTGTAGTGTTTGAGATTATTTTTGAACAAAACATAGACATGAAATTAAATATCATGATAATCAGAAAGAGAAGATGAATTTATATAAAGAAATATAATTTGTTTGAATGTACAAGTTAGAATCTAAAAATCTGTTTCTATATATTTATGGTTTATAGTGTGGATTATATCTCATAATTCGACTGTTGGATAGTTATAAATTTTGGATATCTTATAATTATATAAGCTAAGAATATTTTCACTAATTTTGAACCTCTAAAGTTAATTATTTTATTTATTATGAATTTTAAGAAGTAATTGGTCTGAGATTTTTATAGCAGATTTTCAGTAGTTAGTTCTAATATTTTAAAATATATAGCTTAATGATTTTAAATTCGATTTGGGTGATTCTTGAGGCTAAATTGGAGTACTTGAAGTCTAATTTCTGTAAAAATTAATTAAGTTAAAAACTATTAAAAATTAGATTGATATGAGAGATATAGTGGACTGAGATCTTAAGAACAATTTATCGTATTTGGGTTTTAAGATTTCTTAACTTTTGCTATTAATTTTTATGATTTAGGTATTATTAATAAATGATCTAAGAAAAATAATTAAAGACACATTGAATAGATTAGACACATTGAATAGATTAAAATGTGTTTTGAAGTTGTTAGTTTGAATTGTATACTTAATTTGGGGTGAATATGTTTAAGTTGTGAATAAGGTTTCATATTCGATTTCGTAGGCATTTGGGGTTAAGATTGTGTAGAGTGTTCTATATGTATATTTGATTATCAGGTATGAATTATGTACTTCACTCCTTTTCTTATTGTTGCATTCTCTATATCTCGTCATTCGTTACTTTTTCCTTATATTTCTGTTAGCACTCTTGAATAGAAGCTTGATCTTTGATACATTGATTTTATTCTATAATTTGAACTATTTTTCTTCTATTATAATTTGAACAGATTTTATAGTTCATTTTCCTTATAATCATCAACAGATCTGTTCTCTTGCCTAAATAAGTGTTGTCGCTTAAATAGGGACTGAGTATAGCCGAAACGAAGGAAGTGCAACTGTATCTTCTTCTTCAACTTTTTTCAATCCGTAATTTTAGATCTTCCTTGCCTTTTTTGTGAGCGCCTTAACTGGTCCCACCAAGCTAATGCTCTGCTCTTGAGTTTAATGGCAACTAGTTTCACCTTGGCATCCTTTAGAACCTCCTTATACTCGAAGATTAGCTCCACTTCATTAACCCAGTCAATAAATCCTTAAGTTTGAAGCGTACCTAAAAACTCAAGTAGCTCCACCTTAAAACCCAGGGCACGACGATGATCATCTCTACCACGACGTTCCCATAACTGACCCCTATTATGATAAGGGTTATCGAGACTAAACTCGGAATCAAATTCGTCCTCCTCTCTGTGGACTTCCTCTTTCAGAACCTATCCACGACCACCCAGATTTAGCGCTGCTAAACGCCGAGTTAGCTCTGCAACTTGTTGCTGTAAATCCTCAATTATTACATTCTGAACGTTATGATCACGAAGTGAGACTTCCTCAGCCAGAACTGGTCCATGACCACCAACTATTGAAACTGATGCAAATAATTCCAGAAAAGATGCTTAATCTCTGATACCAACTGACGCCGAGCTGGATAGTAATTATCCGACAGGCTAAGTTAATATGATATTTACTGGTAAAAGCACAAGAGATTTACCCAAAAGAAACAAAGAGATTTTCTATTATTTCTTAGATTAAAATTCAATATTCAACAACCCCTTCTTCAAACCCACATGTCGGGTTATATAACAAAAAGATCCTTTTTGGATAAGCTAAGTTCTGACAAAATCTGCCCATGTCACGTCCCAACAACCTAGACACGTGAAAACCAACAACTATCATTGAGCCACGAGACTGACAATAGCTACTATCTGACGATGACAGGAAGGGTTAATAAATTAACCACTGTGGAAGCGACAATCCTATTTAATACCTAAAATTATATAAAAATTAATATTGCTAAAATTAGTGCCTTCTGAGGTTGGGCCGAGGTTGAGGTCGGTCAAGTCAATACGGAAGTTGGCCGAAGCTGAGGTTGGGTTGGGTCCAGACTCTTATCGACGACGTCAATCCATTAACTAATGATATCTCAAAGCTATTTAGGTATTGTCCGATAAGTCGGAGTCGTCGGCTCCTTCTGGTTCTGATCTTCCTACATCATTCTTTTTACCTAATGACTTCTTTCTCAACCGCCTCTCATATGAAGACTCCAGCATCTTCTTTCACATCAGCACTACTGGTGACATGCCTTTCAAAGTAGAATAAATTTACCACTTGCACAAAGAGGGAACTTCTATTTTGAAATTAAACAAAAAACAACTATGAAGCAGCAAAATTTACTGTGTTTAATAATAGTAAAGGCTTTTTTAGCTTACTAAACACACCGAGTAGAAATTAGAAGCTATACGCTACCTCCACCCAAAATGAGTGAAAATGTTTGTATTTCTGCTGCTGAAGACTAGTTAGCACCCCTTATAATATTATGCCATGCATGGGGTGTGGTGGATTTGTTAAGTTGAACAAAGTTATATGGAAATCAACAATAATGTTTTAAGTCAAAGACATGCTGGACTGTAGAGCCGGACGGATATAGGGATCAATACGTGGTAGTGATGACCAAGCTGAAGTACCCAATTTCAAGTGGAAGTTATGGAACCGTGACATGGTCGTGGTGACCGGCTATTTTTTACGAAGAGACTAATTAAATATATTTCTCGAAGGATAATTAAAAAAATGGGTCCCTAGCAAAAGATAGAAGACTTTTAGGCTTCCCCTAACAAACATCTATATGCACGAAGCTGGCTTATGGGTAGTTTAAAGGACATTGACCCAACGACAGAGGGTATAAATAGGATGGCCCAAATAGTCTACCTTGTTCAGATATGTTTTTACTAGTACTAAAAAGCATTGAAATAGCCATTGCATAGTTCACTAATTCTGCTAGTTGCCAAATTAGCGATTGAAACTGCATTGGCCATTGAGAGAATCCTCAATGGCTTTCAGACGGTGGACTTAAGGTTCCAAGCCTAAATACGTACCCTTTACTGATAAAATAGAAGGTAAGCCCTTTAATTTGTGGGGTTCCGGACCCCTACGAGTGAGAAGAAAAAGAGCATAGTCACCTGTAATACGAGTTGGTTAATTAATTAGAATATCTGATATCGTTCATATGTCACATGGGAGCTATCTTTGTAAGAGGGATCAAAGGCTCGAGTACATATGGTTATAATGGTGGTGGTCGCCGCGGTGGCAACGATGGCGATGACGATGGCGATGGCAGTTCAATGTAAAAGGAATCAAAGCAGGCCGAAAAAGTAGTGGTGGGGGTATTCTTCTTCTCGTTTATCCCAGTTGTGTTGGTATTTGATCATAAAAATGAATATAATTCTAGGGACTGCAAAAATCTAGTGAAGGTAGGAAAGGAAGGAAGGAAGATGGTCATGCCATAGTATTCTATGGGGTGCTACCAAGTCTTTGGTGACCTACCATACTTTTTCCCAGAAATGAGATACCACTTTACTTCTACTTCAGATAGGACTTGGGAGATTGTGGTCATTAGATTTTTTGGGAAATTTGTCATCCAAGTCTTTTTTCACTTTCTTATTAGTATTCAATCTCCTAATGACTATAACAAATTAATACCCACTGCACACTAAACATTCAATCCTAAATTATAATGGAGTTGGAAGTAGTTATAAATCCTTAATCATGCACCAAAACATGAGCAATTTAGAATTATAATACCATAAAACATATTCTATATATGCTGATATAGTAAGCTGCTACAATAAAATTCCATACATAAAAAGTATATGCATTCACTTATTCCACTTAATTAATTTCAAGTGGCCCCTGGTTTGAATTTTTTCCTCTTAACGGATTAAGGAAATACTGTTATGGTTAGAAATTTTTGTGACCATCCAATACTAATTATTCTCTCCGTCCCTTATTATTTGTCTTTTTAAAAATAGATACACATATTAAGAAAAATAATTAATATTATATTTTATAATTAAAAATAATTTTAAATATCAATATTATCTTTACATTAAAAAAAGAGAGTGAAACTTATTAAATAGAAAATAGTGAGAGAACCAAAATTGCATTAAAACAAGAGAGTGAAACTTATTAAATAGAAAATAGTGAGAAAACCAAAGTTATATTTAATACTTGAGATAATATTGAAAATTAAGTAATTAATGCTCACATGAAATTCTCAAATAATAAATATTAAGAGACAAATATTTTTTTTAAACGATTTTTAAAAAAGAACGGAGGGGGTAATAATTAGTATTTATTGTTTCCTACCCATTTAATTCTCCTACATATGGAGTACCAAATATTACAATTAATGAAATCCTGCTATGCCTATAAATGATTCTGACCATCATAATTGTTTCATTAATGTTCTTCAATTAAACCCATATACATATTTTTTAATTCTTTCATCAAATTAAGACGCCAGCTTTGCTTTGCTAATAACCTGCAACCACACTATAATGAGAATGTTTTTAATTTGTGGGGTTTAAGGCCCGAAAGGTGTTTTGTTTGTAAAATTAAAGTGCTAGCTTTCTTACACGTGAGAAGCACGGTTAATATACAATTGTGTTTACTATAATACAACACCAAGGGATATATTTTTATAGATCAATACCCACTCCGTTTAAAATTATAAAATTATTATTAATTTTTAAAAATTAATTTTTGTTATTTTTAAATTTAAAATTAAAATAATTCATTAGAAAATATGAAAAATAAATTTTACAATGAGTATATACTTTTTAAATAATTTATAATACTCATCGATTAAATTTTTTTAATAAATAATTATGTTAAATTTGAGTTTAAAAGTGTCTAAAGTTTATTTTAAAGAATCAATAATTATCTTATATTTTAAAATGAAACAAACAAAATATTTTATACACACATACACACATACATACATATATATATATATATATATATATAATGCTATTTTGATGTACCTTTGCTTCTTAAATATACTTTGAAACCAATACCTTATGGGATTTGGCAATTATTCTTTCAACTAATCTAAAAGGTTGAGATGTAGATACTATTTTTGAACATTGGAGTCCTTGATTTATGAAACATTTAAATGGAAGAGCTAATCAATAGAGTAGTAAAAAGATCTTGAATACACAAAATCAGTTCTGTCAATCGGCATGAGGTTGTTCAAGTTCAACAGTTCGTGTTCAAGCTTGATCTATTCAAGTTATGATAAGTTTGTTGAAGTTCAGCTAAAATAAAATCACGAGTTTTGGACTCTTTTTTTCAATCAAGCTCATATCAAAATATAGTATTATTAAGATTGACGCTTAAACTATAAAAAAAAAAAATTACATACGTCATTTTTCATACTAACAAAATTGAAGTTTAAATTAAAATTAATGAACTATTTTATAAATACTCTTTTATTTATTATTTTTAATATTTTATCTCAATCTTTTTTATGTAATTATTAGATTTTGTTATGAAATTAATTGAAGTTACCTCTTTAAAAATATATGGTATTTACTTTTTAGTTAAAAATACTATATAGTTTAAATACAAATTGAGAGTTTAAATATGTAATAATTAATATAAATAATTTACATATTTTATATATAGTTAACACTAGTTAGGTTGAGCCTATAATGGATTGAGCACCTATTGACCAAACTCTACCCATTTTCTGGACTTTAATTTTTATTCAAACTCGACTCAACTCACTTTCAAATTAATGGACGAACAATCGGGTTTTGGATCCGGGTTTCGGATTTAATCCACCCAATTGACAGCCCTACCCACAATAGAATAATCTTATAAGCTAGTATATAAGAGAAGAATAATTATATGATACTAATTAATTATTAAGGAACCTCTCGATAAAATGAAAAACACTCGCACACGTATATTATATGTATGTATGTATGTATGTATGTATAGAGAGAGAGAGAGAGAGAGAGAAGAAATGAGACCGTTGTTCTTGCCATTTCTGCCCATCAATTTGTGATCAACAATAACTCTAATGTGAGGTACATCTATTAAATTGTAACTTCAAATCCCTTTTCGCCAAATAATCACTCTGCAGCCAGTTTTATTCATAGTCCAATATGTGGGGATCAAATTGGTTCCAATGAGGAGCTTGGAAGACAGTTAATTTAAGGTCATTCTGAATATGGAGCAGCAGTAGCTAGCTAGCTAGCGTGGACAGCCGTTACAAATTGAGTACAGCTCAGTTGACTCAGAATTGAGTAAAAATCCCCCGCCGACTCTAGACAAAACTCAAATGATAACTCACCTAAGTATTTGCAGTGTATGCAATTAAAATAAATAAATAAATTTAAAACAAAAGTGTAATGGATTAGAGGTGGTTGAGCTTCTTTAAATCTGGAGTTTGTGTTTTTAAGTTAATAATAATAATAATTTACTCTTCACTACAACTAACTACAAGTGAAAGATGAAAGTACATTGCCTTCTCTAAGATCTAAGAGGCAATACGAAATTACTAATGTATAAATGTCAATGTGGTTGACTTGCTACATCCCTTTTGCAACATTTGAAAATTTTGTGGGACCATATAAATATTAACCAACTTTCTCATACTTGTCATACGAGGACGATGGTCGTTATGAATAATATTATAATAAATTTATTTTTAACCGTTCAAATTTAATGTAAAATTTAACGTTTAAAAAATTAAAAATAAATATATATAAAGGAAACTTTGATGAATCACTAGCAATGTCCCAACTCCACAAGTAAATTGTAATATAAATAAAAAACTCCATGTCCAAAACCATATTTCAGAAAATAAATAAATAAAAATATCAAGATTTGTAACAGTAGCCGGCAGATGAGTAAAATTTATGGGACATTTTTCGGTGCAGATAAAATAGACTTGTTCCAAACTCGAAAGCAATTAATATGGATGACCTTTCACTTTCAGCATAATACCATGCTTTAATTTCTTAGTAGCTGACCATTACAGTTACACTTTGATTATAATTCACCAACCCTTGGAAAATACACCGCCCATAAATTGATAATAATCAGATCAACCAAGCAAAACTCAAATTTTAAACATGCACTTAGTCCACTTAATTTCAAGTGGCCCCTACTTTGAATTTTTTCCACTTCTATGATAATTTTATCTTTAAATTTAAATATTTTATAAAAAGAATCTCATTTATGAAAAATATATGTTCTACGAAAAGGGTCTGCTTTCTATCGATGGTAGATGTTAAAAAAAAAATACACACACATACACATAATATTCTAAAACGTAACAAAATAATTTAACTACCATGCTGCAACTAATAAGCTAACACTCATATTTACGAAGGCAGGAATTTTGCAAATTTCACAAATAGGACTCGCGTGGGACGGAGGGAGTTGTATTTTCTCACCACCAGACTCGGTGGGTCATGGGTGGCAACTACATGAACCTGCATTTATAAACATAAATTTGATTTTATCATGTGTTAGTTAGGTTATAGTATAAAAGACCACTCCCAGCCATAAACAAAATGCATGCAACAACCATGGACAAGCCCCTTTCAGATAAATATTAGGTAAATGCTGTTTTCAATCATTTATACAACGCACCCACATTCCACCGTCTTTGCCTCTTGAATTCAATAGTTGGACTTGGGAAATGAGAGATTTGACAAAAACTTAAGAACATACAACTAGGGGCGGATCCAGAATTTTGTTCCAGCAGGGGCGGATTTTAACAAATGTATTATCACCTCTTTCAAGGATAAGCGACATCCTGAGCAAAAGGAATGGAAGAGACGCCATGCTAGCTCAGTTGACAAATTAAAGGATTGTTTTTGTAGACAAAACGCTCTAGAACAATTGACTTGAGGGATTTTGTGCGCTCGCTACTTTGTTCTCTGTCTTGTTGCTTTGTTTCTCTAATCAGAGTCACACGCCGCCTAATAAACTCGTTATGTTCTTATATACAAACCTGACCCCTATATCTAAAATGACTATATAAAACAGGAAGGAAAAAATCCAATATAAGAATCTTTTAAAAATTTGCCCCTAACTTTATTAAATTATATATTTTACCCTTATAAAAAAAACAAAATGTCAGCATAGGCAGTTGCCTATGTTGCCCTATCCGTCCGTGCATTCAACCATATGACTGAAACTGAAGAAGAGCCAAGTGCAGATAAACATTAAATACACAGAGCAGAGTCCCCCATCTTATATTGAAGGATAGCAGCATGTAACAACTGTTCCATGACACATAATGAAGTGATCAAAATTATTTGTCATGCTCATGCCAAAATTAGCCGTGTCAAAAAACTTTATACTAAAATTTGACACACAACTGTCAAAAATGACGAGGAGCCATGTTTTATGGTTAGGGAGAGACAAGGTATATATCATGACTGCAACACGTCTTGATGATAAAAGCCAGCCAAGAATTGAAACCCCTTCATAATAGTTTTAGTTGACTGATGCTAACATGTAACAAGTTACTCCCACTATCCCAAAAAAAAAAAAAAAAACAGTCTCATTTGTTAATTTTCTTTGTCATATTTTATAGAGATAGTAATATAAAATAAAATGATAATCTCCTCAAGTTTGTCATCCCAACACTAGTAAACTAATATCTCATTATTTTAAGGGTATACACAAAAAACAAATATATACTTAACACTTGCAAATTTTGTAAATGAAACTCTTTTTGTGAAACAGCCAGATACTAGAGAGTACTAAAGCCTCCTCTGCTTTACTGGCTCTTTTAGAAGTATTGAAATGTTCAGCTGAGAATGGATGAGAACTCATAATTACAGTAGGGTTATTATTAATCAAAATAATTTCACCCGTTTAAGCATGTATTTGAGTCATTTGACTATTTTCAGTAATATTTCTAATCTAAAACATATGAATAATAATGAGAGTTGCAGGCTTGCAGCCAACAATATAAATTTCATTGAGGACAACAAAAGCTGTATACTCTTAGGGACTGGAGGAATGATAATTGCATTTTAAAGCTGTTGAGACTTATATAAGAGCATGGTTTTGGGAGATTTGCCGACACTTAGGCCAGTCCCACCAGCATGTTATAAATAAATTAATGATTAAAATATCATCAATGAACATCTATCCATATTGGCCATTTCATCAAGGAATTCAAGAAAGTACAAGTACTCAAGCATCAAAACTTGAAATAAAACTGAGACATTTATCTTCCCGTTGCAATCAAAATTTAAACTTAGCAAACAGAAAAAGTCAAACTACCTTGAGTATGCTGTATGGCCATCAAACCCATAGAAGATTATGGCCTCAGTAGATTGTCCCCATAATCCCATAACATTAATTATCCATAAATAATAAGCTGCATCAAGATGAAATTATTTATAATGTTACGATCGGACTATCAGTTAAAACTTGAAATAAATTTGAAGTAGTAGTATATCATTCAATTCATATTTAGGTAAGCTATCAATACACTAACAAATATGCTGAAAGGCATTAAATGTGTCTTAAACCTTTGGCTATAACATCATTTGTTTGTTCTCATGACACTACTTATCCACATATAACAACCTGCATTATTAAGAACTTAAAGCTTATGAGTAAACTATTATATAGATGCAACAAATATGAAGAAAAAAAATTACAGAGTCATTCAATTTATATCTATGAATAATATTGATCATTCATATTGGGTTCACAGATCAAAATACCAAATCCAGGTAATAGGTTTAGATTCAAATTGGATCTATCTCATTAACTAACTACGAGTAGTTGCTGGCTAAATTTAATGTACCTACAAACATATACATAATTGGTAATGGCCTAATTTAACATTAACTGCCCGGTAGGTCTGCCTATTTAAAAGGCCCATAGCATATGGAGTACTACTATAACCCTCATTAATTGAAGTATAAGTATGTAAATGAATTGCTATAGTACAAGTCACAAATAAATTAACTTTATGATAGAAGCAACCATAAAGTTATTATTATTATGACAGAGTTTAGGTGGACTCTGTTTTCAATCATTTATCAAGTAAGGCACAATATAATTTTCATCCCAGAAAGAGTCCGTAGAGATGTAAAAGACTGGTAAAGGATCCATTTATGTAACTTTAAAGCCCTTGAAGCTAGTAAAGGGTGACATCTTGCTGCATGAGCACTCAACTGCATGGATACAAGTCACTTTCTAAAATTAATGGATTATGATCCGCAACTCTTAAAACTTCGTCAACAAAAGTTGTCTCTTCATAAATGATAGTAATTAAATCTCTCTTTAACTTACACACAAATGCAGACTTGTATGCATTTGCATGTGCAGATTGACCTAGTGCCGTGTAATTTACTACACCTGTGCATATTTCAAAAACTGAAGTGGAAAACTAGAAAACATATTTGTTCCTAGAATTTTTATTTTTTTTAAGACAAAATTACCGTGTCAAAAAGTTAAAACTCAGATTAAGGTACACAAAAAACAAGTTTATTTGATGATACATATATTGCACCATCCATTTTATTTATTCCTCCGTTCCTCCGGGATCAATTTTTATTTGTTAAAATCAATTCGAGACTACTAAAAAGTACTACAAATTACAAGACATTGTTTTTAAAAGTTAAATAAATCACACCAATTTTGAATTTTAAAATATTTTATATTGAGAAAAAATAAAGCTTGATCTTATATTTTGGGAATGAAGGGAGTATATAAATATTCAGCAGAACGAGACATATTTTAAGTAGGAGCTGCTTCTTTTTGATAACTGAAAAACCTTTGACAATTCCAAAGTCCAAACTAGCATCTTAAACCAATATTAGGGTTCTAGCCTGCTATGAACACTAGATCAACAGGTGATCAACCCTAGCCTAATTGCAGATATGAATTGAATTTATTTGTATTCACAGACCAAATTATATATCCATGCAAGTTCGAGCTTATACATGAATAATGTCACCTGAAATTAATTACAATTAAGTTCAAATCCAGCAATTATGTTTTGGGGCCTAACAGTTTGAGGTTGAGAATTCAAGTCAGAAAAAAAAGTTAGAAAAGGATAATATTTATTGAGTAATGTGAACACCATTAAAGGTATAAACTTCGAATTTGACTTTACAATAAATAAATACCCCCAACTTGAGTTCCAGGAAGAGTATCTTTAGTAAGATGAAGAACGGGAATCATTTATTCAGTAAGACCTTAGCAACACACACACACACAGATAAATTAACACTTTTTAATAAGCTCAAAAGAAAATGAAATCTTTTATAGGCTCAACAACGGGAATCATTTATTCATTTATATATAATAAAAAAATCTCTCTTTTTGATAAGCTCAACGGAAAAGAATAAATAAACTTCAGAATATAATCGAATTTATTTTAATATGTTCAGAGAGGATTGATTGAGAATAAGTTTGCATTCAACTCTTCCGATCAGAAGGTAGGTTTGCACCTTCCAAGATTGTAGAAGAAATAATTCTCATTTATTTCTGTTAGGTGTATAATTAAACGTTACTAAAATGACATAATTGGCTTCAAGAAGCAACACCGTCCACCAACATCCCTTCATAATAGCAAGTAGGTGCATGATTCTTTTAAGTCGTTTTAATACACTACATTTACTGCGCTGAAGACTCAAGAATACAAGACGCTTTCAATATCAACGACAACGAGACATTATACACTCCCTCCGCCCTAAAATGATAGCTGTATTATATTAGGAGGGAAGTCAACAATAAAAGTAGTACTCTTTCCTTTTTAGGATGGAGGGAGTATGAAATAGAAACCTGGAAGCTTCAATTCCTTATGAATTAATTTAACAAGCATGTTAAGGTATGTACAACTTGCATGCTTTGTGAAATGAAAGATGGAAAATAAATATATAAATAAATTATATTCTTATATACAAAATTATTGTTCAGGTAATGCATACCTGAGAATTCAAATACACCAGGAATAAGATTCACCAAGATAAAGTCTACATGGAGCTAATGACCTTTCGTCCTTGAGGGTACACCGTACATGTAATGCTTAAAAGGTACTGCATGTCAAACGAAAGACGAGATCAATATGTAATCCAAAACACAGTAACTAAATCCAATAAACTAAGGATCTACCATCAGACTTTCGGATATCCTATAATTCAATAATTAGAAATCCAAACATGTTTCAACACCGTGCAATAAACAAAGAATGCCACTCTTAAAAATTAAAAAATTAAAACAAACAAACTTTGTTTGGTGCCACACTTTTTATACAGCAAAATGGCATAGCTAAACAGTTATTGCATTACCAAAGAATATTGATCTAAAGTTTAATACAAAGTAAGAAAGAAGAAAAAAAAAACCACAAGAAACTAGACAGAGAAAAGCAATGAAAATTTATGTTACATATTCTAAGTAGTAGGAAGAGAAATGCTTTGAAATATATTCATATATCATTATTCTGTCCATTACAAAAATATTTCCTATCATATACAAATATCAAAATCAGCTGACTTACTACTAAAATGGTTATCCTAACTACTCATATAGATATATTGAGATCAATTCTGGGTTTCTTCAGCGGCATTGGTGATGGAACAATCATATTGCACCGAGGGCATTTAGGGTTGCTCTTTGATATTAGCACATAAAGCAGGCAACTGGGGCAGCCAGCAGCAAAAGAGGGAGATGATTTCTCCTCAAAGTTCACATGATCAGTTTCTTTGATCGAAGACGATGAATTCGAAGGTGAAGATGACTGTGACATGGATATGGACCGCTTTCTTATTGTCTCTTTCTCTGCTCTTTCAAGCGCCAATTTTACTTTGTCAAGAGTGCATATACTTTGGTATTTAGATGAAGGTGACGATGAAGAATATTGGACGAGCTTTAGGTCCAAGCCGGTGTCATCAAACAGGCTCAAAGGTTGTTTTGATGCCAGTGGAAAGTTCAAGTCTTGAAGCTTTGAAACTGTTTGATTGGTTTGGTTCTTATGTTCTGATGATGAAGCAGATGTATTTGGAGAGTTACATCTGTGGAGATAAACCTTTCCTGACTGCAATAATTTATGGTAAATAAAATCAATATAAGGAAGAAAAAAAATGGAAGACGCGCATATATATATGTGAACATTTCTAAATTAGTTTCAAAAGATTTTTTTTTTTATTCATTATATCAGAACTCGAAAACTAAAGGGTTAAATGCTCTGTTATAGAGTTATACATAGGATTTTAAAATGTATGATGATATAAACAGCTGCTGCTGCAAGATTTAAATAACTCATTAATTTGATATTAATATCTGATCACCCCCGTTAGTCAAACTTCACAGCCAATCCATTTATCACAAAATGAGATTACTAACTTAAAAAGCTGCTGAGGGATCTTCTTCATTAGGAAAAAGTACTGACATGCCATTCTTTTACATATAAAAATTATTAACTGACACTGAAAATTCTGGGAGGGAAAACAAAGGTAGTTACATGCACATAATCACGTCCACGTGCATCCAAGACTATGGAAGAGATGGAGAGAATATTCATAAACGTTTCGAAGGGAATTGAGGAATCAAAAAATAAATGAATGAATCAAATCCAAATAAATGTGTTTATCTTTATATTAACGGTAATCAATTTTTTTATGAGCATAAAAGGATACTACATATCTAAAAGTAAATAGATTTAATGTCTAAATAAAAACAATATTAATAGAATTTCCAAATAATATATATACATTCAAAACAATACTCCATTAGAAATACTAAATTCAACCCATAATTACAACAAAAGCACACATACCAAACTCATAAATTACTGTTTGGTTGAAAAAATAATACTGGAAAAACACAAGGAGATACTCTAAAAACGCAAAGAATTCATTCAAGGTTTTGACTAATCAAAAATGAATTCTCTTCATTTATAATAAAAACCCAAAATTCTCTGATATCTTGTTTTCTACCCAGATTTTGGAAAACAATCAAACCGTGAAAATTAGGTTACCTTCAAATCGAGCCGCTTTTCAAATCCAGAAGGAACTTGCAAGTCCAGGTCCACTTCTTTGGAATCAATGGCGGAACAACCACCCAGCAAATCCCGGGTAATCAGTGCCGTTGATTTCGATTTCCCACTGCCCTGCTGCTGTTGTTCTTCCTTGTACCCGTTCATTACCCGAACCACGTAGCTAACGTCAGCCGCCATAGCCATCCCTTCTTTTCCTTCCTATAAACAAACCCCTTTTGCACAGTGATTAAAAATCAAAACCCACCTCTGAAATACTTGAAGAAAGAGATATATAGAGAGGATTTGATGGATTCAACACTAACCCAATATAAATATAATCAGAATTTAATAATAATAAATTGAAAATTACCTAGTAAAGGCGATGAGGGATTTGTAACTATGTCGTATTTATGGAGGGGTTGGGGAATTAATGGAGGAGGAGTGGAAAGGAAGGATTGGAAGTAAGGAGAGAGAAAGAGTAGGGGCCATCAGTAATGGCGGCATTAAATGATTCGTAAGGAAAAACAACGAAGAGAGGAATGGTAGTGGACAATTGTGATTTATTGCGAGGAGCACACAAGCACAAAATTCATTAAAGCCACTCTCTTTAACTTTTTCCTTGCGAGTTGCTCACCAACCCCGAAGCACAGTCGGCATAAAATAATGATTTCTTATAGTTATCAAAATAATCATACATAAGATAAATATTTAATTAAAATAATTATAATAATTTAAATATTAAAATTTTAAACTATATAGTGTAAGTTTCTTCAATCGTTCAATTGTTATATTAAATATTAAGTCAATAGAGTATAAATTTATTTAGTTATGATAATAAAAAAGTAATTATTTTTATTTTATTTAAGTTTATAATAAAATTATAAATTAATATTTTTATTAACGAAATTTGCTTGAAATTTTAATTCAAGTAGAACTATAAAATTTTAATTTAATTATGACAATTAGTTAATAATAAAATCACTGTAATTTTTTAACTAATTTTACAGTTATTATTTATCAAAAAATTCACATTCACTATTAATAAAATTATCTGATAAGATTCCAAATGTTAATAAATTTAATTTAGTTAGAACATTAATTTAATAATAAAATTTATGACTATATTAATATAAGTAAATCCTGATATATTTTAAGAGATATTGTTGAAATCTTAATATCTTAATAAAAAAAAATCTACATAAAATTTATTAAGATATATTATCTTACATAAATTTATGATAAAAAAATTTTTGACATTTTTATAATATTTTTTAATATTTTCATACGGTAGATCTTATATGTATTGTCTATAGCGACAGTTAACCGTCGTTATACATTTATGACGACATTTTTGTAGGGATCACCGAATGAAAATATTAAAAAATAATATGAAAATATCAATTTCCTAAAAAAATCATGTAATAAGTTTGGATGAACAAAAAATAAATTTTTTTTAGAAGTTTTTTCTATAAGAGATATAAAAAAAATTAAAAACACCTCTCTTTCTCCTAACATGTTTGGGTTTTTTTATAATATAGTATTTTATTATTATAAATTTAAATAATATTTATATTTGAATAAGAAACAAAAAGACTGAATCAAAAAATTATGAAACCAAGTTTATGCTTTAATTATATAATTGATTAGTATATCTCAACTTTAAAAAAAAAATACTAGTAAAATTTAAAGACACGTATATTATAATTTTTTAAACAATGAAACTTTAAGAAAATGGGGCCTATCTATAAAAAAAATGTCAAAGACGTCTACATAAATATTTGAATAAAATCTAAGTATATAAAGTCTGAGGGTCCCTTCCGTAAACAAGCTTTTGAAGCTTTTTTTGACTTTTCCTAGAACATTTTTCAAATTTTAACATAATTTTTATTTTATTCTTTTAATATTATTTTTTATTTAATTCTTTATATTTTATAAAAAAAATTATTTTATCATACATAATTTACACATATAACACGTGTGCTATTTGATACTAATATTTATAAAAAATATATATCTTATGCAAAAAATATAACGTGTAAATAAAATCATTAAGTCTTATGTTTAATTCTCAAAAGTTTTGTCTGATATTTCTTTTCTTCTTATTATGAGACTCGTATATTTACTGTTGGAATATAAGATTTAATTTAAAGAATTGTTTACATTAATTATGAAAGTACGATTCCAAAACAGTTATATTTAGAAATAGAATAGTAGGTGTCTTTTGGGCAGAACGATGCGGTGAGATAAAACATTTTTAAATTTAAAGAATTTGTCGATTTTAATACTCCCTCAAGTTTGATTTTTTAAAATGATATTTTAAATTTTAAGTAACTGATTTTATTTTTAAAAATAATAAATTTTATAATTAATAATATTATTTAAATATTTTATAATTATATAATTAAAATTAAATTTATTCATATCAATTTTAAATTTAAAAATATATTAAATTAATTTTAAAAAATCAATATTGATCAAACAAAAAGAGAACTATAAAGTAATTATTAACAAAAATGTGTAAATTTATACCATTTAATTTCAATATTTTAAAAGATTAATATAAAAAAAATTAGGAAGATTTAGGGATTATTAAATCTATAAAATTGTGGACCTGGACTTTATTCTATGGTTCTATGATATTTGTCATTTATCAATTCAAATCCCCCTCCCTGTTTTATTCTTTTCTTTTTGTAGTTATCTCCAACAGAAGGTGGTGGTTGGCAAATTTGTTTGGGCTTCTAAATTAGTAGAGCAATTAAATTTTCTTTGTATTTTTCCTATATTCACATATTGGCCTGGTCTTCTTGTTTAAATACTTTAGATTATGATTTTTGACTTTTACAAAATAATATTTCTATTCGCGTGATTTTATCTATTGGCTAACCGGGGATATAAGATAGTTACGTATTAAATTATTTCAACCAAAATTAAATGCATTTATTAATAAGCAGTGATCCATAACAAATATTTGTTATAATCACTATTCTAGTAAACAGATTTTACACCATTTATTAATAAATTTAACGGCCCATTTTGAGTGTAATGTATTCCATGCTGTCACTCTAACTAGCGGCAAACAGAATTTTAATAGCGGCTAGAAAAATTTACTTTTTAACCATATTAAAAAAATATTTTAATTTTTGTCAATACTCCCTTTAACGGTTACGAGCTATTAGTCTTTCTAGCGACATGGAGAGATTTATAACTTAAAAACCATAAATCTATTCGCTAGATATCGTTTACTGGGAGAAGAAGAGACAAGGTCCAAAATCGAGAGTAAGAGTACTCCAGTTGCTTAAATTTGCAACCAATGTCACCAAAACTAGATTTTTGAAACTAATGCGAAAATGGAGACGCAAATAGAATAAAATGTAAGAATAAAGATTTGATATCTTATTTTAAAATTTAAATGACTTTATTCTGCCAGTCTTATTAGCAGCACGAGAAACGTGTGTTTTGCCCATGTAAAATCTCACACAATCGGAAAATTGGAACAAAATGATTTGACACAGGTTGTCCTCATTTTTAAAGTGTTTATTGTTCCTTACCACTAAAATTTGCTAAAGACTACTAACAATATACCTTTAGGATATATGTCAAACTTATATATTTTCAATGTGATAACAAGTCACAAATGAAAATTTTGTATATACCACTTTGTAAAGGTTAAAAATATATAAAAGAAGAAACTGTAAAAGAACTCTTAATTTTCTAAAATTGAAATCTGCAATCTATTTCAAAGCAACTGTTACAGAGTTAATTCTGTAACATAAATTGAATTGATCACAATTCAGTTCCAGTTGTTGCACACATTAATTTTAGGGTCCTGGGGCGCGGGCGTGTGGTGCTTTGCACCACGTCATTGTGACTCAATCCAAACATTTTCTTTAGTACCACAAGTAAATTAAACTATTTCACTCATGTTTATAAAATATTAAATAGTTTTATTTCCTATTGATGTGGTACTTAAAGAAAATAATTTTGCAAACAACAATACAATTTTTATATACCCCAATTTGAATATGATTAAAATATAATATATAATTTCTATTTGAATTATATTTTGTTATCTCTTAATCATCTTTTAGTAGACTATCAAATGCACTTTTAATTTAATTTAAATTCATTCAACTAATAAATCTAAATTAAATTCAAAATTAATCAAAACTAATAAAATAAAAGTTGCAATTCAACAGTCCCTCCTTTTCTTGGACATAAAATGGATTCAGAAGGACATAATGGAAGAATCCACGCATGCAGTTAGAGGGAGTAGCAACAGAGATTAAAATATTTTTTTAGTGGGGTTAAAAGGGAGATTTCTCTAATCAAGATTCTGTCAGTCGCTAGTTAGAGTGGTAACGGAATAAATTGTACTCAAAGTAGGTCATTGAATATATTGATGAATGATGTAAAATTTATTTATTAAAATAGTGATCATAATAAATATTTGATATAAATAATTACTACCTCCATTTTTTTATATATATTTTTTTTAAGATATACACATAAATTAAAAAATACAATTAATATTTTGTTTAATTGACTAAATTGAGTATAAAATTTTAATATTAGTCTTCTAAAATTTATTGAAAAGATGAAAAAAAAATTAACCTTTAATTATAAATAATAATATGAAAAATTAAATATTTAATGCTCTTTTAAAATCTATAAATGAGAAATAAAAAAATTAAAAAAAAATCTTTAAAAAGGAACGGAGATAGTACCTTTTATTAATATAGCTTTATGAATCTGCCAGATGGCTATATTTTGTTGAGCTATTAATTAAAACCTCTCCCGGGTTATTATCCCTCAATAAATGCACGCATCTAAATCTAAACCGACCTTGAAAGAGAGAGATAGGGATCAAGTGTTGTAATTTTAAATTTTAAATTAGGTGATGTAATAAATAATTAATATCAGTCAAAATACTCTCTCTCTCTCTCTAAATTAGCAATTGAATGTTGATGGTACGAAATTTCAATGCCTTATGCAGAGAGGAATGAATTTGTGGATTTAAACATTGACATTTAAGAGCCTTTATTTGCATTTATTATCAAGATAAATTTTAAAAATTGATATTTTTGTAAGTTAATTTAATATTTTTATAAATGAGTTCTATTTGATCGTGTGAAAATATTGATTTCATATAAAAATTAATATTTTAACAAGTTAATTTGATATTTTAATGACTGAATCATATTTGATATTGTGAAAATATCAAATTAACTTCTAGAAATATCAATTCCCTAAATTTTACTCTATCGCTATTAATAATAGCAATCAGAGTAATATTTATACTTTCAAAATAAATATATATTTAACTATATTTTTATATTTATTTTAAGTAACTGATATTATTATAACAAAAACACTATTGTCAGAATAAAAAATATTGTTTAAATGTTAATTATTGCTAAAATAATTATTATAATATCGTTACATATATATTTACTCTGTCAGTATAATATTAGTTAAGACAATATCAAGCTAGAGACTTGTTTAAATTTCACGCTTTGAATTACAGTGTAAACTTTTAGGGAAACTTATTGAGGAAGTGATATTTTCACAAGATTTTTTGATATTTTTGCATGTAAACTGTCGTTATAGACCTATAGCGACGATTAAAATCATCGTTATAGACCTATATAGACACTTTTTATGCGAAAATATCAAAAAACTCTATGAAAATATCAATTTCCAACTTATTACTTTTATATTATCAATAGTCTTCTCTTTTTACTTATTTTCTTAGACAGTGAAATTTCTCTTTTTTTATTTGTCATTTTTTGATTTCAAAGAAACAATATTAATTGCTAATATTTTGCCAGCAGAAATTTTTTGTAACAATTGACGAGGTACTTGTATCATTTCATATTTCCATAACTTTTTTATTGGATTTATATGACAGAAGAATATTCAAAATCCCAATAATACAATGACATATGCCATTAATGCCGAGATGATATCATGTCTAGACCTGACAAAATTGGTTAAGGCCCACGACCTGGTTTGTACACAAAAAATTGGGCTTTGGACTTTCAAAATTTAGCCTAGTGAAAGTTGGGTCATTTTGGCTGGGCCCGCGTGCTAATTTTTTATTTTTTTTTTATTATTATGGAAAAAATGTATATACACAGCTGTGTAGTATACAGTCGGCTATGACAACGAGTTTTTTGGGCTACGGGGACGGTTCAACTATCTCCATAGACCAGAAATATCTATGACGACTGTTGAACCATTATTGTAGCAACAACAAAAAATTCGTCGTCATAGCCGACTGTGTAATACATAACTGTGTACATACATATAGCCCTATTATTATTGTTTGACATTGTTGACAAAAAAAACTTTTAACTTAAAAAATGAATCAAGTAGTGAATTATGAAAAATATAAGAATAAATTCTAACATGTGATCTTGAATAATATTATAAAAAAATATTATGAATATATATATATATATATATATATATATATATATATATATATATATATTACCTTTAGTCTTTCTTTTACTCTCTTATCTTTAATATTGATATTATATATATTTATCAATTAATTGATCACAAGATTAATTACATTTTAATATATATGAGTACAAAATATCTATAAAATTATTAATTATTTTATTTTATTTACTAATAATATTAAATGATTATGTAAAAATTATGTACCATAATTATAAATAATTAGAGTTAATATTTATTTTAAATTATGTGTTATGGTTGTGTGTGTATATATATATATATAAATTCTAAAAAAAATTCTAAAATACTAAAATGGCTCACGGGAGGGCCACGAGCTTCATTTTCCTAGCTCACAAAAAGTTGGGCCATTTTGGCCCAGTCCGTTTGCCAATTCTAATCATGTCAATAAATATTGTTATATTAACAAATTTTGTATTAATAAAGAAAAAAAACATTTGTTGACCACATGAATTTGTAGACATATGCAGTTAGGGGTGTAAACGAATATAAATGAATCTGAATACAGTGATATTCGTATTCGAAAAATTAATTTGCTATCCTTATTCATATCTGGTATTCGACGAATTTTAAAAATGATATTCGTATTCGGTATTTGGAATAATATCCGAATACGGATAATATCCATTTTCTTTTATTTTATTTGAATAAACAGATTATTCAAATATTCGGGTATTCAGAATTTTTTATCAGTTACCTAATATAAAATTCATTCAAATTATTTACAAAAAAAAAAAAGAAAAAAAATTAAATAATTACTTATAACAAATCACAATTTAAAGTTTAAACCATACATATTAATGAATGAATGTCAATTTATTTATTTTTAATAAATATAATAATCAATGCTCTAAATTATAATTTAAATATATTTTTATTATTTTTAAAATCTTAAATTCAAAATGAATGCTCTACTATTTAATGTTTAGATGTCCATTAATACGTAGATGTCCATTTTATGTGTTAATTTGGAGTAATACTGTAGTGTGCATGAATATTTATAATCTATAATGATAACATTTAAATGATATTTATAACAGTTGTTAAATGATGTATTTTAGATATATTGTAACACTATATATAACTAGAATAAAGGAAAAAAAATAATGAGTTTTAAATTATAGTTTATTAATGAATTAATGTTAATTTATTTATTTTTAATAAATACAATAATCAATACTCTAAATTACAATTCAAATAAGTTTTCATTATTTTTGAAATCCTAAATTTCAAAATGAATGTTCTACTTATTAAAGTTTAGATGTCCATTAATAAGTTGATGTCTATTTTATGTGTTTGAAGTAATACTGACTAGTATGAATATTTATAATCTATAATTATAACATTTAAATGATATTTATAACATTTATAACACTTATTAAACGATTCAAAAGTTATACTGTAATACTTGTTAAATGATATTTATAACATTTATAACACTTGTTAAAAGATATATTTTAGATATTTTAACTTTTTAATAGTAAAAATTCATTAAATATACTTAAATCAATTTATTTCAGTTTATTAATATTATAATAAAAGTGTTATTTCATACTTTTTAGAAGTGAAATGACATATTTAAAAAATAATTTTCGTATGATAGTGAAAACTAATTATTATATAAGGAAAACCAATTAAAATAAATTATTTTGCTTATATATATATATATATATATATATATATATATATATAAAGGACCAAGTGCATACCCCTTATTTTACATACCAAGCATACCCCTTTTAACGACGGACTAGGTGACGGTTTGGTCCGTTGTTAAAAGATTTAGCGACGGACCTAAGCTTTAGCGACAGACCGAACCTATGATGACGAACAAAACCATCGCTCGGTCCGTCGTTAAAGGGGGTATGCTTGATATGTAAAATAAAAGGGTATGCATTTGATCCTTTCTCTCTCTCTCTCTCTCTCTCTCTCTCTCTCTATATATATATATATATATATATATATATATATATAAGTTTTTCAGATACGGATTCAAATTCGGATATAGAATTTCGAATATCCGCGGATATATTTACGGTCAGATGTTAAACGAATATTAATACGCTTATATCCGTATTCGTATCTATTTATTTGTGGATATATTTAAACCGAATACGGATATATTCATTTTTTTTAATACGAATAATATATATATATATTTTTAATATAAATGCGGACGAATAAGAATTTTTCGATTACCATTTATAACCCTATATGCAGTTATGTTATTGCATTTATATGACTTATTTCGTAACTTAATTAATTGAACTGTAATACTCTGTAACATGACATGATGGCACAATAATATATGTTAAATGTTACCCATTGTGTTTTTTTTTTTTATATAAACTAGGAAAATTATAGACTAAAGAATTTATATATTAAACATCTAATGCACTCGAAAAAAATCATACGTGTGAGATTTTCGATCACTTTTGATCAGTAAAATGTTCGAAGTACGAATTTTTATTGGTTATTTGATATTGGTCTACATTCAGTAAAAAGAAAAGAGAAAAGTTAGAAAAAAAAAAAAGAGAGAGAGAGAGAGAGAAAGTTAACCAGCTCGTAACTTGATTGAGATTAGGGATGCAGTAACAGTTATTATCAAGTGATTTAATAATGCACCGGTGTCATAAAAACTTGTGCCAATATCGCACCAGTCTCGGTTCATATAAATGTCAAAATTGCACCATGCCATTCATTATCTTGAATTGCACTGCACTGCATCGACAAATAATTATAAACATTACTTCAAGAATTAAATCAACATTAGAGATTAAAAATTTGCATAATTTAACAACAGTATTCGTCTAATATGCCATTAAAAAAGTCCCCTTCAACTTTTTACCGGAACACGAAAAGAGAGAGTATATCAAGAAAACGTCACTCACTCCGTTTCGCAAACTGACCGAGTCTTTTCTATCAAATGATGATTCCTAATGTATAAGGAAAAAAAGAAAAGGGGATTTCATTAAAATCCTCATTTGTATCATTATTAAAAAATACTTCTTTCTTCTCAAATTAAATATTTAGTTTTGATTTTTTAAAGTTAAATTAATTATTTTTAAAATTACTTTTTATATTCTGTACGTCCTAAAATAAAAGTCATCTATTGACTTTTATAATCAAATTGACTATTTTTTAAAATAAAGAGATCTTATTATCTTTTTAAATATATACAAAAAGTCTATAAACATTATACTAATTTAGTACTACATAAAATTTAGTACTAATTAACAAAGTAATATGTTTATTTTTTCATTAAAAAAGGTGTCCATTTTGAAGCGATAATTGATTTTTCTTGTTACCTAACATAATCCATTCCCTGACCAGAGAAGTCACTTTTGGAGGAAAAACTATGCGTCAAAGGATTGCTCTCTCAATAATGTCTTAGGAGTTCTTAAGATAGAGTTGTCTCGCGCTTCTAGGTATTCTCTCTGCTTACTCCACTTTTGTTTTTTTTAATATCTAAATGTATATGTTTGATTATTAATTTTAAAAGGGATTAATTTGACTACAAAAATCAACGAATGACTTTTATCTTGAAACAAAGAGAAATTAATTTTTGCCAAAATATAAGTGAAAATATTATAATAAAAAAAAATTATATAATTTACTAATAACCAATATTTATAATTTTAAAAATATATTTATATATACTTAATTATTCATTTAAAAAATTAATATTAAAAATTTAATTTGAGTAAAATATTTGATGGATAGGAACATTTCTTTCATTAATTAATTCAGTCCAGATTCCGTCCATTAGTTATGACTTTTGAGGATGAAACGCGTAGTCGGTTGGATTATTAGTCACGGGCGTGTTCCCCAGCGTGTACAAGTTTTATTTGTGCTCCATCATATTAGGTAGTAGTAGTAGTCGTACACAGGGCGCAAAGGAAGGGGGTGTGTGAAAGAGACCGCCATTTATTAAATGTGGAGGAGGAGGAATGGCCCAATCACATTAAATACCAACTTTGGAATTTTTCTGGATTTCTAATTTTAGTACGGAGTTCATCATTATTTTTGAAATACACAAAGCAGAAAAAGGAGGCAACAAGTAATATTATTTTCTTTTAATTATGGAGTATTAAAATATTCGACTTTGAAGTTTGACCGAGTTAATTGATATTTTGATAACTGTATAAAGGATTGATTTTTAATGTGGTTATTATTTTTATTTTTATTTATAGTTATAAAATATTATAAAATGATCACTCGTTAAAATTTTGTTAATTTTTTTTATAGAAATTATTTATTAGATTAACGGTTAATATATGTTATTTATGTGACATGTGAGACCTAACTTACGAGGATCGGGAGAAAATTTTCATTAAAATTAAACTATTATAAACAATTAATTATATATTAAATATTTCAAAAGGGAAAACCAGGAAACCAGATCAATAGAACTTCTTCTTCGTTCAAAGAAAAATAAAAATCAATCAATCCCAAGAGTCCCTACTAGTAGTGTCAGTTATAATTTTAATGCACGCAATCTACGATGGACAGTATAAAATGTGCTAAAATAGTACTTTTAATAATTAATTGTTATGAATAAGTTCTCTTATATAAATATTTAAAATATGTATTAATCGTAATTCAAATAATTTAATTATACTATTATGTTATTTGATATATAAATGACATATGAACATATTTTTATCAAATAATTTTATTTATTTCAATTTTTACACTAAAATTTTTAAATAATATTTAACCACAATCCATAACTATAATAATTCAGAAACTAATTTAATAATTTTAAATTAACAATACATAAGTACATAATTCATAAGACAAAGTCTATTAAAATCTAATTAAAATTAAAATTTTATTTTTTTAAAGTTTTTAATTCGATTAATCGGTTATCCAACTAATCTAATTTTTATATTTATACTTAAAATCAAATACCAAAATATAAAATTGTTATAATCAAGTATATTTAAATAATCAAATAGCCAAAATAATTTAATTAAAAAAATACAATTTAATTTGATTATTTGATTTTATATAATTTTTTACTCGACCCTAATTGTCTACACTGACATTTTGAAGATTTTATTATTATATCATGATCTTTCCTATATATATTTTCATATATCTGGATTTAACTAATAAATAATTTGTGCCAGGATAAATATTGACCACTTCAATTGGGATCTATTTGGCATCTTAAAAATCTCTTTAAGCCCTTTAAATTTCTCTAACCAACGTGCATTAAGGGTATGTTTGGCCACAAATTTTTAGTTAAATTAATTTATAAGTTATTTTTTATTATTTAAGTATTTGATTGTGATTTATTTTTTAATTTATAAATTAACTTATAAGTAATTTTTGAGAAGTAATATTTTTCTTGCTTCTCATTTTGTTACTTCTAAAAAAATTTGCTTATAAGTCATTTAAAATAAATAAATTTGCTTATAAGTCATTTAAAATAAGTAAATTTGATCAAATATAAAGACTCTTTTACCCTTATTTTAATAGTTTTTATAAGTCATTTTAACCAAACACCTTCACATTGTATTTTAACTTAATTTATTATTTATAAGTAAAAATAATACCAAATACTTTTATTTATAAATCACAACTTAAAAATGACTTCTTAATTATTTTAAATTTTAACTTATAAATAAAGCAAGTCATCCCTGTACAGACCCTAAATGCATTTATTGGGATACAACAATAGGGATTAAAATGACTTTAAACATGAATTAAGTATTATTTTTATATAATTATAAAATAAGCATACTTGTTGAATGAACTCAATTTGTGTTAGTTAAATTTCCTTAAATGTACTATAAGATTTTTGAATTTTTTTTTAATTTGTAATATCGATAAGAGTCTCATCAAACATTAAGAATGTATTTATCTTTTATATTTAACTACAAAAACTAAGTCAATTCAATAGTAACGATATTATAATGATAGATTTTAAAATATTATGTATTTTTTTCTCATTTAATGAATGTAGTAATGCAAGCTATTGTTATTGTATTTAGAATTTAAATTAGGAAATTAATTATTTTAATTAAATCATAATTAATGATAATTAATTCTCAAATTTGTCGTTATTAAGAAAAATGATCCATGTTAAAAAATGGCTCCCGATAGCTCCCCCGGGGGCCACCAAGACGCCCACATTGTCGCATCAACTTCGGAAGACTTTGCTAATTCTTTTATCTAACCTTTTTTTAATTCGTTTTGAACACTACTTCTTTAGAGACTATTCGTATAATAAGTACATATAAATTTGATAATTAATAGTAAAATTTTCAATTATGAAAAGTAATTACAAGTCTCATAATATAAAAAGAGTAATATTATAGATATAAATTGTATATTAAAAATTATGCACAAATAACATAAATAAGAGAGAAAATAAAAAACGGGGTCGATCATTAAATGTTTTACAAATTTTTATTAATATACGATACATGAGTTATATTCTTTGTACATAATTTTTTATATATAATTTGTGTATATACTATTATTTATAAAGAAATAATAAATTCACACAAGATCGACGAGAAATATTAAAACTTAAATATTTCTATGCCTCAGTCTTTTAATACGAGTTGATTTTCAAAAATAACTTGTAAGAAGTCTTCTACGACGACACAAAATCGAGGTTAAGCTTGGCTCACATAAATAAAAATATTTGTGTTGTGTTTGTGAGTTTAGGGAAAAAAGAAAAGAATTTAAAATTTTTAATAGTAAAGAAAGAGTAAAGGAAAAAAAATTTATTTTACTTTTTTTTTGCTCGTATTTGTGAGTTTTGAAAGAAAATTTCAACTTAAAATAATACTCCATCCGTTCCAGAATAAAAGTTCTTATTACTATTTTAGTAATTTTAAGTTAATTGTCTACTTATATTAAATAATCTATTTTTTTATAATAGTTTGCTTATAATATTCTTAGTATTAATTATCATATTTATATTCTTTATGCATATTGATGGAGTGTCAAAAGTCATGTGCAGAAAATTATGTAATTAAATGAAAATTAAAATATGGACAATTTTGTTATTTTATCATCTTTTTTAATATATGCAAAAAGTCAACTAGAATTTTATCTTAAAACAAATAGAGTATATTACTATTTTATCCTTATGAGATTACATTTTAAAAATTATTATAAGGGTAGATTTTCGTATTTTAGTTTGTAGTCCAAGTGTTTAATAAATTTTCTTCCAAATATTTCTAATTTTAAAAGATTTTTTTTTTAAATTTCTTTTCTTTTTTCTCTTTTAATAATTCACAAACAAGATATTTCTATTATTCTTCCTTAATTTTCTTCGTTCTCCTTTCTTTTCTCTCCATTTTGAAACGCACAAACACATGTTGGGCTCAGGATCCAAACTTAAAAGAGCAACTATTGCTGGATAATTCTTCTTGGGAGTCGGCCCATGCGCTACTATTAGCAAGTAGTTGGTGAGTAGTGGCGATCAAATTTAAGAATAAGTATAAGTATACAAAATTTAAATATTATATTTAAATATAATATATGCAGACTTATACCAAATTTAATGGCCTAATATATTGCAGAATAGATGATCTCTTTGTCACAAAACATAAACTATTTTATAGAAATTATAATAGCATGTCCTCTTTGATATAATCTCTGATAATTAAACTTTAATATATTTCATAAATATTAGGATAGATTTATAGCATATCTTTTAAATAGTACATTTCTCTTAAATGATATACTTTTATTAAAACGACGTCATTTAAAATTATTTTTTTTAAAAAAAATAATATTAAAATAAGATGTGACATTCTGCGGTCTCACTTATTTTTTATTTATTTATAAAAATACTATCAAAGAATTTTTAAAACAACATCGTATTGATAAATATATACTATTTAAAAAAGTTTGCTATTTAACATATATGCTTTTGAACCGTATTCTTATAAATATATCCATTAATTAATAACATCAAGAAATACATATTTTATCAATAGTTAATTATATACAAGATCTAATTATTGGTTAGATTATTTGGTTATAATAGTAACTATCATCAGATATATATTCAACAGTCATATGATTAAATTATTAAATATAAAAATAAAAATAAATATCTATTCAATAAAATGTCAAACCAAAATTTAATTTCAATTTCTCTCAATATATAATAGTTTCTCTTATTGATTTTTTTAAGTAAAAAGAGTAAATAATAACCAATATATTCTTTTCTTTATTAATATTTTTTTTGGAAAATTATTTTTTCATTTTCAAATTCCCCAACTCTTATCTGGATCACACATTGAGAACAAAATAGGGTCCATAAATTTTTTTATTTTCTTTTCTTTTATTTTCCTCTGTATTCCTATTCCTATTGGAAAATTAAAGGAGATATTCGACCCATCTGTGCCTGAAAGGCAAAGTTCCAATCCAATAAATACCCAATAATTATAGTGAAACTCTTATCCCCCGATTTATATATCAGCGTTCGATTGAGGCTACAGAGATAAACATGCAGATCTTCGTGAAAACGCTGACCGGAAAGACGATAACTCTCGAAGTTGAGAGTAGCGACACCATCGACAATGTCAAGGCCAAGATTCAGGTGTTAATTTCATCAATTCTCCCTATTAGTTCAACGAATTTAATAATCTTTTACTGATTAGTAGGATTCGAGTATTTTACTGATTCAATTTGTTGTGATAAGCTTAGGGTTTTTCTTTCTAGGGTTTTATTTGTTGGGATAAACATAGGGTTTTAATGGGTTTTGCTTGTTTATTGTGTATGCGTTGTTAGGGTTTTCAGTTATTTTTTATTCTTATGTTATCTTCTTCCTTTTCTCTTAATACAGTCTCATAATTGTTAAAAAACAAGCGTCTTTGCATTTCAGCTCCAGTACCCTATTTGTTTAATCATACTGTTGTTCTATTGAAGATAATTACGTTAGGTATGTACTGTATCTCCTAAATTTCAAATTGAGTTTTCCATTAGAATTTTTCTTAACCAACTCGACGACGTGATTTGATGGTGCAAAATATATGGATGAAAAAAGTGTATTGGTTGTATTAGAATATCATCATGTGGATTTAATTTTTTGTTGCTAGTTTGTAAAACTATAAGTTATACATGTCCTTATAAAGTCATAAAGCGTGTCTTTGGTAGGCTGTCTACTTTCTACTTGTATAGTTTTAGGTCATTCAGTGAGGAGGGATTTAATCCTCATTTGGTTTATTTTCTCTATATCGTTCTTCTTATATTCCTCTTGAATTATAAAATGTGTTTTGTCCTGTTACATCTTTTAAGCTTACTTAATTTCAAAGATTTAAAACAATGCATATATTTGGCCTTAAGAAAAATGATAAGATATCGTAAATAAAATATTTTAACAATAGCACATGATGTAATGGTGTAAGGTATTACAATTGGTTGTAATTTGTACTTAATGATAGAACTTCCAGAATATAGTTAGGTGGACTTTTAGGTTTTTTGTTTATGGTAAGGTAGTTACGGCCATTTAAAATCGAGGACATTATAGCATCATGTGATAGAGTTATGACTTGTTAGAGTTAAAGATGTAAATTTAAAGATGTTTAATGTTGTGCCAGACTAGTCATTTAAGTTAGCCTACATGTCAATCTATGATCAGATTTTGGGTGCTGGGACATGCAATTGTAATTTAAGCTTTCATCCTTATTTAGGTATCAGTGTTGAGATTTAAGACTAGTACAAATGTTCAGTTCACCTTGTTTGGTTGGGTAATTATAGTGGAGACTATAATATGATATGCCTGTATGCTTATTGTAACTTTTAAATTTATTACTGCTTAGGTCTGTGGTATATCTATTTAATCCCACCATGTTTCGCTTGCCATGTTTATTATTATTGAGGAGATTTGGTATTTGATTAAAATATCTTTTTACATTCTCTGTTGGGACATGGATTGGACAAAATTATGTTTGGGTTGGTTCCTTGCTTTATTTCTTCGAAGTTTTTTTTTTATTTGTTTATATTAATCTAAAAAAACTAGTTATGATACTTGAATATCATATGGAATCTCTTAATATTTCAATTGAGACCTCAACTCGCACTATGGCTGACATTCTATGATTAATAGTTAGCTATTTAATTTGCCTAGTTGTCATTTGTCGGAATCTTACGTGTCACACTTAAGTTATTGATGCGGAAAGGAAGAAGAAAATAAAGAAATTTATTATTAATTTTGTAATGTTATTAATGGAGAATGGGTAATGAGGGCACACACAATATCTCACGCAGAGAGTTCAGAATACTCAAAGTGATTTTATAATTCAATGTCCCTAAAATACTGAGGTACAACCCTATTTATAATACTTCAATCCAACTCTCCTAACCCTAATTGGATTCTAATAAGATAATTACAACTTAAATAAGGTAACTACAAATTAAAGAATTTAAATAAAATAAAACTCCTAATTAAATACAATTCCTCCTAATTGGGCTTCCAAAGTCTAGCGTATTGTTCCAACCACGTCTCGCGTTGGACCTGTTTTTGTCCTGCATCATTTCTCTTCCTCTGTGAAAAACTTGACTCCGTCGAGTTATGAACACAAGAACACCCACGTCGGATCACTAATGAATTCTTTGCAAGCTTCAATTTGGGCAAGTCAATAGCACAAGTAAAAGTAAATTTAGTATTGCCTTTAAAAATTGAATAAGTGTTGGCACGAGCATCGTGGTGTGCGTGTCGATCCCATAGTCAGGTACTCCCCAAGATGATATGACAAACCTTAAGGGGTAAAATATCGCACATAACTATATCCTTAAGCTTGCCAACGGAAAATGTAACCAAACATATCTGAGTAACCCTCAATTTTGTATTTGTAACCCATGCCACCTCATACGGGTCCGGATGAGGCTCAACTTTTAATCCAAGTTTCTTAACCGTGTCCTCAGCAATGACATCCACACAACTCCCCGTATCAATTACAAGAGAACATATCTGACCCGCACATGACTCGTGTCTGAAAGATCCGCCCACGATGAAGTTTAGGATCATCCTTTTGCTTTCTAGTAACCCATGGAGGTCGAAGAACACCTAAACAGCCCTCCAAATGTGCATTAGCTTCCAAATCTTGTTCATTATACTTATTATCCTCGTCCGATGGCGTACAAACCTTTTCATGTACAACAGTTTTCTCATCTTTTTTGACCATAGCAACTTGTTTAGAAGGAGGAGAAGCAACATTCATCTTTGGAGACGGACACTCGAAAGACATGTGACCAAAGCCACGACAGTTAAAGCACCGAGTTGTAGGGTTGTTACTAGCACTAGAAGAACCCGTGGTACGGTTAAGCCTGCTACTTGCTGAAAGATTTGCAGATGGTCTCTCCGCAGGCCTGCCCTTAAGAGGCTCCACAAAAGTTCGCTCACTCCGAGTTTGGACTGGTATTGAAGACCTAACAAAATTCCTCCTCAAAGTATCTTCCACTTGGTTGGCAACTTGAACAACATCATCTAATAGTAGAATTTTTCCAGAAGCTACCCCACTAGCGATCTCCTGATTTAATCCCCGACGGTACATGGAGATTAACACATCTTCAATCCATGGGAATTCTGACCTTGTAACCAAACTGTAGAATGTAGATGTGTACTCGGCTACAGATTTACTTCCTTGCACCAATTCCGTCAACTGTAAACATGCCATTTGCTTGTAATCTGGAGGGACAAACCTTCGTGTCATAGCAGTTTTCATATCCTCCCATCTTCGTGCAACTTTGTATAGATTCCGTTGATGATGATCCCACCAAATGCGGGCTGTCCCTTTTAATTTCGCATCAGCAAAGAAAAGTTTTCTTTGGTCAGATAGTTCGTACCAACGGAAGAAACTCTCCAAACTGTGATTCCAATCGAAAAATGATTCAGGCCCTTGATCTCCATTGAAATCACCAACATCCAATTTAGCTCCTCTATTCACTGCATTCAATCTGGGGTCCGACATATGAAAATTAGGTCCTTGTTGCTGTAGTAGTATCTCATTAGGACCTAGAGGTGGATTTTTCACATTCCGACGAGCATCTTCATATCCTTTATTTGTACGCTTCGTAAGGACATCAATTTTTGCTGTTAGTGCAGTAATAGTTGTCTGAACATTTGCCGTATTGGCTGCAAGTGCTACGATGGAATCTTCAATTTTTGTAAGACGTTTAGTTTGCTGTGACATGTAAACGTCAAGCCTAGCGTTGACTTCTTCGGCATTTACCATGAATCCTGCAACTAAAAATATATATATTTCTTTTTTTTTCCTTCCTTTTTTTTTTTTGACAGGGACTAAACTGAGAATTTTTGAAACTGTAGGGGCTGGGATATAAAAACTGAAAGAACGGGGGCTAATCTGAAATTAATGAAACTTCAGGGACTAAAATGTAAAAATATAAAAGTTTAGGGGTGTATTTGTAAAATTCTTACGAAACTTAGGGTGCAAACTGTAATTTGCCAAATATTATATCAACACAGATCAGCAGCGTTAGTTCTATTCCTTTCTTCTTCGTTTCTTTTTTTTTTTCTTGTTGACCGCGGCCGCGAGGCGTCGTCAGGAGAAGGAGATGGCGACGGCGATGGCTTCGGCAGGAGGAGGCGGCGGTGCGCTCTCAGGTAAGTTTTCTCTCTCTTCTTCTACTTCCTCTGTTTCTTCTACTTTTTCTGCTTTTTTTTTCCCCCCCTTTCAATGGGTTATACGCTGGGTTGTTTTGGACGTATCGGAAGGCAGTGATGAGTGGTATGACTGGGTATTTGGACTATTTTGGATGTATCGGAAGGCAGTGGTGAGAGGTATGACAGGGTATTTGGGATTGTATATGGGTTTTTTTTTTTATTCGGAGTGTGCCAGCAGCTAGTCGTCGGTGGCTACGGTGTGGTTAGGGATTTAGTAACTACAAATGGTGGCTTAAGTTTAGGGTTTGGGTAGGTTCAGACTTGGATGGTGATAGGAAGGGTGTTCGGGTTTAGTTGGCGGCAGAGAAGGGTAGGGGATTAGGTTTGGGTGGCGGCAGAAGGTGGCTAGGGTTTGGCTCTGATATCAAATAATGGAGAATGGGTAATGAGGGCACACACAATATCTCACGCAGAGAGTTTAGAATACTCAAAGTGATTTTATAATTCAATGTCCCTAAAATACTGAGGTACAACCATATTTATAATACTTCAATCCAACTCTCCTAACCCTAATTGGATTCTAATAAGATAATTACAACTTAAATAAGGTAACTACAAATTAAAGAATTTAAATAAAATACAACTCCTAATTAAATACAATTCTTCCTAATTGGGCTTCCAAAGTCTAGCGTATTGTTCCAACCACGTCTCGCGTTGGACCTGTTTTTGTCCTGCATCAGTTATTTAGGAATAAATATTTTTTGATTGTTAATGTAATTATTTAGTAGGATATTCTAGAAGATTTAATTATAATAGTAGATTTTAATTGGGAGAGTTCTATTATAGTAGTAGATTTTAGTGATAAATTTTTTTCTTTTTAAATTAGAGTTTTACTTAATTCTCAAGTATTGAGTATTGTATTTAAGCATTCTAATACCTCATTATTTTTCAGATTATGAAATATGAATATATTTGAGATTAAAGTTTTGTGCTCGTGTGTGATTCTTTACCGATTCTTTGTGGGGATAGGTATTTTATTCCTTCTTTTCACCTTATCCTACATCATTTTGGTATTATTCTTCTATATTATTATTCTTTGATATTTTAAAATTTGAGGACAAGTTTTTTTTAAAGGCGAGGAGAATGATGCTGAAAGGAAGAAGAAGATTAAAAAATTTATTATTAATTTTGTATTGTTATTTAAGAATAAATAATGAATTATTAATTTAATTATTTAGTAGGATATTCTAGAAGATTTAATGATAGAAGTAGATTTTAATTAGGAGAATTCTATTATAGTAGTAGATTTTAGTGGGCGATTGTTTCCTTTTTAAATTAGAGTTACTTAGTCCCCATGTATTGAGTTTTCTATTTAAGTATTGTAATAACTCATTATTTTTCAGATTATGAAATATGAATTGATTTGAGATTAAAATTTTCTGCTCGTGTGTTTTTTTACCAATTCTCTGCGGGAATTGGTATTTTATTCCTTATTTTCACCTTGTCCTACGTCAGTTATTCTTTTAATCTTTTTTAATATTTTGAAAATATGACAATATGTCATGATTTGGAATCAGAGGATCTTAGTAGAACCAGAGTCGTATGAGATTCACATGATTAACATTTTGATTTATTTTAATGATTCTTTACCCATTTGATTCCGAATTGACATGCATAGCTTGGAATTTCTGAAAAGCTGAGTCAAGAATTAAAATGTGGATATTTGATGTTACTTGTGTCGAGATTCACTTGCTGTTATGATTCTTGATTATCAACTGAGGCCTTAAAATTGCATTTTCTGTTATCTGTGAATAAGAAGTTGTAATATTTGATCCTTCTGCTTAGTTACGAGAAAGGGGGTGGGCTGGTAGATCTCCTAGCTGTGGTGGAATATGTGGATGTTTGATTTTACTTGCTGTTGTGATTCTTGATTATTCTTACTGAAACATTTTAGTCTTTCAACCCAAAGAAGCAGAGTCATGATGGTTTCTGTGATGCTCTCATTCTAAGTCGGAGGGAGTATATTATTATATCCAACAAGCTTTTATAGATATTCTATGCGGGATAGTTAGTTGTTAAAACTGCATCTTATGAAGATCTTTTAAGCTTTGCATATTTGTTTAAGTACAACATTTTTGGACGGCCTTCTCAGAATTAAAATTTGGATCTGTCCATTGCTTTCCAAAATTTGTCTTTGGATGCTATTACCTTTTTTATGTAGATATTATTATACTCTTTGTGTAGCTTCGAACACAGAGTTATTACATTCAGTAATTGTGTGAAGTTATTCTGCATAGTTGATTGTCGAAAACTGTATCTGACGGAGGACATTAACCACTGTATAGTTGTTTAAGTGAAATCTAATGACCTAGCATCTGCATTTTTGTTTTCCCCATTTTTTTTTGGCTGGCTGTTACTGTATAAAAAAAACTTTGGCTTAGAGTTTCAAACTGCCCTTTTTGATGGGCTAAGGTGAGTTGCTGCCTCTCTCATGTTGATCTCATGGTGTTTGCGTGTTTGCTAGGACAAGGAAGGTATCCCTCTGGACCAGCAGAGGTTGATTTTTGCTGGTAAGCAATTGGAAGATGGTCGAACTCTTGCAGATTACAACATCCAGAAAGAGTCAACACTGCACTTAGTTCTGAGACTTCGGGGAGGAACTATGATCAAGGTGAAGACTCTCACCGGAAAGGAAATTGAAATTGATATTGAACCAACTGATACCATTGACCGGATCAAGGAACGTGTTGAGGAGAAGGAAGGAATTCCTCCGGTGCAGCAAAGGTTATTTTCTCTTATTTTGATAAACCTTTGATCTAAAGATTATGTTTTGAAATTCTTAGTTGAAGTTATTTAATCTAAGCTGCATAATTCCATGTTGTGTTATTTAATGTCTGCTGCATAATTTCATGCCGTGTTCATGATCGTAAAATATTCAATTTATACTATTTGTTCAAAAGTCTTTGTGATTTTATAAATCTTGATTTGATTTATTCAATTCGAAGAAGATGCCGCCTTTTGGTATTCTTTGACCTTGTTTTGATGTATGTTAGTAGTTAGTAGATTATTATAAATTGAAGTTTCTTTGTGTCAATTCATGCATAAGGTTGATCTTTCCTGGACTTATATTTTGTTGGAAGATGAATGTTCATTGCCTTTTTCTTTTTTTGTTAATTAATGTTCATTGCCTTTCATAGTTCTTTTGCATTGGATGCCCTTGTGTAGTTGTGTTCTTACATGACTTTTAAACCTGCTAAGTTCTTCTTGAATAACCTTTCATCACAATTTATTTGAGGGTATTATTTTTGATTTGTCAAGGACCCCTCTTTCAGATAAATGTTTGTTTGAATATCTACGTTTTTGACTATTTGCTACCTCTGATGTTTGTTTCTTTGATGTGCTATCCTTTTGTGAGCATTTTTTGACTTGTATTCTTGCATTCTCACTTTACTAATTCTGTTAAGTATTTTCTTATTAGTTCTATAGGGCTAATGATGTATCATCTGGGACCCTAAATTTCCTTTGGTTTTCAAGGATATTCTTTCACTGCTCCCCCCCCCCCCCCCCCCCCCCCAAAAAAAACACACAAAAAAAAAGAGCCTAGTTTTTAATGTTTTTCCTTTTTAAAATTACAAATAATCAGCACTCTGGTTTGCTTTAGTGGACACGGATCATGAGGCCGTGAATGATGGTTTGCATTTTTTTTATCAACCTCCACAGTTGAACATAATATTTCCTAGTTATGCCTCTGTCCTGATTTTGGTTATATCAGAAACACTCTGAGATTAATCTACGTAGCAACTTGTTTCTCCCATTGGATTCATTCACTAATGATACATGCGTGATAATTTATGTGCATAATATTTGGTAGCCTGGTTATCCTTTTTCCTTTTGAAATTATAATTTTAAGCTTCTGTCATGGTTGTTACATCAAAACTATCCAGACACCAAACTTGACAATTGCCTTTGTAAGTAGTATAGATGATGTTCACACAAGATCTTTATTATACTTTTAGCAATCGTCATGGCTTTGCATGCATAATGGTCATCAAGGGGGAAAAGGGAATGATGGGTAATAGGAAGGAATGGACCTTTTCTTGAGTCCGTGAATCAACTTCTTTTCATATGGACTAAATATATTTGTACATGTTTTTAGCCATAATGCTTTTCATTGGTTTTGGTTTCGTAGCCATATTGATATACTTGAAAACTTGGACCCGTTTTTTTTTTTTTTTTTTTTTTTAAAGTTTGAAAATTTTTCATATCAAGGTTCCATATTTTGCAGGCTCATTTATGCTGGCAAGCAGCTTGGAGATGACAAAACAGCAAAAGATTATAATATTGAGGGCGGCTCAGTACTTCATCTGGTTCTTGCACTTAGGGGTGGGTGGTAGTTTTAAATAATTCTTCTGATTTTAGGGAAAAATCTCTTGTCGAGCTTTATGTACTGTGTGAAGTAAGCACATATTTATGCTTTATGCTAAACATGTTTTGATCAATTGCCCCAGACAAAACATATGGTTCTTTTTTCTCATTTTCTACAACTGCTGTGGGTTGTAATTATGAAATGATTGGCTCAGTTGTTTTCAAATGGTTTTGCTTATATCTTTTATATGAAGCGACTCTAAAATGGCTTGGTTTCATTACTTGTGTGTGCCAAGTGAAGTCTAAGAAAATTTTAAAGTTGGTGGTGGAAGAAACCTGTAGTTCAGTACAGGGTATTCGTATTCCCCACTAGATCAATAGATTCAGTCAGTTGACAACTTTTTATCTGGTTACACTTTAGGTGCTTGTGGTTGCATTTTGTGGCAGGACTTCTTTAGGGGTTTTTGGACTCTTAGCTTATCTTCAGATGTTTTGAGATGTTTTCTTATGGGTATTTAGGCCGGTTTTGGCACGTGTGTATTTGTATTGTGCTTGTTGAAACTAATTGGTATCATGTTCTATAATTGTATGTTCAGGCCAAATGTTTTGGTTGTAAGTTTATGTTTGTGATGGTAGTGTTTGGACCTTCAAATGCAAGACATTATTTTTGGTTTGTTGTGTTTGAGACTCGAATTATTTTTTTTTGAACCACAAATGTTGTGTTTTGAGTCTCAAATGTTGCGTTTGTTAGTAAAATAAATTACGTTTTGAATAAAATGTTTATAGATGAATAAGATTTTCAAGTGTGCTTGGACTTGCACAAATGCAACCGAACACGAACAAGTTAGTAATACTCTTGCAAGAAGTGGAGGCAGGAGAGTTGTTTATGTCGAGTTTTGTTTGTCAATACTCTCACAAGAAGCAGGGGCTGAAGACTGTTTATGTAGAGTTTTGTTTGCCATCGAATTTCGGAGAAAATTATACGAGAGGTGAGTTCAAAATCTGTATCAGAAGCTTTGATAAAGTGATGTAAGAGTAATATTTCTGGTCAAATGATCAAGAAAGGTGTTTTGATCATAAGCCTGAGCCATTTGTTTTTGGTTGCAGAAGCCTTAGTCAGGTTAGCTAAAACTTAAAAACCCCTTTGATTCATTCAAAACTAAACTTGGAAGGTATACCAACTACGTAGGACTGGGTATCAGTAGTCAATATACCTACCAAATCTACCATTTTTGGAATCAACTATTTTGACCAGCTCTCTGTTTCCGGTCTACACTTGTAACCTTATTTTCTTCTAATAGCTCCAATTTCTTCCACTATTAAAGTAGACATCAAATCGCATAAGAAACAATTTGCCTGTCCATTTTTTATGATGTTTGTTTATTCATTTAGTAATAGATATCGGGGTTGGACCTAGGACCTTAATTTATAGTATTATATATTATCTAATAAAATATAACAAATCTTAAATTTTTTTCTTTTGAAAATTTATTAAATTTAGAAATTTATGTACATGGAGTAAGTAAGCCACACATCATGCTTATGATCTCTTTTTACCACAATAAACCTGTAGCTATGGTATTGTAAAAATTCGGCATGGGTTACTTGTTGTATCTTTATTTGTCCATATGAGACTTGAATTTAATGCTAAGTTTCGATCGAGGGAATAGAACAGTAAAAGGAATAAAATATAAAAAAGTATATTTAATGATTATTTTAGAGGATAAATCATTTCACTAGAATGAGAATTCATTCAATCTCCTTGATTTTTAATCTATATGGGAGGTAGTAGAATAAAATATATTTTAATAGAACGGATATATATGATAATTTTGCTATTATATTACACCACTCATCACTATTAATAATCAAACATATATTTAAAATATCTTGAAATCATTCCATTTTCTCTTCCATTCTATTCTTTCAATTCAAACGCTTTAATGTACAAATCAAAACTGTTGGAAGGAGACATGCATGCCACTTCAATGGAAGAAAAGAAATGTTGAAGTGATCAAAAGGGGCATGATTTTTACCCTATAGTACTTGATACCCTTTTCTCTAAAGTAAACTTTTACTAGGATGGATGGTCCTAAATTTCCTCGGGTCAAAAGTGGTAAGTACTACCCTCTTGTCCCAACAAAAATTCAACACATTCGCCTGCTTGTAAGAAAGGTGCTCAAATTTGGACAAATCGATAAACTCAAAAAAGTATTTATTATGCACACACATATACGTAACAAGTGGTGACGATGAATTTTAAAATCACTAAATCTTTCGCCGTCTATTACAAGATACATTTCTTGGTGGCATAAATTTGAATTAAGACGGAGCCTTTAATTTCTTATTAATACGAAGACAATTTTAACTTCTCAACATACTATTATGATAGTTAAATTGTTTCGTTATACTGTTGCGAATAGTCATTATTTTTATTTTAAAGTTTTGGCCATCAATTTTTACAACAGACACTTGACAATAGACAATACGAGATTTAATGATTGGTTAAGACTTTCTAACCACAGTTCTCTTACACACACGTCATACATTGCTTAATGTTGAATTCTCTCTAAACTAGATACACGAATGGTTGAGTCATGAAAAGTCATCGATGGGTTAGTTGGTAGTCACTGAAATTTGTACTAAAAAATGTCAAAAATTAGGTAGCAAAATGGCAAGAGGCTTTTAATGTTGGTATCCCTAACTGCTGACTTAAAGGGAGATAAATTATTTTTTTATATCTCTCAACGGTCCTTATAAAATGGGATCATGATCGTAAAGTTTTTAGGCATGCAAATATAATAAATAATTAAATATAAATTAAATATAGCATATACTAGGATGTACAGCGTGAGTCAATGTATAAAAATGTGCAAAAGGCACTAATATGGGCGGGTGACCTAATTAAATCGTTAGACTGATCGTTGTCATCTACAATTTGAAAATGAGGTCCTTTATTTATTAACGTGGACATGGCCGCAGCCCTCGACATTCCCGCCATGGCTCTCACTTGTAACATTCCAGTTATATATATATATATATATATATATATATATATATATATATATATATATATATATATATTTGCTTCTTTTTTTGTGTGGCCTAATTCATTAATTAATTGAGAATTGAATCTACTTGTTTTTATCTACTAATTAATGTTGATTCCTTGCTTTACTCTTACAACTAATATTTATGCTTCAAATATATTATTGGACATTGCCCTCATAGGATATAATTGACATTTCCAACCAATCACCCTTATTATACCTAATGTAATGTTGTTTATTAGTTAATATTTGGCCAAATTTTCATTGGTAATTTTCTTACCAAAATAGTAGGAATCTTATCAAAAACATAACAAAAAATGATTTACTATTTTTTTCTTAACAATCTAACAAATAAAAGTTAGTATCAAGAACAATGCTACAATGCCCAAGTTTTTTATATCTAAATTATCAAAAATATTTTGAAGTATTGTCCTGTATAATTACTGTACAACACGTAAAATAATTTTTAGACAATTTGGGCACAAAATTTTCGGATGCTACATATTTTTCCTAGTATAGTTTAGTTCTTTTCCTTTTAGTTTAAAATTCTTAATTAGGATTACGTACCAAAAAACTCAAAAACATTGTATCAACTTTTTCTTAAAAATGCTACCTTGATCTTTTAATTTGGGACACTAATTTTGAGGAGGTAGTCTGAGGGAGAATCTTATCTCATATTTGTATTTCCCGTACAGGCATCATCTCATATATAATAAATATATACTGTCGTCATTCTCTCTCTCTCTCTCTCTCTCACTCTCTCTCTCTCACACACACACACACACATATATATAAAAGGATAAACTCACCTCAACATTATTTATTTTTATTAGATATATTATATAATTAAATAACTTTAAATTAAAATAATTTTGATCAGTTCAACTCAAAATAATTAAATAGTCTTTATCAGTCTAATTCAATTTAAATTATTAACTCTCTCTCTCTCTCTCTCTCTATATATATATATATATCATCTTCCACTATCGTCATTCTCACATTATTAAACTAAAGTGAACTCCATGTTGCGGTAAGGGCAAGGCACAAGACTGCCACAGAACTGGACATGTAAACCACAAAACCATCTACTTAGACTTAGATATGTACCGTAACTAAATATTCTTATTTCTTAGACAATCTTTATTATTGTCCTTTATTATTATTATTATTATTATTATATTCCTCAACTGTACGTAGGATTGCATGGGCCATGAAGGTGCTAAAATATCTGTTTCTTTTTTCCTCTATATATAGTATATGCGTAGTGATGTGGTACATATAATTATATCGTCAAGTGGACAGCAGGACATGCAAATTCATACCTTATATACCCACTACGTTATAAATATAAGATGTATCATTATTTACATTTTGAAGCCTTAAGAAATTTTTAAATTTAAATTTGAGATAATTTTTTTTTTAATTTTAATCGATATAACGTTTAATATTATAAACTATTTAAAAAATACTATTCATTTTAAAAATTTTATTGTTTCTTAATTTTTAATGAATCATCTCAATTTTAAATTTAAAATATCTCAAATTGACTTTTAAAAATTAATAATAATTATATAATTTGAAATTGAGGGGTGTATATGTGTGTGTGTGTTTATTTAATCAAAGAGGTTAACTAATGTTTCTTAATAATAAATATCTTTGACATTTCTTTTTAGAAAATAAATTATATAAGGATGATTAATAAAATTAGTTTTTTACACCATCTAATTAATTAATAACTATATATAACAAGGTGTTAAAAGGTCTTATCCATTAAAATATATATATACAATTATCTTTAATATTATGTATGTATTTAAGTCAATAAAAAATAATAAGTATACCAACAAGAAATTATTAAATATTTGTAAAAAAATTAATATAAATTAACCCGTGCCTCAGACTTAACAAACTTGTTATATAACATGTCAGGTAGGAAGGAATTTCTTAAAACGCCAGTTATCTCCAACTTATTCTTATAAATTCTCCTCTTAAACAAGGAAAATACTTGTTTCTCTTTTTTGGGCAGAAAAATTGAGGCTTGTATTAATTTAAGCACAAATGAAGAAAATTAAATAGCCTACAGTAGAAGCATATTTTGCTACATATACAAATATCATTCTTGCTAGTTGAATATCCCCCAAGGCCACGGATATGTCACGTGTAGAGCGGGCGATTTGTTATGAAATTTTAAGAAAAATCACGAACTTTATAATTTAGGCCAGAACCCAGAAGGGCCTAGCTAGCTCACAACGTCATGGATTACGAAAATATTTGATTTCTCATAAATTAAATACAAAATAACTATCGTAAAAATGCATGTGTAAAGAACAAGTCTGTAGGAGTAAGGATTTATGTTCACCTATAATCTGAATGTAATGTGATCATGAGTCCAAAGTAGGTCCATTCCGAAGACTAATGCAATGCATGCATAAATAAAATGTGAAAAGTCACTTTCTTTCAGTAGTTCCCACAATTTTCTCACCAATATAATGTTGTGTACAATGTACCTGATGGATAAATACTGTGTGATTTTATGATAATATATTATATTTGAGTCAAGAATTTTAATGTAAATAAGAATTTGGCTAAATTTATCGCGTATTAAATTGTTTAAAAATTGTATAGATGTAGAAATTAACCGGTAACCTCATTCCTGACGTTTTAGGAAAAAATAGATTAAAAAAATTGAAACTAATGCTTTGATCAAACTCGACATAACATCTCAATATTAATAACCCTTTTAAAATTTATTGAATAAATGAAAGAGATACAAAGTGGTATTTAATGCGGGGATATAATATGAAATTTATAAAAAAGAATAATTTCACTTCCCTAACACTCCGTTTCTGAGTTTTGGTAGAAAACTTAAATTCGAACAGAAAAAAAAAGAATAGAGAACTTAAATTTTTTGCGTGTGTTGTTTTTGAATTTTTAATAGAAAAAAATAGAAAAATTAAAAAATTTCTTTTTTTTTTTGTTTCTGAATTCTAATAAAAAGAAAAGAAGATCACTTTTACGCATTTACATTCTGCACTCTTTTAGCACAAAGTTTATTACTCTAGCACAAGCTAGTTATAAGGTATATAATTAAATTACATGTGTAAAATGGTGTACATTTATGTTTAAATGATAACGTAAGGCTGCAAGTATCAATTTCACAAAGATGTGGTGTTTTAGTTGGATATTCATATAATACACTTTTTATTAGCTATTTTTGAAACATTTTTATTAGCTATTGATATATAAATAATAGTATTGTAATTCCTTTATACTTGTAAAAAAAAAGAAAAGTTAATTGTTGTAACTATTGGAGTACAGGAGCAATGCATTGAATTTAAATCCAAAAGAAAGGATGCTGACGATGAACAAATTGGGACTGGATATTAAGACTCTGTTTATGCCACCTACTCAACCTATTAACACTGCAAAGCTAACAAGGGAGTCAGATAAAGGCATTGGGAAAAATGAGTAGTCGAGATTCGTCTCCCTCGGAACAGAACTAGCCTCTGGCTCGGCATCTTTGACACTGTCGAGGACGCTGCCATGAGTTATAATTAGGAGAGACAAAATAAGAGTTGGACGATTAGGAGAAATATAAATTGGAGACATAAATTGTAATTAAAAATTGTTATATTATAAATTTAGAATAATATAGAAATTATAAAAATATTATTTATATTATTTTTTTTTATCCATTTTAAAATTCAAAAACAGAGTTAAACGACGGAGACAATGAATAGAGGGAGTAATGTTTAGGAATATTTTTATGGATTTGTATTAGATGTTTAATATATAATAATCTGTTTAACAAGTTTATCCACAATTAATTATGAATATTATTAATTATTATCTTGTTTTTTAAAAAATAAATTTGTTATAAGTACCACTTATTGGGGAAGAAGCGAAGAGTCAGCGCGCGTCTCTTGTGCGTAAATAAAGTATTAGCACACATGTTTAATTTGAAATCCGATTTGATTCAAAAACTTAATTTATTAAATTTTAGATTCATTCAATTCATGTATATTAATTATTTATTATTTTATTATTTTATTATTTTATTATTTTTTTGACATGAGATTCCAAGTGATATCTTAACCCACTAATAGTTATTTGGTAGAAAATCTGGCATGAAGCTTGTTGGGTAGTCAATCTTTATGTCTCTTTCTCGCTTCATTTTCTCTCTTTCTCACTTCATTTTCCCTCTCTTCCTTCATCCTATATATAGAGGGAGACAAAGAGAGAGGCTGCTATATATCCATGTGTGGAGTTCATTTGGAGTTTGTACTAATTCGTATAATTCTTGAATCTATAAATATATAAATTTATACATGGCTGGAAAAGGGCGAGCCCCTTGTTGCGACAAGAATAATGTGAAAAAAGGGCCATGGAGTCCTGCAGAAGATTTGAGGCTTACAGCTTTTATTCAGAAGAATGGACATGGAAACTGGCGTTCACTTCCTAAACAAGCTGGTATGTTTAATGATTGTTGAATACATACATGATATTCATGGAAATTTAAATATAGGAAATATAAAAAAAGATCAATTATCATTATTTTAGCATATCAGTTACAGTATATGATCGATCTCTATAGAAATGAAAATAGGAAATGCATGAGCCTCCGCTGAAAAACAAAATAAATAAATTTGAAAAGGTTGAATTTGAATAGGTTATGTAAGGAGTCAATCACCAAAACTAAATGCATTATAACAAAAACTATAATTTATTTCATTTGATAAACAGAATATTGCTTTCTTCTTTTCTCCTCGCTCCTAGTTCCCATCTTTAGACAATTATTATTGGATTGATATTATGAAATTATTAAATATAGCAATATAGTTCTTAAACTTTTATTTATTTATTCATTATATGTAAAGAAACTGATCAATGCCAATGATATTGTTATCTAACTTGCATTTCCTTTCTTTTCATGTTTTTCTTCTGAAATATTTTCCACATTTTCAACACTACACGGTCTCATCATTCCGATATGCAGTGACGAAGCCGGTATAAAAGTTTAGTGGGATCAAATTATAAGTATAAATAATTTTAGTGGGGGATCGGGGGAGAGCCATTTTTTTGGAATAATTTTATACTTTTTGCTTACATATATAAAACATATATTTGATTATAATGATAATATAATAATTGTTAATTCTATATATATTTATATATATGCATATATACACCCTATTGACCCTTAACAAATTTTTTTAAAAATATTTTTTTTATAAATAATTAATTCTTCAAAAAATAATATAAAATATATTATTAATTAGTTTAAGAAGATTATATGAATATACATATATAGAGGAAGTAATAATGATATGTGATTGATACTTAAGTGAGAAAGTTATAAAATTTTAATTTGATCCCGTATATTAAATTTTTTATAACATTTTAATAAAGTCAATTTGTATATAAATTTAAAATTTTCATTTTCTTTCATATATTATAAAATAAAATAAATAAATTAGTAGAGTCAATTGACCATAACCACCTACGTGGCTTCGTCCTGCCACTATGTGCATGTTTCCTATTGATTCTGATATGTATATGACCTAAATCAAAGGAAACAACCTATCTCTCATATATTTCTTTATTCATTCATATTTATTTATTTATTTATTTCATGCTGAATATATATTCAGCATGATAACAAGGTCATCTTTCTCGTAATATATCATCCAATTCAAGGTTCAAAAGGCCAAGCAACAGATGAAAGGGAAATAAATATTTAGCACAAAAAAAAAAAAAAGGAAAGAAAACTGATAGAAGCGACTTATAGAGGACAAATGTTTCATTCTTCTTCTGACTTGCACTAGTGAAAAGTTGGTAAGATATTATTTTTTTGTCATGCCAACTTGCCATTAATTTACTATATCTAAAAACGTACAAGAAATGCTTTAGCTTCAAAGGTAGTTGGACAAAAAAAGATGCAATTAAGTACTTATTGGTCCACCAAGAAAAAAACATATAACACTAATATTAATACTAATCCTCTCCACGTAGTCGCCTATTTATATGTGTATATATATAAACTAATCTCAATTTAACATTTTTTTTTTTTTTTTTATTCTTGTATAGGGTTGGCGCGATGTGGAAAGAGTTGCCGATTGAGATGGATAAATTACCTAAGCCCTAGTGTTAAGCGAGGGAACTTCACTCTACAAGAGGAGGAAACCATAATAAAGCTACACAACTCATATGGAAACAAGTAAGGACTTCACACTAAAAATCTTCATCCTTCGTCGACATATATATATATATATATATATATATATATATATATATATATATATATATATATATATATATATATATATAGGCAATTAATTCTTGAAATTATTTTTATTTAATTTTATCTAATCTGAATTTTACACAATTAAATAAAATTTCAGGTGGTCAAAAATTGCTGCTCAGTTGCCTGGACGAACCGATAACGAGATTAAAAATGTGTGGAATACACATTTAAAGAAAAGACTATTAAAAAAAGATTCTGAATGTCACAAGGATGATAAATTATCTAAGGGCACTTCAGTAATTTCCCCCTCGTCCCCCTCTTCATCTAGTACTTCAAACGTGTCGTGTGGAGAACTAAATGTCGAGAAGGGATTGAATGATCAAGATTATGTGACCAAAATGCCAGATCCTTTAACAGAAATATCGACAAAATGTTGTCAAAATAATAAACCAAGAGAAACATCGAGATCAAGTTCTTTTTCCTCCAATGTTTCTAATGCATCAATTTTATCAAGCTCAAGTCAAGTAGATGTTGCAAGGCCTAGCAACGAAATGGACTCAATATTCAACTCTGAGGGGCTTGGTGAAGTTCATAACGCCGCGAATGAGATAAATAATGAATTATTTTTGGATTCAGAATTTGATATTTGGAATGTGTTAGAGAACTTGGAGAGCTTTGAAGCCCCGCAAGAGCAGCTTGTGGATTTCATGCCAAGCTCAAACTTAAGAGTAAAACATGAAATGGAAAGTGAACAGAGTGAGTGGTTAAGATACTTAGAAAATTATGAGCTTGAACTTGAGGGAACAATTAAGGAAGACAAAAATAAAGCAGCTGAAAATGAATTTGAGGAAATGAGTACTTGTTTCCCATTGTGGCCTCCTTCACCTAACAATTTTGATATTTAAAGCTGGACTAAATTTGTGATCCTAGCTAGCATATAATTAACGATGTAACATGTTAGAGTTGACAAGCTTCTCTCTCTGTTTTTTTTTTAAGTTTAATTTTTTTTATACAACTTTTGATAGGTCTTTTGTAGATTTATTCAAAATACACATGCAGCTCGTTTTCTCATGAATGATTTAATTTGAAGAAATATTATCTGGATGTTGTTAACCATAATTTCTAGGTGGGTTAGTTAGTGTCCCCCCGTTGGCTATTCACCACACAGAATTTTAGAAAAAATTAGGCAATAAGTCACATGTCCACACTTGAATTTCAAGAAAAAAATAAGGGCATATATCATAATCACTCAACTTAAAATGATACGTGAAGTTGACAATACATAACCACTTTAATAAAGAGGAGTTCTCTTTTGACCATGCATTAATTAGTTTTTTTAAATTGTTTGTTTGATCTACGTTTGGTGTGCTGTCATGCACATGCAACTAAAAATAAAATTTTATTTTGGCAAATATTTATGTAAAAGTGCAACTAAAAATCGATCTTATAGAGAATATTAATTTAATTTTTATGTTATTGTAAACTAAAATTGGGGATTTTTAAAATTAACAAAAATAAAAATAATATGCAACTAACAAAGAATAAATTAACGGAATAAATCAAAATAATGAGCATTGGGTTAAGTTAACATCCACTATCATAAATTTATATTGATCATTGACTTAAACATAAATCAATAAATATTTTGAATATTCACTGTAAGAATAATTATTCACTGGTGGAATAATTTTTTTTATCTCTTCTTAATTTTAGTTAAGTAGAAACAAGTGATCTAAATAACTCTAACTACTAAATAACCTCAGACGCGCTAAAGATTTAACTTAGTAGTAGTTTTAAGAATTAGAGAGATCGTTGAAGCTAAACAACACAAGCACACGTGGTTGCATTTAATTTAGTTGAACATTTTTTTCTAAGATATAATAATTTTTTGATCTGCAAAACAATTATTAATCTTAATTACTTCACAAATTAAAGTGACCAAACAATTACGAATTTAATATTTAATTTAGCAGTAGATTAATGCGAATAATAAACTAGTATGCATTCTAGTAATTAAACGAATCAATCCTAAAATTAAACACAGAAGAATATCCAATACTCAAAATATAAATTGAACAATTAAAATCAATTAGATCCTACAATGCATAAATTCTGATAGCTTCTGCTAATTTAATTCAAGAACAATAATTTAGGCTCTCAAAATAGAAGAAGAATTTTGTAGAAAAAAGTTACAAGAGATGCCCCTAATTGTATCTAATATTCTCTATTTATAGATACATAATTTTTCCTAACCCTAATAGAATTTATTTCCCAATCCATAATAAAATTTAAAATATAAAAATAAAAATTCATATTTTATTTTTTCTTTTCCAAGTTGCTGTTGAATTCATTAATTTACTTGCTTTAATTCACTTCGAGCCCACATGGAAATCAAAAATTTGCTGTGGAAAGGAAAGTCAATTGCATAAGGGGATTTAGTTATTATGAAATGAACTTCGTAGTAAGTTTACTTCTAGACCAATAAGGTGCTGACACATAGGCTGATGAGTGTTCTCTCTATTTGCGTGTCAGCACCTTATTGGTCAAGAAGTGAACTTACCATGAAGTTCACTTTATAGTAGCTGGGTCCTGCATAAGGTATGGTTCCCACGCCTTGAAGGAAACGAAAACAAGCTGGTTAGCTTCCCCGCCTCTGCTCAAACGATGCCGCTTTATTAAAATTGATTCTCAAGCCGTCCGGGCATTGTGCAGAGGCTATTCTTTCTTTTGGCCGCCCATGTCAAATGGCATCGTTTTATGATTTAATTTTGCGGTCCACGCCAGGTGCAGTCTGCTGCTTCTCTTTACTATGCCATGCGACGTCGTTCCAAACTTGCTCATGTTGCCTTCAAGCACCTCGCACTTGGCACGGTTAGCCTTTTTCCTGGTTAATTATTGTTTTGCCACTCAATCTATCAAAATTACCAAATTGCCATTCAAGCTTTATTTTTCCTACAAAACAAAAAAAAATAAAAATAAAAATGCATAAAATTAAATAAATAATTTAAAATACTTAAAAAATCACAAATAATTATGACTAAAAATATCTAATAAATAGATATAAAATCTACTTATTAACATTCGTAAAACAGTCTTTGTGATTTTTTTTTTTTGCTTTGTTACGTGAAACAGTTTTTAACTCCTCTTTGTGATTGTTTATTTTATCTATTAATTTTTAGCCTAGGAAGGTATAACATAAGGGAAGGAGAATGTTGCATATCGTAGCTGATGAGACTTGAACTATTAATTCTTATCAATTTACTTTGTTAGATTGAATCAATGTTAATTAACAATGGAGTAGATTCCCCCGTGTTAATGTTAATTAAGTGTTGTGTTGAAAATCAAAATTTCCTACTCTCAAAGGGAGATGATTTTTATGTAAATAATGTTATAAGAGAGTTGGATTATGAAACTCTAACACCATATTTATTTGAAAAGATAGCATTTGAGATTGAAATATTAATCATAAATTCTTTGACTATTTTAAAAATTGGACTTAGGACTATAAGCATGTTTGTTTGTGGGATTGGATTACAAAGGACTATTAGTCTCTTGGACTATTTCTCTAGATTAGATATATTAAATAGAACTAGTTTATTAGTTGTTTGTTTTACTTCAGATTATTGCTCCGAACTGGATTAGATAGTCCAATCCAACATTTGTTTTAATCAAATAATCTCATTTAATATGAGACTATTTGTTAAAAAGACTAAAATATCCTGATCAAATAATTTCAAGTATACCCACACAAAAAATATCTTTTCCTCCACTAAAGACAAAATCATTATTATTAACACAACACAGTGATAACTTAAATAACATTTAATTAACCATACAAAATATTGAATAATTTCATTAACGTAAAATAAATTATTGAATAACTTAATTAACATTAAATAGAATTAATGTTGCAAATGTTAAATAATATAACCTTAGAGATAGAACAAATGTTTTTGTGTAATGAAATGGGTATTTATATAAAACCTATAAAGATAATTATAAAATATTAAAAATTAATAGGGACAATGTTGTCCAAGAAGACTTACTTCTAAACTCGGTACTATGACCCCCACCCCTCCATTCCCTCTAATTAGTTCATCATACGGGGTACTATTTTTTAAACGGGACTAATAGTCCAGTTCAAAGATAACAAATCAAAACATAGTACTATTTTTTATATGGGACTAATAGTCAATTCTTATACTCTAATCTCTCAAATAAACGTACCCTTATTAGTCTGTTAATAGTATCAAAGATATCTCTTTTTATGTATGTGACTAGCAAATAATTCATCTACTCATCTCCAATCATGATACTCAATGACGTCTTAATAAGATTTATAGCTGAAAATGCTCTTTCAGTGCTTACGGTTGGGTAGGATTAATATTAATTTTACTAGCAAATTAACAATTTAGGGATCAAAGAATGGAAAACCACAGTCAATACTAATATATAAAAGCAGGAAAGACGATCCTTTCAATTGGAAAACTCAGCTTTCAATTGAAAAATCTCACTAAGTTGTATCAGTTGAATTGAAAATAATCAAGCAAATTCCTTTTCCTTGGCTAGCTTTTTCGATTCTTTTCGTCGATGGATTTTCCATCCTTTGCTTCTTTTTCTTCAACTTTCAGTTTCTTCTAATTTTTTTCCTCTTGCTCCCGCCTTCATCTTCCTCTTCCTCTTCCTCCTGTCTTTTTCGCTAACTATAAGAACTCCCCTTGCTCCTCTGTGCGAGGTACTATTTCTGTTTTATGTTCTTTTTGTGTATTTGTTTGCACTAATTTTTAATTTTAAGCAGTTTGGTGTATTAAATCTGTTATTGATTCTTGTTCATTCTTCTTCAATCTCCAACCATGGTGCTCGAGGTTCATCCCTTCCATGCATATTTATCCCCTGTCAGGAATTCAAGGAATGCAAGAATTGGAATTGCAAATAAACGAAAATGCAGAGAATGAAACTTGTAGAAAAGGAAACTAGAAAAGCAAAACTTCATTCATTTCATTGATGCCTCCTCAATTAAATTGATGTTGCATATAAACCGCCTAACTATGATTCTGTTATGACAGCTCAATCGATCCAATGTTACCCTGACATGTGTTCTGCTACTCCCAACGCCTAACAAACTAGCTAACAACCTGAAGAACTTAACAAGTAACTAAACAACTCCGTTTAACAAACAAACTAAACCCACTTAAATAAATCAATACGACTTCGTTCAACTAAAAGACTCAATACCCCAATACGACTTCATTTTATTAACGTACACTTCTTTAACGACTATAATCCTTTTCAGTTACAGAATTCACCCAGCTTAGTCCTGACAATTCCTCCTTACTTAAAAGCTTCCTTGTCCCTAAGAATTAAATTGTGGATACTTATTACTGACCTGGCTCCATTCCTCTTAAGTTGTATCTTCTGGAATACTATTTGACCATTACACCAACACCATGGAGACTGGGTTGTTCCCTTTTTTAATCAATTGTCTCCCTAAAATTGCTACTGGTTCTGGATGAATCTCCCCTCTTTTGGATGCCTAAGGTAACATTGTTTGTACCACTTTTTCTCCCTTATCTTTTTTTTTTTAAGCTGAGATACATGAAAGACATGATTGATTTTTGAAGTAGTAGGCAATTTTAATTGATTGGCTACCTTTCATACCGTTTTAATTACAGGAAAAAGGTCCATAATATTTAGCAGATAACTATAAATTCTTTCTGGCATTGACATATAACTGCCTGTAAGATTGAAGCTTCAGGTACACCTCATCCTCAATGGTAAATTCTCTTTTTGTCCTTTCTTTATCTGCATATATTTTCATCATTTCTTGAGCCTTTTGGAGCTTCTCCTTCAACAGATATTGCATTTCCTACTTATCATGTACAAATAATTTGACTGCAGGCTTGTATGATTTGTCAGTTTGATGGTAGACTAGTATAGGAGGGTCTATACCATAAAGATCCTTGTATAGAGTAATTCCAATAGCTGTGTGGATCAAAATTGGTGTTGTACCACCATTCTGCCAGGCATAGTCACCTCTTCCACTGTGTAGGTTTATTCCCAATCATGCACCTAAGATACATCTTAATGCACTGGTTTACCCTATCAGATTATTCATCAGTTTGGGGGTGATAGGCTATACTTATCCTTACTTGAGTTCCCAGAGCCCTGAACAACTCTTTCCAAAAGTTACTTACAATTTTTTTTTATCCCTATTAGAGATAATAGCCCTTAGAAGTCTATGAAACTTGATCACAAAATCTAGGATAAATTGTGCTACCTGAGAAGCTGTGAAGGGATGTATTAGGGCCATCAAATGAAATCCCTTGGTGAGTTTGCCCACTATTACTAAAATAGTATCTCTTCCATCTGATTTAGGAAATCCTTCCACAAAGTCCATAGTAATGATTTTTCAAGCTTGACTAGGGATTGGAAGGGGTTGTAACAATCCTAGACTTGGGATAAGTTCTGACTTGTTTCTTTGACACACTTCACATTGCGTCACATGTCTGTTAGATCTTTTCTGAGATCAGGCCAGTAGAAAATTTCTTTAGCCCTCTTGATAGATACTGTAATTCCAGAATGTCCTCCCTCAGGACTGTCATGAATGGATTCCAAAATCCTCTACCTTAAACCTCTTTCACTTCCCACAAAGATTTTTCCTTTATTCCTTAAAATGCCTTCTTGTAAGTTGTAGTCAAGAATGCCCTTAGGACTAGCTGTGCCATTAGGTGTTGTGCTTCTGGATCTCCTTCTAAACTACTGCAAACTTCTTCCTTCAAACTAGGGTTCACTTCAATTATTGTGGTGCAAGCAATTTCTGCTTCTTGCTGCCTTAACAAGGTATCCACCACTAGATTTTCATTTCCCTTTTTATACATGATAGAATAATCAAGTCCTAGAATCTTGAAGACCCATTTCTGCTGCACTAAGGTAGTTAACTTCTGCTCCATAAAGTATTTCAAGGCCTCATGGTCTGTTTTAATAATAAACTTCTGACCAATCAAATAGGTTCTCAATTTTTGCACAACCATTATAACAGCTAATAGTTCTTTCTCATATGTAGACAACCCCATGTATTTATTGGAGAAAGCCTTACTGAAAAAAGCTAATGGCATTCCCTCCTGCATTATCACAGTTCCTATTTCAGACTATCAAGCATCAGTTTCCAATATAAATGGTTTATTGAAGTCAGGTAGAGCAAACACAGGAGTAATTAACAATTAACAATGCTTCCTTCAATTTACAGAAGGCTTCCTCAACTTCCTTACTCCATTTAAAGGCCCCCTTCTTGAGTAAGTTAGTTAGTGGTCTAGAAATTATGCCATAGTGTTTGACAAACCTTTTGTAGTCCCTAAAAACCCCTAAATGCTTTTAGTCTTAGGAACAAGCTACTGCCTCATTGCTTCTATCTTGGATTCATTAGCTGCCACTCCTTCTGCATTAATCATATGTCCTAGAAATTCTACATTGGACTGAGAAAAATTACGTTTACTTATCTTTACAAATAATTGATTCCTTCTGAGTTCCATGACTACTTGTTTAAGGTGTTTAATATGGTCTTCTAGAGATTGGCTGTAAACTAGAATGTCATCAAAGAAGAGTAGGAAAAACTTCTTTAAGTAATGACTAAGTACTCCATTCATCACACATTGGAAGGTGGCTGGGGCATTTGATAACCAAAAGGCATGATCATAAACTCATAATGCTCTTGGTATGTTTTAAAGGCAGTTTTTTTGTATGTCTTCATCTGTGACTCTTATTTGGTGATATCCACTCCTTATATCCATCTTTGAAAACACCTTACTTCCCTTTACCTTACCCAACAACTCTTCTATTATTGGTATAGGAAATTTGTTCTTAACAGTAATGCTATTTAAGGCTCTATAGTCCACATAAAACCTCCATGTATTTTCTTTCTTCTTAACTAACAACATAGAAGATGAATAAGGGGAAGTGATGCACTTGATTATACCACTAGCGAGCATTTTTCTGATTAACCTTTCAATTTATGTTTTCTAGATGTAGAGATACTTGTATAGGTTAGAGTTGACAGGGTTGGAGCCAGGCATGATTGGAATATAGTGATCTTCTTTCTTGACTGGGGCAGCCCTGTAGGTTCTTTGACAATGTCCTCAAATTCTTCTAATAAGTTTTGGATCTCTATAGGAGGACATGATTCCTAGTTCATGTTTTCTTCTATTGTTGTCAACTAAGCTAGAAAGTAAGTTTCATTTTTAGGGTCCCATTGGAACTTGTCTTGCACTTGAATTTCATAAAACTAAACACTTTCCTTTTGTCTGTCAATGTTAATTTTTTTCCTTTTTACTGTATGATCACCTTCCTCTCTTCAAAGCCATATATAATTGGACTAACAATTTCATTCATTGCACTCCCAAAATTGCATTATAGCCCCCTAGAAGGATGATGTACATATAGGTTTTGAATTCCCCTTGTTCCATTTTTCAAGTAAATTTTGGGATAACTTTATCACATTTGACAGTTTCACCATTAGCCATAGACACTTTAATAGAACTGCAAGGTTCAGTTACTAACTGATATTTCCTTACCAATGCTTCTAATATAAAATTACGTGTGGATCCACTATCTAGCAGCATGCTTATTGGTTTGCTCCTTACCTGTCCTTTGAGTTTAATTGTATGAACTCCATAGGTACCAGTGATTGCATGAATGTACACTCCACAACCTTCTTCCCCTATCAGTTTCTCCTCTCCTACTACTTAAATGATCATTGCAATTTCAGAATCTGGTTCCTCCAAGGCTTGGCAAATTTCCTCATCTTTTTCTGAAATCATAATATATATGTGTTTATTTTTGCATTTATGCCCTATGATATACACTTCATCACAGTGATAACACATGCCTTTGTCCCTCATTACAGATATTTTAGCTACTGATAGCCTCTTTATAAGATAAGTTTTAGTTACACCATTTTCTTTATTCACAGTTTGTTGTTCCTTGCTTGTAGGACTTGCTGGTTTGGGAAAAGTGTTAACATTATGGTGTACAGTCTTGGAGGGGGTATGATGTCTTTTATCTAAGGACTCTAAACGAATCTCTTGTCTTTAGCTTGGTTTATAGCATCTTTGAGGGTCATGTGCTTCATTACATATAGTGCAGTGGCTATCTCTTCCTTGAGTCCACTTAAAAGGCTTTCAATGAAGTAGTCTTCATTGCAGTGTTTACTCTGTGCTGTCATATAGGCTTTAAGCTCCTCAAAGTTCCTGATATATTCCTTTACCTTTCATTTTTGAGTTAATTTGTTAAATTGCTCAACCAAATTCTCATAACCTCTGGTGGAATTTTTTTGACAAATGTGAGTAATGAAATCCTCCTATAGTAAGCACAAATGCTTATCTTATAGTGATTGGTACCATATGTCAACCTCCCCTTCCAAATACAGTATTGCATACAACACTCTGGATCTAGAATCTAGTGTGGGATTTAGTTTAAAGCACTTTTTACTATTTCTAATCTACCCCCTAAGATCTTTGCCATCAAATTTTGGGAAGTCCATCTTAGGTAAGGGAATGGATAGCAAGGGTATCTGTGGTCTAGCAGGGGTTCCCTCTTGTGAAACATACCATTAGTGGGCACTATTATAGATTGGGCTATGTCCATGGTTCAAATAAGAATTAGTGATACTAGACTATGTAGGAAGGATTGGTGAATGAGTAAGGGCTCTAGGATTTGGTACAGGATGGTTGGTTCCCATAGTATCGAAAAATTCAATTGATGGAACCCAAGGTGGTATGGTGAGACTGCTAGGAATATATTCGGTATTAACAGTGGTAGATAAATTCAAGCTATAAGGTTGAATGCATGTCTCGGTAGTGGATGAATTAATAGCAGTACAGTTGTAAGGGAGCATGAAGGCTAGGTTGTATGTGTGTACTGGTGTATATGGTCTACTAAAATGAAGATTAGTATGCATGATCTGAGTAGCAATTATAGGTGTTGGTGATGGTGTTGGGGGTATAACTTAATTCACATATGATGGTGATGTAGAACTATGATTGACAGGTATAACATAAGTATTATATGATGCTGTATATAAACTGCCAATCTATGATTCTGTTATGACAACTCAATCGATCCAATGTTACCCTGACACGAGTTCTGCTTCTCCCAACACTAACAAACTAGTTAATAACCGAAAGAACTTAACAAGTAACTAAACGACTCCATTTAACAAATAGACTAAACCCACTTAAAGATATCAATACGACTTCATTCAACTAAAAGAATCAATACCCTAATACGACTTTGTTTTATTAACACGCACTTCTTTAACGGATATAATCCTTCTCAGTTACATAATTCACCCAGCTTACTCCTGACATCCCATACGTGGTCACTTCTTATTTCACAAATTAAGGTTATTTCGACATATCATTTTCTGTTTTTTGTTTTGTGTTATATATCAGGTGACAATGATTTGTATTGATTATTCTGAATGGATGCGTAACGGAGATTACTCACCGACTAGGTTTCAAGCTCAGGTCAACGCCGCTAATATAATTTGTGGAGCCAAAACCCAGGTGAACCTGTTTATATCTGTATACTATTGACTATTGGCAAAAGTATTGGTTTTGTTTTATTTGTTGTAAAGATTTAATTTGGGTATTAGGTTTTCTTGGTAGAAGTATATGGGGTATGTATTTGATGTGAAAATGGTTGCAATATATTTTGTTGTGAATACAGAGAAAATTGTGGAAGTATTGACAATAGCGGGCAAAGGGGCACGCGTTTTGGTTTCTCTTTCTAGTGTCGCGGTATTTTAAAAATTATTAGATTACAAGTTGGGCTTTTCCATGTTATTTGTACAATTTTTTCGTAGGTGATGGTTAATCCTAAAGCTAAGTCTGAAATGTGGTTAATAGAAAATGACCAAATCGAAGTAGTATTATTATTCTCTCCCCCCCCCAATTTTAAAGAAATCACAAGATGCTGGAGCTGATTAAGATGAAAGCAGTTTCTCCTACTACTAGTGTTTTGAACTGGAATATCCAATGTAATTTTCACATTCTAATGTAATATCCAGTTTGTCGATCGGAATGCATTTGTTCCACTCGACATCATATTTATTTCTTTGTGTAGGAGCTTTCAAAACTTAAGCAGTCATTAAATGTTGAAGTGGATTAACTTCAATTAGTTAGTTACAGCCTGATTGTGTCATTTATGCTTTGAATTTTCATTTGTCTGTGCATATAATATTATTGACTGAATGTAGCAAGAGGATGTTATTGCCAGCTTAAAAAACCTTGGGGGGGGGGGGGGGTGTGTGTAAATAATCTAAAGAATTTATGGTTGGGCTATTCTAAGATCTTCTTCAACTAATACATTATGCTTTGTGGGAAGTCCATGTAAATACGCAATCTTAATCACTTGAACTCTTTCAGCTGCAGGATGTTTCGGGAGAAGTCAAAGAAGCTGAAGGTCTCAAGGTTCAAGGAAATGAAGAGAAAGCACAAGATTTGCCTACAGAGGATAGTGGTAAAGAAACTGAAAGGTCATTAGGGATGTGAAACCAATGATTGTGCCTCCTATTTACTATGGTTTCAGTGCCTCCACTGCCGTAGGTTTCAGCCTCCCGTGGTTTTCTCACCATCGTGGGTTTCAGTCTTCCCTCCTCTCACTCTCTTCTGATATCAGGTTCTGACTGTACGATTTGGTTTTAATTTTGATGTTAATAATTTCAATTAGGTTTTTAATTTGGTTTGATTAGTGGTTAATCTTAGATTTGGTCATTTTCCCTCTCTCATAGCAAAGGAAAAACTGAACATGATTGCCTTAATTGACCAATTTTGGCTTATAAAGAGTTCAATAGGTAAAGGATGTGTAATTTTCTGTGATTTTACTATGGAAAATCTTAATTTAAAATTCTTTCTCAGTCATTAATTTCCTCCTCATCTTCCTTCATCATGTTATTGATGGTATGTTCTATCAGAACTCCTCTGCTATGGTATCCAATGCTGGAGAGCAATTCTTAGAATATGGATCTTTCTAACTTATTTTTTTTTGGAAAAGTTCATCTTGGATTAGGAGAAATTATTTTAGTACTATTCTTCTTAGTTTATTATAATTATATTAAAGTATCATTTAGACATTATAAAATTAGATTGATACTCATTACTTAATTTGAAATTGTTGGATAGGAGTTAATATTGGTACATGGATTGTGTACTTTTAGTCCTTTTTTAACATGAATGTTTAACAAATTATTAAATTTATTATTCAAATTAACTCGTGCATTGCACGAGTTATCAACTAGTTAAAAAAAAATACGAAAAAAAAGCTAGTAACAAACTAACAACTACTTAATTAACAAGATGACTAATATTATACAGAATTTTCAATTCATTTGAACTAATAATTATTTACGTACAAAATAAAATAAACATAAAGTATCTTGCCTTCTATTTTATCATGTAGCTAGTTTACTATGTATCCAAGCTTTGATTGAATATGGCGGAATGGTGAAGAATTTGTTTTGTGTTTTTATTTTCTAATGTCAGAGAGTGAACATATAGTGCCAATGAGTTAGACCAGGAAAAATTGAATATGGACATGGTCTCAAAAGTATGTATTATATTGAAATAATAGCACATTACTTGAAAAGTTTTAGTCATTAACCCCAAACCGCATAATATTACTAATTACTAATATGTCATATTCCTATATAAAAAAAATTAAAAAATTCAATGGGGGCTGTAGCCAACACTCGCTTAAGTGTACTAGATCCGTCCCTGGGACTATGAATAATTTTAGGGGGATAGGGGTTAGTGACCGGTCTAATTTATTTATATATATTTAAATTACATTTAAATCATTATATTTTGTTTGAATTTTAGTTTCAAAAATTCAGACTTATTTTTTAAGAGTCATTTAAAAAAAATAAAAAAAAATTGAATTGATCGCTAGAGTGGTTGCTAACTCCCGATCCCCCAGAAGCACTCTAGGACTATTTAAAACTATTCCATTTTAAAATGATTTGGAATGGAGTATTATCTTCAATTATGTATTATAATTCCTATTATTTTGGCTTACAAATTTGTGGATATAATAAATATTTACCTTTTTTTAAATGACCGATATATCTTATTCTATCTATCTATATTCACGTTTGAGAATACGATTTCTTTGTTATTACTGGTAAAGGTATAATAGTCTAAACGATAAGATTTTATTCAATTATTTAGATAATCCCAAACAAAACAAACATAAAATGAGATTATTTTAAGTTATCCCATAAAATAATTTCAGTATAAATAAAAATGTGAGTAAGAATATTTAATTCTGTAATTAATAATTTTAAGATTATAATTCTTGATAATATAATTCTGAGATTATAATAACATTGCCAACAAACATGACCTAAGGAATGGTAAAATATATTAGTGTGACGCCTAATTAATTTTATCTTATCTATGTATCCTCTCATCTATATCTATATAATATATAAAATTAGTAAGAAAGAAGTTCTTCTCACAAAATAAAATATTCTCATAATCTTCAATACTTTTAAACTTCTTCTACCAAATACAAAAATATAATAAAAAAAAACATATCTAAATCAAATAATTTTTTTCCTTTTCATCTTTATTTGTAGAATCTTAAGTCATTAAAATTTTAATCACCTATAAATTAATGTAGCATAATATTATTACCAGTAATATATATTATGAGTCTAGATCATAATATTAAAATACGGAATAACATAAAAATATTGATATATTTCCAAGTATCTTAATTAAATATGAAAAATAAATCCAAATCCATTTATCTTTTTATATTTTAATACTATGAGTCTAAATCATAATATTTACGGAATAATATAAGAATATTAATATCTGTCCAAATATCTTAATCTAATATAGAAAATAAATCCAAATCCATCTATGTTTTTATATTTTCAACTTAATATTAATGATGAGATATTCAATTCAACTTAAAGTTAAAAGTCATTTAGTTGGATTCAATTGAATATCCACTAAATATTTATAACATCTTTAAAACAATATATTTATTCAGTATTTTACTATTTTTTCGATCTTTTTCTTTATCTCTCTCTCTCTCTCTCTCTCTCACTCTCTCTCTCTCTCTCTCTCTCTCTCTATATATATATATATATATATTATACGAACAATAAAAGCTTAATATTATTATTATTTTATTTTGGATTATTGAATTACTGGACATGTAATTGCTTTTTTAATCTATGCTTTTGTATGAACAAATTGCAAAGTTTTGGATCTAGTACAAAAGTGTATATTTTTATTCATTATAACACATATTGTTACAAATAAAGTATATATTATATATTAAATTAAAAATTATATTTATCCTCTATCAGTTTCTTGTTAAATTTGAAAAAAAAAATACTCATATGCCTCTTAGTGAATTAAACTTTATATATAATAGCTTATAATAGTAAATTAAAATTTAACGTATGTCATAATGTGGTAAAAAAAACACTATTATAATGTATTCACAGTTACACTTAATTATTCACAAAAGTCTTGTAATCCTATAAATTTATACCTATGTAAAAAATTTAGAACAAATCTGCAAACTCCTATTTGTTTTATAGCAAAAGTAAAACACTTTACATTGATAGTTATAATATATGAGAAAAAAGATCCTAACATTATGTCCAGGTTAAGTTTGGTTAAGGCTAATTTATGAAAACCACGTAATTTTATTTTTAGGGTTAAACTTTTTAGAATGATTATAAATACGCAATATTCAAATATTACATCTATCTTACTCATTAAAAAATAGAGCATGTCATTGAAATTCGTATCATATTTTACTTTTTAATAGTTAAGATGGATATAATATTTAATTTTATGTTTAAATGTTGTGTATGTAGACTTGTCTAATTTTTTTTATTTTAGATTTGTTTTTAAAAAAAATTAAATAAATTTATTACGCAAAACTACATCGTTTCATTGAATTATTAAATAGTCTTAATTAACTTGACTAAAACATGCCTTAGTATATATATATATATATATTGTAGTAAGTAGAGTGCACAAGAACTTTAAAACATTTAGTTTTCAAATACTTTAATAAATTTTAGATAAATATTAATAATAATAACTGTCACATCGATTAAATATTCTATCCAAAATAAATTAAAAAGACGTATCAAATGGTTAATGTAATTTACTTATATATTGAAGTTAATTTAGTTATATTATTATATAAATATCATATATTTCAAATCAATTTGAAATAAAGAAACTGTATAAATAATAATTGATGAAAAATTATTTTGTTATAAGTTATTATTATTATTATTATTATTATTTATTAATAAATAAAAATGCATATTAAAACAGCTTGTAACTTGCACAGAAATTATTCCAGTTATTATTGACATAAATTTTTCTGACATATATAATTGACTCAAATCTAAATTAAGAACCAAGCATTAGCTTGGATGGTATTACCCGGCCTTTGCATAGCAAAGGTCCTCCTGGGATCAAATCCCCCTCCCCCGTTGTAATAAATTAAAAGTACTAAAAAATATATCTAAATTAAGATAAAATTAGTAGATTTAAAATAAATTAGAAATAATAAACCTGACATGCATAATGGTCGAAATTAAAATCAAATTTTAATGAAATTGTACCAATACTTTATTTATACATTTGGGGGTTAAGGAAATATTGCCAAATCTTAGAGTTACATTATCAAGATCAACAGATAGGATTATAGTTGTTAGAATAGTGTCCGTGTCAACCAGTTGCCACGAATGTATACATATATATGTATGTATATGTATACATATTACATTATGTGAAAATAGATAATATACATATAATAAATGTATATTTTGTAATATAATATTATAATATATAAATATAAAGTCTATATTAACACATACATATATATATATATATATATATATATATATATATATATATATATATATATAATATTAGGTGAATATATTGATACATACAATATTATATATATAGAAATATAAATATATATACACACACAGAAGGATACATGAGGGAGGGTATTTTAGTTCTTTTTTTTTTTTTTCATTCCATCATTTGTTGGAATGACAATTACCAAGTCCACCTATGAAATTGCGATTTTAATGTATAAAAGAAACGAAATTATGTTGGAATGCTCATTCCGACCCATTTTAAGATACGAAACATAGTAATGAAATGGTTGGATGGAATGACATTCCTTTCCACACGCCGTTCCATCCGATCAAAGGCACCTTAGCTCTTCATGTGTTTTAGAAGCACAGTAGACATTTCAATTGATCGAATAGATCAACATCATACACAACTTTTACGTATTTTCAAATATGTAACTCGTAATTTTTCGTCTCCAACTTAGACCGGGTATCGAACTGAGGAGAATTTATAGTCAGTGTACTAAAAAGCGTTAGACAAACATAGGCCACAGTAGGACCTTCGAGCGACTATGCCTTCCAGGCGGTTCCAGGCGATGATTAGCTAGGCCTTCGGCGTACTACTAATATTTTTAAAAACAATTAGCAGCAATTTATTTATAGATATGAATGAGATACATTTCGACTTCATCACTAAACGAGTACCATGAAAAAAAAGACACAAAAACATTATGAAATTAATAATTAGCATCATTACATGAGCATTCATCAGCAGGAATTAAAATCAAGGGTCAAAATAGAATGGAAAATTTTGGGAAGGTTGAACAATCAGTTGAACAAACAGACTACATCACTACAAGCTGCTGCTGCTGCTGCTGCTGCCGCCGCCTCCCAAGCATAACAAACAGTTGTAGCAGCCCATCTCTTAAACTATTAGCTATTTTAGAATTCTTCCCTCAAAGACTTGCAAATGCACAATTTCAGTACTTCACTGCAAGTTTCTGTTCTAGAAATCCCAGAGAACGTGGCTACTTGGTTTTTTACATGACATGAGCAAAAATACACGACGCTATTCTGCAATTTAGGTCTTAATTTTTTTTGATATGTTTAGTATAAATGTTTGCAGACAAAGAATCAGTTCTAGCAGTGTTTAGTTTTTCTAAATCAGAAGTGAAGTTTTTCTAAATCAATCACGAAAAAGAGCAGAAGCTTAATTATCATTCACTGGACTTCGGGGTGGCAGCTTCAGGCTCTGGTTCTGCTTCTCTTCGTTGGACCTCAAACAGTTACGCCTGACTTCACTTCGGGCTGCTCCATGAGTGAGGAAGCTTGATCATAGCACGGGCAGAATCCCTTCTAAAGGCAAAGGCTTACGACGCATACTCCCTTACAACTTCAGCTGTCCTACCATCAAACATGAGCTGATTATCTGCGCAGAGTAGCCCTCTTCCTTCTATCAGATTCCGGTAGTAATGTGAATCCAAACCATCAGCCCCAGCTGAGATATCACCTCCACCAATGCTCCTACTAAAACCCTGCATCGTCCTCTCAGCTCATGCACTATGTCAGAAGAAATTGTTGGGTCTGGCTGTCCCGTGCCCAAGAAATTATCACTCACCCTTGGTTCTATGAACTCACACCCAATTTTTCCTATATTATGCCAACCATCAAGTATAAAAATTCAGACTGCATTACCAATAGTTTGAAACATTAATAGATTTTAATTACCATGAATCAGAGTCTACTGCAATTTATCTTATCTTACACATTATTAATGGAGTGTAAATGCAAATAGCCCAACAGTTTCCCTGGCAGCGAATCCCCTGAGCCCAAACAAACGAAGTGCTACTGATATTTCCATTGGGTCTTGGAATTTCTGCCATTGCCTCTTCAAAGAATGACCCTATGCTGTCACGTCGCCCAATAAGAATTGGATAAAATGGACCGCTGGTCTCTAATCACCACCAAAAAATGAATACAATGTACTTTAGGATTTGTATGTTGAAGCAAAGGAAATCAGTTCGAGAGGGAGAGGGAGAGGGAGACCATATACAGTTGAAACAGAGTTCAAACCCGAGCAATGCCATCTCTAGTTGCAAGAACAGTGATGTCTGCACATGACACTACTCCCGGACATGCCCTTTCCAGCTCCTTTTTGATGCTTTCTATATAGTCAAATCCTTTAAGAGTCTGGTTAGGAATGGCCTGACGTTCAATGGTGCTATGATTCCGTTGGCAGCCAATAGAACAACACTGTCTACAAAAATAAACCACAGGTAAAAATCGGGAACAAAATATCAATTCACTGAGGCCAGTCAACCAGATGAAAAAACAAATACTAGTAGTACTGAACAAGTACCAAGAAAGGGGACAATAGAATCGTATTCAGTGAATTAAGAAGATGCCATAGACAAGTTGATTTTCAGATCCCAATGAAAGTTAAGAAAATGCAAAACATTGACACAAGGAACTATAGCCAATTATACTCAACACTGCTACATAATGAAACATTTCAACAGCATTAAAAAGTTTACCATCAACAAAACAGTAAAAACCAAAAATCCAAAATCAAAGATATAAAACAGCAAAAATGAGAAAGATATATGAAAATGACATCAGTTGTTCTCAACCAGACAATACATATCCCAATGAGGAAAAACGACAAGAAGAAGGGCAATCTAGCAGAAATGTCATCCAAATTATAAGAGTATTGAACAAATATCAAGAACCAAGAAAAGGGTCAATAGAGTCATATTCACTGAATTAAGAAGTTGCCACGGACAAAGTTATTTTCGGATCCTAATGAAAGATAAGTGATGAGTGGGTGTTATACCTACGAATTAGGTACTTTTAGGCTTAGTTATTTGCTATCTTTAAGTGTTTTTAGTTTTATTTTACTTGTTTTTATGATTAATTTGCAGAAAATGGCTTCGGGAGGTCAAAACGGGAAAAAGTTGTTTAGTGGCAATTTTGTAATTAATGAACAGTAGATGGCGCCGGGGCGCAGTGATAGAGCGTGAAGATGGCGCCGGGGCGCAGGTCGGCGAGTTTAGTTGATTCAATTCTGCGTTGAAAAATCCGAGTCCGAATAGGAAGTTAGTTGTTGCGGTTCTGTTAAAGAAGGATTCTAGGACTTTAAGGCAGGTAGAGAGAGTACGTAGGAGACATAGAGAGCAAGGATTGGGGAGCACGAATTAGCAGCTGCTGGAAGGATTTTTTTTTGAGGAAGAACACAACAGTGAAGGCAGGGGAAGCAAGAGACTTCGACAGAGTTTTCTCTATTTCCTTTTCCTTAATCTTCTTAACTTGTGATGTTTTTTTATATCAATTTTATTATGGTTTTCATTATGATGTGTAACTAAATTCTTCTTTAAGGTTACAATGGAACCGTTGGTTGAACATTAATTAAATTATCTTAGTTTCAATTGTTTGATCAATTTATTGGATTGGTTATTATATCTTGTGCATGAATTATAATTGTCTGATCAGCAGTTATTTGATTTCTTAGATGGAATTGAAAGAGGAAATCTAGGAATAGATCTGGGTATAATAATGTGTGACTTTGTTTGTTCTTCCTAGGAAGAGTATCATGATAGTATATAGGATGCAAATACCTATAGACCACACGTAACATGTTGAGAGTTTAATCTTAATGAGTCTGTTTCAAGATATTCTGCATAGACTTATAACATTATAAATTAGAATGAATCTTTTTATTAATTATCGAAAGAGATTAGTAAATAGATAAGTGATATCAGTTAACAATCCATATGATTAAGTAATTGAAATTAAGATGATGACGTTATTGTGACCCAACGGAAAAATTGTAATCTTAAAGCTCTTTATTATCTGGTAAATCATTCTCATTAGTTAGCTAGTTAGTTAGTTTAAAGTCAATTTCAATTATAAGTAGTTCATAAGTCCAGGTTCATAATCCAAATTTGCTACAGTTTAAATAGAATTGAATTAATACACATTTAATAGTTAACATAGTTATTATTACTTGTTTCTTGTGAGTTCGACATCCTTACTACTACTATATTACTTGATTGACCTCGTATACTTGCGTGTGAATTCCTTATATATAAATTAGACAACAAGTTTTTGGCGCCGTTGCCGGGGAAAAATTTTAAAAATTATTTTCCTATTAATTTTTATTAGTTTAATTTTAATTTAAAAGTTTTAATCTTTTGTTTCACCTTTGCTTTTGCAGGCTTTCATCAGGTAAAGTTTGACCGTGTTGTCTGAAAAAGGGGTGCTTTTAGAAATTTTGTGTATGCACACGAGATCTAAAGGTTCGGAACTAAAGCCTTACGAAGACGACATAGAATGAAGGTTCCGTAGAATTCGCATTTATATTCAGACTACTCTAGAAAATCAAGAAAGAATGGCTGAGGAAGAACATAAAATACTGCGGGACTATGCTATGCCACAAGTGACGGAAATTCAGACTAGCATCACAAGGCCTGCTATCACAACAACTAATTTTGAGATCAAACCCGGAACTATTCAGATGATCCAAAACTCGATTCAGTTCGGGGGCTTACCAAACGACGACCCCAACGACCATATTATTGGCTTCTTGGAGATATGCGACACTGAGGCTATTCCCATTCACACTGAGAGATAAAGCCAAGAGTTGGTTACACTCCTTGCCTACAGGGTCCATAACAACGTGGAATGATTTGGCATAAAAATTCCTTGCCAAATTCTTTCCACCAGCAAAGACGACAAAGATGCATAACGATATCACTTCTTTCGTTCTGCACGATTTGGAGTCATTGTATGAAGCTTGGGAGCGATTCAAAGATTTGCTACGGAGATGCCCCCATCATGGAATTCCTAAGTGGTTGCAAGTCCAAACCTTCTACAATGATCTATTTAGCCAAATTAGGACGAACATAGATGCAGCAGCTGTTGGAGCATTGATGGGGAAGAATTGTGAAGAAGCGTACAACCTGCTTGAAAATATGGCAGCGAACAACTATCAATGGCCTACAGCTAGAACTCATCAGCCAAAAGCAGCAGGTATTTATGAGGTGGACGCCATGACAGCCCTTTCAGCTCAAGTGACATCACAACTTTCTGCCATGACAAAGAAAATAGATTCTATGGGAATGCAAAAGAGTCAGATAGAGACAGAGTGTGAGATTTGTACAGGAGAACACTCAACAGAGCATTGTGCAATTAATTCAGAATCTGCGCAATTTATTGGGAATCAAAACAGGCAGCAGCAATATGGTAATAATGTAAACAATTACAATCCTGGGTGGAGGAACCATCTGAATTTTGCGTGGAGCAATAATTAGATGCAAACTCAAACTCAAGCTCCAAGACATCCATACCCACCCGAAGTTCAGCATCAGCAACAGCAACAACCCGATAAGCTATCACAAGTGGAAGACTTAATAGCAAGAATGGCAACTCAATTCGAAGTAACTTCGAAAAATCAAGCAGATCAAATAAGGAATTTTGAAACTCAGATTGGTCAGCTCCATAGTGCTTTAAACAACCGACCTCAAGGTTCTTTACCAAGTGATACTGAGAAGAATCCAAAAGGAGAGGGTGACGCACACTGTAAGGCGATTACTCTGAGAAGTGGGACAGAATTATCTGAAACAGTCAAGGAGAACTTAAAGCAGCCACGAGATGTCGATGCAAGTGAGGATGCAGATTTAGCAAAGAAAACAGAGAAGCCTGTGGAAAAACTCGAAGGAGTCAAGTTGAATCCCTATGTTCCACCAGTACCATTCCCTCAGCGACTCAAAAAGGCAAAAGCAGACAAACAATTCTCAAAGTTTCTAGAGGTGTTCAAGAAACTTCAAATCAATATACCCTTTGCGGATGCTCTAGAACAAATGCCAAACTATGTGAAATTCATGAAGGATATTCTGTCAAGAAAGAGGAAGTTGGAAGATTTTGAGACAGTCGCACTGACAGAGGAATGTAGTGCCATTCTACAGAATAAATTGCCGCCCAAACTAAGAGATCCAGGCAGTTTCACAATATCATGCACAATTGGTGACAAGTTCTTTGGGAAAGCTTTATGTGATCTAGGGGCCAGTATTAATCTGATGCCATTGTCCATATATCAACAGTTAGGCCTGAAAGAAGTGAAACCAACCAATGTAACTTTACAGCTGGCAGACAGGTCATTGACGCATCCAAGAGGAATAGTGGAGGATATATTGGTTAAAGTAGATAAGTTCATCTTTCCGGCAGATTTCATAGTATTGGACTTCGAAGAGGACAAAGAAATTCCAATCATACTTGGCCGACCATTTTTGGCTACGGGTAGAACTTTGATAGACGTGCTGAAAGGTGAGCTGATGATGAGGGTGCATGATCAAGAGGTCACTTTTAACGTTTTCAAAGCTATGAAATTCCCAAAAGAAGTAGAAGAGTGTTTCAAAGTTGATTGGTTAGAGGTAGCAGTTGATGAAGTTTCTGAGGTTATTTGTAATGCGGATCCACTTGCAACGACTTTAGTTAATCCTAGAGCTGTAGATTTTCCAGCTCCACTTGAGTCTGTGCAGCTACTGAATGCATCTACACCGCTCTTATAGGTTGGTAAGCAATTTGAGCCTTTAAGTCATTCTGAGAAAGCAAAAACCCATGAAAAGACATCTATAGAAGAACCACCCGTTTTGGAGTTGAAACAATTGCCAAACCATTTGAGATATTCTTATTTGGGGAATTCTTCTACACTACCGGTGATTATTTCCGCTTCACTTGATGAGTTACAAGAGACAAAATTGCTAAGGGTATTGCGGGAATTCAAAACTGCCATTGGTTGGATCATAGCAGATATCAAAGGAATTAGCCCATCGATATGCATGCATAAAATCCTGCTTGAGGAGGATGCCAAACCAGTTGTAGAGCAACAACGAAGACTAAACCCAATCATGAAAGAAGTCGTAAAGAAAGAGATTATCAAGTGGTTGGATGCAGGCATAATCTATCCCATATCAGATAGTTCGTGGGTTAGTCCGGTGCAATGTGTACCAAAGAAAGGAGGCATTACAATAGTAGCCAATGAGAATAACGAACTAATTCCAACAAGGACGGTGACAGGTTGGCGAGTCTGTATGGATTATCGGAAATTAAACAAGGTAACTCGCAAATATCATTTTCTGTTGCCTTTTATTGATCAGATGCTAGATAGATTGGTGGGACATCCATATTACTGTCTGTTGGATGGCTATTTGGGCTACAATCAAATTGTCATAGCCCCCTAGGATCAAGAAAATACGACATTCACGTGCCCGTACGGAACATTTGCCTTCCGGAGAATGTCTTTTGGGCTTTGCAATGCATCGACGACATTTCAGAGATGTATGATGGCAATCTTTTCTGATATGGTAGAGCAGAATTTAGAAATCTTTATGGACGATTTTTCGGTCTTTGGTGATAGTTTTGATCTATGCTTAGCAAATCTGATTTTGGTTCTAAAGAGATGCGTAGAAACAAATTTGGTGCTTAATTGGGAGAAGTGTCACTTCATGGTGCAAGAAGGAATCATCTTGGGACATAAGGTGTCCGATAGTGGTATAAAAGTGGACAAGGCAAAGATCGAGACGATTGAAAATCTGCCACCACCAAATTCTGTGAAAGGAATTCGAAGTTTCTTGGGACATGTAGGATTTTATCGATGATTTATCAAGGATTTCTCCAAGATTACAAAACCGTTGTGTGCGTTACTTGAAAAAGATGTTCCTTTTAAGTTCACTACAGAGTGTCATGATGCATTTCAGAAGTTAAAGACGAAGTTGATAACTGCACCGACAATAGTCGCACCAGATTGGACTTTACCGTTTGAGCTCATGTGTGATGTTAGCGACTACACGGTTGGGGCAGTCTTAGGCCAGCGCAAGGAAAAGATATTTCATGCAATTTATTACGCTAGCAAAACTCTAACAGATGCACAATTAAACTACACCACGACAAAAAAGGAATTACTTGCAGTGGTCTTTGCATTCGACAAATTTCGAGCCTATTTGATTGGGACAAAGGTGATCGTGTTTACAGACCACTCTGCAATAAAGTATCTCATCTCTAAGAAGGATGCCAAACCAAGGTTGATCCGATAGATTCTTCTACTTCAGGAATTTGATCTTGAGATTCGGGATATGAAGGGGTCCGAGAACCAAGTAGCAGATCATCTCTCTAGACTGGAAAATTCACAGCAAAACAAAGGAGATCGGGTATTGATAAATGAATCATTTTCCGACGAGCAATAATTCTATATAGCAAAGGAAGCTCCTTGGTATACGGATTACGTCAATTACATTGTCAGTGGTGTACTTCCGTATGATCTGAGTTATCAGCAGAAAAAGAGGTTTCTACATGATGTCAAGCAATATCTATGGGACGACCCTTTTCTGTTTCGACAATGTGCTGACCAGATGATAAGACGATGTGTGGCTAGGGAGGAAGTCGAAGGTATTCTACAATATTGCCACTCATCTTTGTATGGAGGTCATTATGGAGGTGATAGGACAGCTACAAAGATTCTTCAATCTGGATTTTATTGGCCAACAATGTTCAAAGATGCTCACGAATTTGGAAAGAGGTGTGATCGTTGTCAACGGGTTGGCAACATATCAAATCGGCAAGAAATGCCGTTGAATTCAATCTTAGAAGTGGAAATATTCGACGTATGGGGGATTGATTTCATGGGACCGTTCCAATCGTCATTCAATAACAAGTATATCTTAGTAGGAGTGGATTATGTCTCCAAATGGGTGGAAGCAGTGGCGTTACCTACTAATGATGTCAATGTTGTTCTAACCTTTTTGCGTAAGAACATATTTACAAGATTTGGAACACCAAGGGCTACAATCAGTGATGGGGGGTCCCATTTTTGCAACAAATATTTTGCCGCTCTTCTCACTAAGTATGGAGTACGACATAAAGTTGCGACAACATATCACCCGCAGACAAGTGGACAAGCCAAGATTACCAATAGAGAAGTCAAAAGGATTTTGGAGAAAATAGTTAATCCAACCCGCAAAGACTGGTCCAGCAAGCTTGATGAGGCTCTTTGGGCATACCGCACTGCTTACAAAACTCCCATAGGCATGTCTCCATATAGACTCGTCAATGGAAAAGCATGCCATCTCCCAGTAGAATTGGAGCACAACGCATATTGGGCGATTAAGAAGCTCAATTTTGAGTCACAGACCGTAGGAGAAAGGAGGCTCTTGCAATTGAATGAATTGGATGAATTTAGAATGAATGCCTATGAAAATGCCAAAATGTACAAGGAGAAAGTCAAAAAATGCATGACAAGCGCATTGTTGAGCGGACATTTGAACTGGGCCAATCTGTACTATTATTCAATTCAAAACTCAAGCTTTTTCCGAGCAAGTTGAAATCCAGATGGTTAGGACCGTTTACAATCACTCATGTCTTTTCATACGGAGCAATTGAAGTTATTGACCCTCGTTCTCAGCAAACATTCAAGGTTAATGGGCAAAGGCTAAAACATTATTGGGGCGGCAACGTGGATCGTCAGCGGACCTCCGTAACCCTTTCCGAGCCAACTTAAGCGAAAAGGAGAAAGTCAGGCTGAAAGACTATAAATCAAGCGCTTGTTGGGAGACAACCCAACCGTAGTATCACTCTAGTTTTTAGTTTCACTTTTTAGGCATTTTTTGGGTTAATTCATTCAATTTATAGGATTTATTAAATTTTTAGCTTAGGAATAAATTTTTCATGCAAACTTCACTAATTCGTGTGCCTTTTACCTCCTTGCAGCTAAAGAAGTCATTATGGAATTTAGAATGCAGATTTTTTTTTTTGCAGAATTAAAGTTTCAGAAATTCAGCACTGCGCCCTGGCGGAAATATTACACTGATTTATTGCGCCCCGGCACAGGACTGCGCCCCGGCGAGACCAGATGGCGCCTCCAGCGAAATGCTTGCAGTCTGATCGCGCCTCGACGTAAAAGATGGCGCCCCCAGCGAAAAGCCCTCAGTTAGACTGCGCCCCGACGCGATTTCAAGGCAAAACAACAGCGCCCCGACAAAATTCGCGAATTTCAGTTTTTAAAAACCAAATCCCACGCCCGATCGGAACTTAAAACTAAACCCAAACTCATTCATTCTCTCATTCTATCTTTCCCACACCCCGGTAACCTCTCCTAATCCTAAAACCCTAAGCCTCCTACTACATCTCGGTCACCCATCTTCAACTCCCTTGCAATTCCTCGCACTATATAGCCAAGAATGACGTCTATCTGGTGTTTGTAGCTTACGGGTTAGCAATCTCACGGGTAGACTCCACGGTTGGGGATGTGGGAAATAAGTTGGTTTTCAATCATTCAAACATCCAAGTTAAGGTACCAAACATAGTAATTTACACTATATATTCATTACATTGCATTCTTTCAAGTGTAGTGACTGTTTTTGTTGTTTTGGGTTGCTCAGTGGTTTGTGTTGGCCATTGGAGGAGAATTGGTGGTTTGGTGGTAGTGATAGGAGCCAAGAACAGATTCTCAGTCAGTAGGGGTAATTTAAAATGGTAAAATCCACATAAGTTTGGGGGAAATTGAGTGTATACCACCTGTTTGTTAATTTGCCACAAAAGGGGATTCATTTGGTTTGCTTTTCAGTAAAACCTTGTTTTGGACTTCGAAAAGCATCGTAGGGCTTCAATTTTGATATTGTGCTAATATGTCTCCGAAACGACAGCGGGGAGAAGGTTCTTCGGGTACACCTCGGCCTTATAATCAGAAGAAATTCATTAGTGCAGAGGTCGAGGATAAGTTTAATCACGTGTTAGCCGGACGGGCATTGATTCAAGAAAGGGGGCTGCGTTCGGATATATTAGAGGATGGTGAGATGCGAGCTATGCTAGTGGAACGTGGTTGACATGTGTTTACGGAACACCCGGCTGCGGCTATGACCGCCGTAGTTAAGGAATTCTATGCTAATGCGCTCGACACACCCGAGTGTGAAGTGATGGTTCGGGGTCAGTTGGTATCGTTTAGCAAAGAAAGGATTAATGAATATTACAACTTGCGGGCTTCGACTGTTTGTCAGTTTGCTACAATGGGGACGCCTGATTATGGACAAATTGTCCGCGACCTTTGTCGACCGGGCACAGAATGGAAAACTAACAAGTACACTGGCAAAATATCAACATTTCCATTCAACGCGTTGAGTCGATATGGCAAGATTTGGTATGCCTTCTTGTGTGCCAAATTAATGCCATGTATGCATGTGAGCGACGTGACACAGGAGCGAGCCGTTCTACTTTATGCGATTGTAACTGAGTTATCTATTGATGTGGGAAGCGTAATTGTTTCCTCGATAAAAAAACAGTTGAAAGGTGCGACGTCAGGAGGGTTACCACATCTGTCCCTCATTACCGCATTATGTCAGCAGTCTGGTGTACGGTGGGGGGCAGCTGAACCAGTGCAACCTCCAAAAACTCTCCTCGATCATAGCTTGATTGCCCGTTATAAAGTTTGGGATGGGGGAGAGTCTCATCCACGGGGTTTAGGATTTTTTTTGGTGCCTCACTCGTCACCGCACAATGATGATGCTCCTGATAGTCCCGAAAATGATGCAGCCGTGTTGGGTCCCAATCGAGCCGTAAGACGGTTCCAAAGGCGGACGGATATCCAGTTTGAGGAGGTGTTTCGACAGCATGAGCGCCTAGCGGAGCATCAGGATGCTATGCACGCTTATACATACACGTGCACTTCCACTTTGGCCGCGATGTTATCATAGTTAAATCCGAATGCTCCAGCTTTTTCAATCCCACCTCCGCCGTTGTTACCGGAATATCCACCACATGACTCCGATTCAGAGGAAGAGGAGGGCTTCTCCGACCACGATTAGGGGAGTTTTCTTGTTCTTATTCATGTTTAATTTCTTTACTTATTTTACAATGAGGACATTGTTCGCTGTGAGTTTGGGGGTAGTCTAGGTTCTGTTTATGTTATTATAGTTGCATATGTTCATCTAGTTGCATATGTTCATGTCATATAGTTGCATATACATTAAAAAAAAAAAATTTTAAAAATTAAAAATCACAAAAATATTTGCATATAGGATCATATATTATTGCATGTAGGAACACTCGAGCATTGAATTAATGTTTGAAATCTAAGGATGGCCAATGATGAAATTGTGAGTCTTTATTTAATAATTTTAACAAGATGGATTTGGATCGTAAAGTTCGAAGTCTTACATATTTTACTGATTTTGTTGAACTTAAGACCCTTGGATCTTATTTGCACGTATTTAATGTGTCAAGTTAGTTGAGTTTTGATTCAATTTTTGTGAATTTAGGTGCTTGATAAAGATTCAGATAACCTCTATCACTTGTTGGAACAAGAATATTATATGAAAAAAATGATCATTTGCTTCGATGTATGTCTTATAGAAATAAAGAATAAAAAGATGAATAGACAGATATGAGCAACACTTAGCTAGTCTGTTTTCGTGGCCTCTATTACTCGAACAAATAAGCCCTTAGGAGTGTCTCTACACTTAGTGCCCTAAAGCCATTTGATTTGGGAGTCACTGGTGGAAAGTTCGCTACATGGGTAATTTTGAAAAGCCTAAGGAAAATGGATATTGCACATGCTAAGTTAGTCATATACGAGATGGAGCGTAAGACGCACTCGTTAAATAAAGAAAATGAAGGAAAAATTGTAAGAACAAGTGTAAAGAGGAGGATTAAAATGTGATACGAGTAACTATCTTTATTTGAGCATTGATATTCATGAGTTGTGTTAGAATGATGGCTGGTTTGATATGTTAAATTCACACACATACGAAAGGGTTGAAGGTGAAATGGAATTGGTGATATGTTAGATTTTTAGACTAAACGAGAATTTGAAGTTTGGCTAAGTTATTATTTAAAGAACTTTGAGGCTTGATAATTCTGGATTATATTGATTTGTGCTCGAGACATTAGTTATCATGCATTGCATTCATGTGGTTTAGATAGTTATTTATGTTCACTTTCTTAGTAGTATTTTTGCTTGAGGACATGCAAAGTCTTGAGTTTGGGGGTATTTGATGAGTGGGTGTTATACCTACGAATTAGGTACTTTTAGGCTCAGTTATTTGCTATATTTAAGTGTTTTTAGTTTTATTTTACTTGTTTTTATGATTAATTTGCAAAAAACAGCTTCGGGAGGTCAAAACGGGAAAAAGCTGTTCAATGACAATTTTGTAATTAATGAACAGTAGATGGCGCCGGGGTGCAGTGATAGAGCGTGAAGATGGCGTCGAGGCGCAGGTCGGCGAGTTTAGTTGATTCAATTCTGCGTTGAAAAATCCGAGTCCGAATAGGAAGTTAGTTGTTGCGATTCTGTTAAAGAAGGATTCTAGGACTTTAAGGCAGATAGAGAGAGTACGTAGGAGACATAGAGAGCAAGGATTGGGGAGCACGAATTAGCAGCTGCTGGAAGGATTTTTTTTTGAGGAAGAACAGAACAGTGAAGGAATTATATCTGAATTGACTGCACTGAGTACACCCCAACAAAATGGGTGTGGCAGGAGGAAAAAACTTGACTCTTTTGGATATGGTAAGGTCTATGATGAGTTTTTCTATTCTTCCTATTTTCTTACGGGGTTATGCACTAGAAACAACAATGTACTTATTGAATCTTGTACCATCAAAGTATGTTCCTTTAACACCTAGAGAATTATGGAATGGGTGAAAGTCCGTATTGCACCATATTCATATATGGGGTACACCTGCGCATATGCGATAAAGAAAGACAGCTTTAGATAAGCTAGGTTCAAAAAATGAAGTATATTTGCTTATAGGGTATCCAAAAGGTACTAGATGTGGTTTAATTTATAGTCCTTTAGACCAAAAAATGTTTGTTAGTGCAAATACAATTTTTTTTCTTCTGAAAAATGACTACATAATAGATCACAAGCCGAGTAGCAAAATTCTCTTAGAAGAAATGTCAAGTACATCAACTACTTAATCAATTAATCCACCACAAGACTTGGTTGAATTGCCACAAACTAACCAACCTAATTCTTCTAATATACTAGAGTTTCGTCGTAGTGGGAGGAGTATCAGGTCTTGTGAGAAACTTTCATTTTTTAGAAAAACTTACGATGTTATTCTAGAAGAAGTAGAGTAGAGTCAAATCCCTCTAACTACATTGAAGCTATTAATAATGTAGATGTATCCAACTGGCATATGGCTATGAAACAAGAAATGAATTCTATGTACTCGAATAAAGTATAGGAGCTTGTAAAAGCACATAATGGAGTCAAACAGATTGGGTGCAAGTAGGTCTAACAAGAGAAAGAAAGGGGTAGATGGAGAGGTGAAAAACCTTTAAGGCATGGTTGGTAGCAAATGGTTTTACTCAAAAAAAGGTATCGATTATGAGAAAACATTTTCATCAGTAGTTATGCTTAAATTTATTAGAATACTTTTATTCATTATTAGCTCATCTCGACTACTAGATATGTCAAATGGATGTCAAGACTGTTTTTCTTAATGAATAATATCTTTATGAAGAAATCTATATGAAACAGCCTAATGGTTTCACAGTTAAAGGCCAAGAAAATATGGTATGCAAGTTACAAAAATTCATTTATGGACCTAAGCAAGCATCAAGATCCTAGAATATAAGGTCTGATCAAGCAATCAGATCTTATGATTTTGAACAAAATCCAGAACAATCTTGTGTACAAGAAGAATAAAGATAGGGTGGTAGAATTCTTAGTTCTCTATGCGGATGATATATTGCTTATGGGTAATGATGTAGGAGTATTGTCTAGTGTCAAAATTTGGATGTTTAGTAATTCTGAGATGGATCGAGGAGAGGCTAATTACATTCTAGGGATCAAACTTAAACGTGATCGCAATAATAGAATGTTAGGCCTATCCCAAGCTGCTTATATAAATATAATTTTGGCTAGGTTCAACATGTAGAATTCCAAGAAAGGACTACTTTCTATCATACATGAAATTCCTCTCACTAAGGAGTAGTGTCCTAAGATACCTCAAAAGTAAGATCGTATGAAGACAATCCCTTATGCTTCGGTAGTGGGAAATCTTATGTATGCAATGCTGTGCACTATGCCAGCTATTTGTTTTGTAGTAGGTCTGGTTAGCAGATATCAGTCTAACCCTGACTTGAATATTGGATAATAGTGAAGCATATAATATCTACAGAGAACAAGAGATTATATGTTGTTTATTCTAGTGAGAATCTTGTTCGATAGGAGATACATATTCGGATTTTCAGTCAAATAGAGATTTTAGAAAGTCAACCTCTAGTTAAGCGTTTACTCTTGGAGGTGGAGCTATCAGTTGGAGTGCTAAACAGTCTTGCATATCTGACTCCACCATAGAAGCTGAATATGTTGTTGTTTCCGAAATTGCAAAAGAGATTGGCTCAAAAAGTTCTTACTACAAATAGGAACGATAACTTCAATATCATCTCATATTATCCTTTTTTGTGATAATAACAGGGCGATTGGACAATCAAAGGAGTCTAGGAAGCTCAAGAAAGGCACACACATTGGAAGAAAATATCACCTCATTTGGGATATAGTTTAACGAGGAGATATGATAGTTTCAAAAATAACTTCTATGCAAAATTTGGCTGATCCAATTTCGAAGACCTTGTCTTCTAAAGTTTTCAATTTTCATCTTGAGATATGGATGTTAGACATATAGTAGATTGGGTTTAGGGCTAGTGGGATATTGTAAGGTTTTAAGTCCAGAAAAATCCAATATTTAAATTTATTTAATTATTTTAATAATAAAAGTTAATTATGTTAGTACAAATGCATATGTGAATGATTTGATGATAAACTGATTTGATTGATAATGTATATTTGTAACCAGTAGCTTTTGTACAGTCCTTAAATGAAAATTGATGTACAATGACTTAGAATAGAAGATCAAACTTGTGAGGTTGATCTATGAAGAAATATGATTGTATAGATGGTAAGAAATTAATAAGTTGTTGTATAGCTAAACAATAGTAGAGTTTGTAAAGCAGGAAGATGACCACGGTAGATACTTTGTTTGTAAAGAAAGAGAAGCTCGTAGAGTCAACTCTGAAGAATCATAAGAAAATTAAAGAACATATAACAACCTCAGAGTTTGTAGAGAAAAGTGATTTGTTTCAGAACTTGCTCCAAGATTGTAAAGTTATATGACAAATTATAGAGTGCAAATTGCAGAATTAATTGTAGAGCCAAGTCAAGCCTTCTACTATTCTAAAAAAAACTACACGATTCGTAAAGTCTAATCAAGCCTTAAAAAAATTGACAAATGAGAAGGTTCAGTTTTTTAGAAACTGAAGACAATAACTAACAATCAGACGTTTCAAAGAAAAATCAGAAGATGTGTCTAATAGTTATTTTGACCATACAACGTTAGCTCAAAAGGTTTCTATTTTTAGTAATCTGATGTGAAGACAGAGCCGAAAGCAAGCTGACACTTATTTCTTAACGTTAACATTAGAGTTCTTCAATAATCAAAATATTAAATGAGCAACGACTACTTGTCAACGGAAAAATTTCAAGATCTACTATAAAAGGATACGGAGATTCAAAAGAAAGGAGAAGAAAGAGATTATACGCCGAATTGCTTAAAAAGTCTAAAGTGCTCTACTCTACAATCAAGAACAACTTGTTCTGCTGCTAAGTCATTATGGATTGGACTTAAAGGCTACTTAGCAGCTACTCAAATCACACATTCTACTTGTGATTAAAGGTTTTAGTGACCTCAGTGGTGCCAAGTTTGAGTGACTTGAAGAGTTTTTAGTGAATTGAAGAGTTCTTAGTGAACTTGTCTGAGTGACATTTCCTGAGACTTAGTGACTCGAAGGAATATTAGTGATTCAAGCTTGTAATAGATCATAGTGATATGGTCTAAGTCCCACAAATATCCTTAATGGATTCCCTGTCAAAGTGCAAAAGAGTGGACTAGGAGATCTTTGTGCTCCGAACCACTTAAAATTTATGTGTCTTATATTATTCCTGCACTTACTTTCTGTACTGTTCATAATTGTTTGTGATTATCTTCCACACAAATCAACTAAACTCAAAACTGAAAATTTTCATTAAAATCTTATAAGGGGATTTTTCAAATAAATATTCCGATGTGCTTAAACATATTATCTTGCTATATTTACATATTGGTAATTAACAAAAGTAGTTTTGAAAAGATCTATTGTTCTCAGTCTTAGATGTAAATGAACATACTATTCTAGTAGACTGTAATACATTTGATTCGATGACTTGTCTTATTCATGGAAAGTAGAGACTTTAATATAGTGTGTTGGTGTATTATTGAAATATATAGAATTGAATCATTACGAAAAATTATTTATTAAATACTGTTATTATAAATAAATTTTCAATTACTATTAATGTAAGACCCCAACTTTTATTGAATAAAATTTAATTTTTCTTTATATATATTATTTTGAACAGTAAAGTGTTATATTAATAAAAGTTAAAGTTAAAGATGTTATGTATAAATTATATTTGTCAGGAAATATTCTATTTGTCGGGGAATATTCGATTCAAATGACTGCGCTGAAATAATTAATCATTGGTGGGTCCGACAACAAAATATTGTCGGATATAGAAATTGATAGAAGTAACCTTTTAAAATAAGAAATGGTCAACGATACTATCATTTTTTAACTGTTTAATTGCTCGGTGTAAAGGAACAGTAGCAAACGATATTGCACAGTATTTAACTTTATTGAACCAATAATTGTCACGGTAGCAAATGCACAATAATTCGTATTATTTATCTGATAATTGATACAGTAGATATTGCACAATATTTTAAATTATAGAATCAATAATTGATTGCAGTAACTCGTGCACTGTAATTATCACAATAACGTGTTCTTACATAATTTTTGAAATTATTGTTATTACTGTTGTAACATTACTTTTATTATTACTTTTAATTATTACTTGATATTTTGAATATAAAATAATAAAAAAGAAAGGAAAAGAAAAGAAAATCACGAGTGTATAATAAAAGAAAAAGAAAACAGAAGATCGTGGGAGACTTATTTTCTCTCGTGGGACCTACAATAAGAAAAAATTGTCAAAACCATTGTCAAGAAACTTATTTCCTTCAATGGAACCCACATGAAGAAAAAAAAAATAGTATTATTATATATAAAGTTATTTGTTTTATTATAATATATATAGTCATACGTTTTATTATAATATTATGTAATTATAATTTAATCAAATGAATGAAATTTTCAAACTTGGTGTGCCTTTATGTTTCTCCTGCGAAAATTTTCAAAGATGGTGTGTTATCATTCTTCTATAAATAGATTGCTCAGTGAGCAATGAAGAACTCACACATTTCTTTTCTCCTACTGAAATATTGTGAGTATACTTTGAGTATAGTAAGGTTATTCTAAGTGTTGGTAAAGCCAAAAAGGGTGCAAGAATTTATCAAGTGAGTCTTTTCTTTAAAGAGTAATAATTGCACAATACTCACTTCACATGATATTCACAAATATTCTTTTGTAAGACTCTTCATTCTGAAGATTTACTTTGAAAAGATTCATTTTGAAGATTTTATTTTGAAATATTATTTCAAAAACTATTTTGAAGTTATTATATTTTATTTTGTATACTACACAAATTTATATTATTTAAACACTTTTGATAATTTTATAATATATGAGTTAGTGTACACCCTGAAATTTATGTGGTAGTTGCTAATTAAATTATATATATATATACATATATATATATATATATATATATATAGGTTGATCAATTTCATAGAAAGCAGTATCTAGTCACAGCTTAAGGTAAGATATATCATTTTCTTTTATACTCCTAAATTTAAACTTATTATGGTAAGTAAGTGTTGCTTGTTTCTACAATTCTTATCATTAAATGGTAAAATTCCTGAAATGATTATATGTTCCTTAATAATTTGCGATTCATTTAATATCATATTACCTTAACCTTTCTATTGAATTTTAAATGTTATTTTTGAACTATGAAATCTTAAATAATATTCTTGAATTTGACTCCACATCGTGTTGATAATTTGAACATTATTTGATTAAGGACAAAGTAAAATTTGTAAACTTCTAATGTCGATTACATATCCTATTATTCTCTTTCTTCTTTTTATCATTTATATCACTGATATTTATTCTAATCATCAAGAATCGAGTTATTATGAATATTTATGGCCTGGGTGCACAAATGATATGATTGGTGAATGTCTTTAGCCTATGGCAAAGACGATATTATTGTTAAGTGTCTTTTAGGACACGTGTTGAAAGTTCTTTTTGTCCTGGGTGCAAAGAACTGTTGACTGTATGATCATGACCATGAGTGTTACAGTTGATAAAAGTTTGATGATGCATTTTTGTATCGGAGAAGATTTTAGACATCATGATCTATTTTATTCTCCTAATGGATTACTTATTCCGTTATAAGTATTTATTGAAGACTTGTTGTCTATTACATTTTAGCATTCCGCTGTAGCTGTTGATATAAAACTTGTTGTCTATTATATTTTATCAAGTTTATCACTGTTGAAGGCTAAAGACAATTTATTCATCGTCATCTTAGTCATGATATTTTTTACAGGGCTATTTGAGCCCACCCTTCTATTTCTTCCATTAATCTTCAAGAAATGATAGTATAGCTGGGACTAGTAGGGGAATGGAGTGATGGTCTGAGTTGGTAGTTGATAGTCTTCACCATTTTGTAAAATAGTGACAATATTAGTGAAGACTTAGTTGTGTATTATTAAGCACTGTATTGTTGAACTTTGTGATGTATTGTAATAGTTGTTTGTCTTTTGGCGACTCAAATTTGGGTTGTGTAGGCCCGAATTTGGGGGCGTCACAATTAATGTGCAATTATTCTTAATCCTGGGGGGATAATGAGCTTAATTTTATAATGTGTCACTTTAATCTATTAAAGAGTGAGATTTTTAATACAATCAATATCTTGATATATTGGGTGATATATGTTAAATTAGGAACATATATTTTTCAAGATGAAATTCTACAATTAAATTAAAATATCCCCTTGAGATGATTTATTAGTTGGTCACTAGAATCTTGACCACTTATTTTAGAAATTCAAATTACTAAAATATTAATTTAATTTATTAATTTAGTTTATTAATTAATGAGTGATTAAATGTTTATAAATAATGTACTCAGTGATATAAGCAATAAATGTAGTGGGTTAACAATTTTTAATTCCTACACACGTTTATGGATATTAATGTAGAGGAGTATATTTGCAAGGTATTAATAGTTGAAAGATTTAATTAATTAATTTTAATTCTATTAATTCTATAGTGCAATTATAACTATTTAGTGGAATTAATTATAATTAATATAATTCTAATTGATTAAAGAGTTAGTCAAAAATGAGTTTTATATTGGAGCTAGAATTATAGAATCCTATTTGATTCCCACTCTAATCGTTATCAAGATATAACAAAAAACAGGAAAAAATATATCAATAAGTTTTTAAATTATCCTCATAAAAATTAGGGAGTTGAGGACTTTATATATTCTATCACTCTACAGTATTTTGTGCTAACACTCAGAAAAAATATGTGATATCAAAATAAAGGTCATAGAGAAGAAAATCAAGAGTTAAACTAAAATTTTCCACTATGCTACAACAAACAAGCACCAGGTATGTAATATTATTTTTTGATTATGCAAAATTTTGAGAAAAATCTTGAGATAATAATTTTTATGAACAAAATTATTAACTTATTTGAAAATCGTTTCCTACAATAACAATTGTGCGGTGCATTTGAGGGATAATTTGGACATTTTTGATATAGGTTATATATCGCATAACAATTGTGTAGTAGTGCTAATAACTATTATATGCAAAGTATGATTTTCTTAGTTTGGGTTGGATGAAAAAAATACTCTTGTCCAACTTTAACTATGGATCATTCCCTTATATATGGATCAATATTCATTACAAAAATACGAACATATCAAAGAAATACTTACTTTTTGTTTTGATTTTTTTTGATATATGTTGGCTTTCTTACTTTCTTGGATATGCATGTAGGAATCCATGATGATGTTGATGCATGCATGGTCGCGTCGCATATAATGAGCGGATTATTTCTTCACTACCCGATTATTCTTCTCTGTCTCTCTTTAATTCTCTTTATATGTACAAGTTTGATAGCCTGTGCAAGGCATATGGTAGTTTGCGAGAAGTTGTAAATGTGTTTTTAGCGGGCCAAATGAGTTAAAGATGATAGCTTAAAGTTTAGTATGATGACATTATTTGTATGTTAGTTATCTATTTGCTTATTTTTACTAGTTACATAAGAGACGTATAGGCTAGAAAACTTAAAAGTAATGACTTAAATACTGCAAACACACACATCAATAACTGAGATGAACAGTACTAACAAAATGCTATAGTTCTATGCATTATATTGAAGTAATCCCAAGCCAAAAAAAAATCAAACAATGAGAAGTAAATTATGAATAAGGTAATGCATTTATTAGCATGATTTAACATCATAGAAACCTTTCCATTATAATAAATTGCATGTAAGCAGTAACAAATTAGTTCTCTCCAACAAAAAGAGTTAAAAATTTGTCTAAATTAACTACATAAACAATTAAGAATTGGGATGCCACATCTAAGATGTAAAAGCTCACTGATGGAGGACTGTTTGGGTTGTTGGATGGAAAGCTCATGATTGCATTAAAATAGCCCCCATCACTACAATAATATGATTATGATGATAAAAAGTGTTCAGATATACCAAAGCATACATATTACATCCTAATGAAATTTAGTACGAATTATGGAAACCAAATAAAATTAGAAACAAATGCTAAAAGAACAATGGAATACTAAAAATTATCTTTCTTCTCACCCTTGAGTGACAAAAAAAATATAAAAAATAGTGCAACTAATCTTCTTTAGTATGGATCCATCACATCCAAGTTCAACCATTTATGAATAAATTTTCTGACTCCAAAAATCGATCATAGTTTGACAACCTTTCATTAAACAGTAGAAATCTTACGAAAATTGAAAAACTTTCCTTTCCCTATCAAATCCAATATTCAATCCCTTAATTCTAAAAGAAATATTAAGTTACAAAAGAATCAACGATATCAACCATACTAATTACGAAAAGACGGAGGTATAAAACTCATTAGAGGGTATTGGGAGGTCCAATAATAATTACACTCCATTCAAAAACATTGCTCTCGTCAACTAAGCCAGTGGAGAAGCCATCCACTGGTCTTTTATAGAGATATGAAACAATTGCACAAAGATGATACATTGTCAAATAGAAAGATCCATTTGTTTTCATCTTGATCATTGCCTAAGAAAATACAATCAAAGATTGTTGTATTAGTATACCTTATAGGTATTATGAAATACCAAAGCATATTCCTTTTTGGCATTTCATCAAACATGTAATGTGCACATCATACTCATATGGATAAGCGTACATAAATGTCTACATCAATAGAATCTCATAGTGTTGGGATTAGATTATTTGGGCCCGGGTTTGGGCTGGTCCATATTGTTTTGTTGAGTGGACCTTTAATTTAATATATAGGTTCCTATCCATTTTAGGATATGGAAGTAATAGAATCCTTATTTTAAGGGGATTCTGTTTCCTTATTTAGTTGATACAAAGAAGCCTAATTGGAATGAGATTTATTAACTGATGAGCTGTATCTTTACGCGGAAAGGGACTCTTAATTCTAACTACTTTCGGATGACTGTACACTTATATATATGATGTTGCATGGAGGCGTTGAGGACACTTACTTTTGATTATTATTATTAGTCTTTACCTACAGAACCAGTATTTTCCAGCATATAAGCTCTCTATTATGCTTAAAGAAGTTTGTAAACACAATTATCATACTAGTGAATTCGTCTCTTTCCCCATGATTTTTTTCCAATTGGGTTTTCACGTAAAACTTGTGTTCTTCCATTGCTTTCTTTGATTTATTTGTGTTTGGCGCTTAATTTTATTCGTTGTTTTGTGATTTAAACGAGTGGTACAAAATTTGGCGTTAACATTGGCGCTAGAAGGAGGGCCCTTGGTTCTGTTTGAAAATCACAACATGAACAAAGTGGGAGCAGTCTGATTATGGAGCAGCATAGTGATCGGGTGGAGAAAACTGGTTCGTCAACACCTTCCACAACAAGAGGTTTAGTCAAGGATAGGTTGGGTCCGTCCATTCAAAGAGGAGGGTCCGTGGTGTCACACTCCAACTCGGTCCGACGACGGTTGTTCCCCTTTAATTCCCCACGTTTGGTTTGTGATAGGGAGACCAACTGCCAATCTTCTGTTCGGGAGCGCACGGCAGGGGAGAGAGGCCCCCATGATCAAAGGGAGTCTATTCAGAGACAGAGGATCCAAGCGACAGAAGGAGCCCTACAATCTCTTCGACATCAACAGGAGCAGTGGGTTATTTTACTGGCAGAGCTGAAAAGGGACAAGGAGCCACATAATATAATCCGAGGATCCGAAGAACAGACACCTCAGAGTAGAGTGAGTCGAGGACGAGTGAATGATCTGCCCACATCACAGTTGGTGGGAGTTGGGGGCAGTTATGGCCCACCAAAACCAAACTTGGGAGTCGACTTATTCAAACCGATGGAGGCAATCCCTATCCCCGCATGATACTCGGGGAAGATGAAGTCCGAGGAGAAGTTCGAGAGATAACTTTAATACTCGGGGAAGACGAAGTTCAAGGAGAAGTCTGGGAGATAAATATGATACTCGGGGAAGACAAAGTCCGAGGATAAGTCCGGGAGATAACTATAATACTCAGGGAAGACGAAGTCCGAGGATAAGTCCGGGAGATAACTATGATACTCGGGGAAGACGAAGTTTGAGGAGAAGTCTGGGAGATAACTTTGATACTCGGGGAAGACAAAGTTTGAGGAGAAGTCCGGGAGATAATTTTGATACTCGGGGAAGACGAAGTCCGAGGAGAAGTTCCGAAGATTATCCCGAAACAAGGAATGAAAACGATCCTATTATGAAGAGGATGGCAGATTTGAAACGACAATTAGCTGAAGTCAAAGTAGGTGCTAAGCCTGCAGATACCAAGTCTCCATTCTCAGCTATAATTAATTTGTAGTAAGCTGATCCGAAGATGAAGTTGCCACCATTGGAGTCTTTCGATGGTACTGGAGATCCCTACGATCATACTAATTCTTACGAAATTATTATGGGGTATTATAATTATTCCGATGCTGGGATGTGCAAGATTTTCATAACCACTTTAAAGAAGGCGGCGAAGCAGTGGATTGTATCTTTGCCATTGGGGAACATTAATTCTTGGAGGGAACTCTGCGATAAATTTCATGATTGGTTCAGAAGTAACAAGAAGAGGGGAAAGCTGACAGCCTTGTTGATGCATATAAAGCAGAGGAACGATGAAACTTTAAACCTATATATGCAGAGATTCAGGGAAGCATCAGGAGCAGTGGTTAATCTGGATATGACCCAGGCGTTGGGGTTCTTCATTACAGGGTTGGACATTGGCAAATCAAAAAAATTGATGAAGGATATTATGTTCAGACCACCGAGGGACTTGGCTGATGTGTATGAGTGAGCAGAAAACTTTATTGCAATCGAAGAAGCGATGGTGACCTTAATAAAGAACCAAAAAGGATCCGATCAACACAAGCCTAAAGAGGGGAAGTCAGATGTGATGGACAGACTTGGCCCAAAGGGGAATAATCAGGCAAACAGACCTCCCACCCAACCAAGATTTGAGCAGAAGGCCTACACTCCTCTGAATATTGATCAGGTACAGATTTTGGAAGAGATCAGAGGCACCCCACTTTTTGAACCTCCTCGAAGAAAAAAGGGGTTTCAGGGGTACATGAACCAGGGGTACATAATTCAGAAATGTGTTACGAATTAAAGGAGTTGATAGAGAATAACGTGCAGAATGAACGATTACTACACTTTATTGGTGCACGTAAAGTTCCACAAAGAGGACGGGCACAAAGGGACGATCAGGAGGAGGCGCATATGAATCAGCCGAGGCGAGTTATCGATGTCATAACTGGTGGTGCACCTAGAAAACAGGGAGGAAAACGTAGAAGATTTCGGAGATTGTAATGGCGTTGGCAGGACAGTCGACTAAACCAGAACGACTCTATTCGGGGACAATCATCTCCTTTTCTAATGAAGATTACCCACTCGATGTAGTAGAACCACATGAAGGGGCGTTGGTGATAACTGCCCAAGTAGGGCCAGTGGATACGAAGAGAATAATGATTGATAATGGATCATCAGTTGATGTGTTGTACAGTCATGCTTACCAATGCATAAATTTGGAAGGAGTTAGGTTGGAAGTCGGACAGGAATCACTGTTATACGGGTTTGGGAATGAAGCCGTACCAGTGATCGGAACAGTGGAATTACCAATGGTATTCGGAGAGACTCCTAAACAAGTAAAAATCAACGTCAAGTTCTTCATGGTACAAGTAGATTCAGCTTACAATGCTATTCTTGGACAGACGACGTTATCAGTACTCCAAACAGTTACTTCAATTTCCCATTTTAAAATGAAGTTCCTTACTTCCCATGGAGTCGGAGAGGTGAATGGGGGATCTTGACATTGCAAGGAGGTGTTATCGGTACACCCTTTCGGCGCCAGTGGTCGGGGTTAGTAAGATGAAGCAGACCTTAACTGTGGATATTGAGCCTTTCACCGAAGGAGTTAATGAGCCGTTGGCTTTACCTGCTGAAGAGACCGAGGATGTGGAGCTCATTCCGGGAAATTCTAACAAGTTGGTTAAAATAGGGGCCGGGCTGCAAGATACTTTGAAGAAAAGATTGATAGAGTTACTCAGAACATATGCTGATATCTTCGCTTGGACACCCTGTGATATGTTAGGGATGGCAGAAGACGTGGTCATCTACAGGCTGTCCGTTGACCCCGAAAAGAAGCCCGTCTTCCAGAAGAGACTGATCTTTGCTCTTGAAAGACAAAAGATTATTGATGAAGAAGTAGGAAAGGTTTTGGATGCGGGTATAATTGAGAAAATTGAATACCCGAAATGGCTTGCCAATGTTGTGTTGGTTCGCAAGTAGAATGAGAAGTGGAGAGTCTGTATCGACTACACGGATCTAAATAAAGCTTACCCAAAGGACTTCTATACTCTCCCTCATATTGACCAGCTGATTGATGCTACTTCGGGGAATGCCGTACTGAGTTTTTTGGATGCGTTTTTAGGATACAATCAAATTTTGATGGAGAAAGAAGATATCCCAAAGATGTCTTTTATCACTCATCGCGCCATCTATGCCTACAACCGAATGACATTCGGACTTATTAATGCTGGAGCGACTTACCAGAGAATGATGAATAAAGTGTTCCGTAAATAAATCGACTGAAATATGGAGGTATATGTTGATGATATGATCGTTCAAAGTATGATGCTGCATGATTACTTGGATGATTTGGAGGAATACTTTCAAACAGTTTGCCACTATCATATGCGGCTTGATCCTAAAAAATGTACTTTTGAACTCGGTGCAGGAAAATTTTTGGGGTATCTGGTTAGCAAAAGGGGAATAGAGGCTAATCCAGAAAAGATCAAGACAATTATTGACATGAAGTCTCCGAAAATCTTTAAAGATGTGCAAAGGCTGACAGGTCGGATAACAGCTCTTCGACGATTCATGTCCCGATCAGCAGAAAGGTGTCTACCTTTCTTCGATACATTAAAAGGGCCGAAAAATGAAAAATCTTTTCATTGGACTTCAGATTGTGAGGATGCATTCCAGGGCATCAAGCGATATCTGTCTTTGGCCTCGTTACTGCAAAAGCCTTTACCCAGGGAATTGCTTTATTTGTACTTAGCTGTAAGTTCATTGGCAGTAGGAGCAATTTTGATTCGAGAAGAAGGAGGCCCACAAAATCTAGTCTACTATATGAATCACGCTTTGAGGGATGCCAAAACAAGGTACCCTAATTTGGAGAAATGTGTCTATTATATGATAATAGCAAGCAGAAAGCTTAGACATTATTTTTAAGGTCGGGTGTTTGTCATTTATACTGCTTAACCTTTGAGGAAGATTCTGCATAAGCCTGATTCGTCAGGGAGGATGGTAGCATGGGATGTGGAATTGAGCTAGTTTACGTTGAAGTATCGCCCTTGCACAACAATTAAAGGCCAAGCCTTGGCAAATTTTGTCGTGGAATGCATGTTTTCTGACGAAGAGCTAGTTAACCGTTCAGGGTCGGAAGTTACACTGATTACTGGGGGACAATCGGCCTCATCTTCCTCATGGATTTTATACGTGGATGGATCGTCTACGACGGATTCAAGTGGGGCTGGAGTAATTTTAACAAGTTCTGAAGGCTTCAAGGTCCAGTAGGCTATCCGATTCAGATTTAAGGCAACCAATAATGAGGTAGAATACGAAGCTATCTTGGCAGGTCTAAGGTTGGCCTGTAGTCTGAAAGTAAAAAATTTATTAATTCTTAATGATTCACAGTTGGTAATAAAATGAATCCAAGGCGAGTATGAAGCTCGAGATAATAGAATGACAAAATACTTGTCCGAAGTGAAGAACATTCTACAGTGTTTTGATTCATACCCATTACAGAATATTGATCGGAGTGATAATACGGTGGCTAATGCTTTATCAAGGCTTGCTACTACCCCGAACGAATCTTTATCGGATCGATATATGTCGAGGAGTTGATTGAACCTAGTATTTCGAGGAAGGAAGTTAAGTGTATAGAAAGGTCCAACTGTTGGTTAACTCCATACTTGGATTATTTGGCTGACGGCAAGTTACCGACTGACAAGATATTGGCAAAAAGGATAAAATATAGAAGTGCTTACTTTTGTCTTATCGACGGGGATCTATTTTCGCGAACATATTTGGGCCCTATAGCGAAGTGTCTTATCCTATCAGAAGCTTCATATACTTCGGGAAGTTCATGAAGACATTTATGAGGATCATATGGGAGCTAAGTCTTTAGCGTACAAATTGGTTCGACAAGGATATTACTGGCCGACGATGTTTCGAGAGGCAAATGAGTTTGTACAGAAGTGTCCTAAGTGTCAGTTGAATAGTTCTGTTACGCATCGACCATCCAAGGAATTATCTTTAGTACTATCTTCAATTACCTTTGCGGTTTGGGGGGTTGATTTGGTAGGACCCATGCCGAAGGCCAAAGGTCAGTTTTCCTACATGATTGTGGCAATCGACTATATGACGAAGTGGGTGGAGGCGATGCCACTTCGGCAGATCACCGAACAGGATTGTATTCACTTTCTAAAGGAAAACGTTATCTTCAGGTTCGGAATTCCGCTTGTTTTGGTATCTGATAATGGTTTGTAGTTTTTGGGGGCTGAGTTCGAGAAATTTCTTGAAGACTTAGGGATACAGTATCGGAGGGTATCAGTAGCACATCCTTAAGCCAATGGGCAGGTTGAAGTAACAAATAGGACTTTACTGAATGGAATTAAAAGAAGGCTTGATGATGGTAAGGGAAGATGGCCCGAGGAGCTTTCGAGTGTTTTGTGGGCTTATCGGACAACTCCAAGGACGACCACAAGGGATTCTCCTTTTCGGCTCGCATATGGAACTGAAGCTTTAATTTCCGTAGAGGTTAGTTCTCTGTCTTTTAGGGTGGTTAATTTTAATGAATTATATAATGACCAGGGACATCAATTTAATCTTGATTTGTTGGATGAGGCTCGGGATGCTGCAGTAATAAACTTGGCTTTGTATCAGTAAAGGACAACAAGACATTATAATTGGAGAGTTAAACAAAGGCGTTTTGAAGTCGGGGATTTGGTCCTTCGGGAGGCCGAAACATCTACCCCTCTGAACATGGGTAAGTTGATGCTGAATTGGGAAGGACCATACGAGGTAGTTGAAGTCGTGAAGCATGGGACATACCTTCTTCGGGATATGTCTGGTTCGGATTTGAAGAATTTTTGGCATGCATCTAGGTTAGGAAATATTTCCAGTAGTCGGGAATGATGTTTTCTTTATTTGTATTTAGAGGAAGTTTTAATACTCTTTATATTTTCGTACAAGACATTAATAAAATTCTAAATTTCATTGATGATAGATGTCATTTACATTTCGTTCAAAAAAAATAGAAAAAAAAGTTCTTCGTTAATTTTTGTCCTCGGGGGTATCGGAGTCAGAGCCCGAGAAAATAGAAGGATCCACGCCGGCTTTTGTTTCCTTCGCTATTGCCGCTTGGAATCCCTTGCTGAATTGTTCTATTATCTCTTCTAGTAGTTCGGGAGAAGCTCTGTACTTCTCAAGGACTTGGTGGCGTTGTTCGGGGTTCCCCAGGCGAGCCTGTTCTCTCAGGATTTCATTGGCATTTTGTTGACGTTGAATATCTGAAGTTAATTGTTCATTTTGTTTCTTCAGCTTGAGGATTTCGCCCGATTGTTGTTGAGCTTTTTTGACGGTTTCAGAATTTTCAAGTTGAAGTCGAGTGAGCTCTTCAGTTTTTTGATTCTTTACCTCGAAGATGATCTCAAGCTGTTTTTGAAGGTTGGCGTTGGTTGTTTGAAGGCTTATGTTGTCTTTGGCCAAATGTTTTTTTCTCCTTTTTGATGGCTTTGTTTTTTGCCCTCATCTTCTTCATTTTTTTGTCGCTGTTGTTTGGCTTGGTTTCCCGACCAAGTAAGCAGCTGAATGTCGCTAGGGCCTAAAAAATTGGGGTTCGTCAGGATAAGAGAAGTAAAAAATATTCATAAAATTTTGAGAAATGAGAATCTTACTCGGTCTTGGTGGATTGTCGTGGCCAGGATAAGCTCCTGATCTGTGTAATCATGGAACATTTCGTCATCAGCCGAAAAGTTGAACTTGTTGTAAATAGAGAAGGGGATTGGGAGATTGACGTCGTCTGGGAAGAATGTCGAGGGTGTCTGGTTTGTGCCAGGATCGTTTGAAGGTTGCCTGGGAGGATGTCCAAGCGGGAAGGGGTTAATTTCAGGTGTAGGATGTTCGGCTTGTTTTGAAATTAGCCGTTTGCCGGCTGATCTCTGGGTTTATTCGGGGGTTGGTTGTCTGGAAGGCTCAGAGGTTGGTGGTCTGGGAGGATCGAAAGTTGGTTGTCTGGGAGGTTCGGAGGTTGAGGATCTAGGCTGGTCGGGTGTTGGTTGGCTAGATACCTGGGGTGGGGGTTTGGGTGAGTTCGATTGAGATCTTGGAGGATGAGAGGTTTTCTGCTTTTTGGCTTTCATAAATTTTGCAAGTTCGGAGTCTGACATTTCGAAAAAGCTTCGTTTTCTCGTTTCTGGGCCTTATTCTGGTAAAACATCTGGAGTTGTGTTGGCTGAAGACGATGTGGCGGCTTTTCCTTTATCCAAAGGGTTGGCCGAAAAAGATGTGGGTTGATCTAAAGGGGTAGGATTCATGGTCTGAGGGGTGAACCCTGTGAGGGGTTGGGTTTGTTCGATTTATTGGGTAGAAGTTGGGTTTTTTGGGGTTGGTTTGGAAGAAAGAATTGAGATCTCTTCCGAGGTTGCCGATGAGGAGGTTTTAGGTTTTTGTATTAGGGGTTCAGCAGGTGGTTCGGATTCCTCTGAGGAGGATGGTGAAGGAATGAAGATGGGGCCATCTTGTGGGTGTCTCTGTGTGGTTTGGGGTCGATTGGTTGGATTGTCATCCAAGTTTCGAAAGAGCACTACCGTATGGGAGAAATTAGAGTGAGCACGAATGAATAAATTAATATATCATAAAGTATGTCGGGTACTTACTTCCGTGGAGGAACAGCCAGTCGCGGTCGCTGAGGAGATTGATCGACCAAAATGTGGTTGGCATGGTAGATAATAGTTTTTCGAGGTCAGCCTCTCGAACATCTTCGATATGATCGAAACCTAAGGAAGTTCTGCTTGGTTCTCCCCATGGTTGAAGAAGTTGGGTGTCGGTTCCTCGGAGGAAGAACCAGGATGAGTGCCATCCTTTGTTGCTTGATGGGGTTGTCATCTACACTTTCTGATTAGAATATCGGGTTAAGACCTTGAAGCCCTTTTCTTTGGAATTTATGAGCTTAAAGTAATTTAGGAATAGATACAGGGCTGGTTCAACGTTCTGATCCTTACAATGGGTGATGAAGCAGATGAGGTGAATATAGGAATTAGGAACTAGTTAGGAAAACCCAATTCCCATGAACCCTAGAAATTCAGTTATGAAGGGATGAAGGGGGAATCAGACACCGTGCTTCAGGGTCCAGGTGGGTATTCCTATCCACCCTCATTCAAGCTGCCAGTACATTCTTTCATGAGGTTCGGGGATTCAGAGCTCATATTGGAGGGGGATCTGGTATTCATGGCGGATGGAGTTGAGTTGGGTGGGAGTAATGGAGGAGGGAGTGTTCGCTACCGGAGCGTCTTTGTATTTCTGTCGGATGACATTTTCTTTCTCCATGTCAAACGGAGGTGGATGATTGTCTGGTGCTTGGGACGAGGAAGCTTGACCTTGGACTGCCATGGATTGCAAAGGGTAAAGTAATTTTAAGGGTTTTTGAGACCGAGGAGGTGAGGGAATTGGGGATTTGACAAGATAGAATGGTGTGTCGGAAATAAGATTTTTTGGGGTTTTTATTAATGAGACGAGACACGCGAAGTTTAACAGGCCGCAATTTTTGGGGAATGTAATAGGGTAATGATGGTCGTGCATCAGACGTGGAGGTTAAGTGCTGTTTGGATGTGGCCGGTTACGTGGGAAATGTGGTTATTTGAATTACTCTCCTATTTAAGGCTCTTAAAAGTAGGAGAGTGGGGGGCAATGTTGGGATCAGATTATTTGGGCCCGGGTTTGGGCTGGTCCATATTGTTTTGTTGAGTGGACCTTTAATTTGATATATGGGTTCGTATCCGGTTTAGGATATAGAAGTAATAGAATCCTTATTTTAAGGGGATTCTGTTTCCTTATTTAGTTGATACAAAGAAGCCTAATTGAAATGGGATCTATTAACTGATGAGCTGTATCTTTACGCGGAAAGGGACTCATAATTCTAACCACTTTCGGATGACTGTACACCTATACATATGATGTTGCTTGGAGGCATTGGGACACTTACTTTTGATTATTATTATTAGTCTTTACCTACAGAACCAGTATTTTCCAGCATATAAGCTCTTTATTATTCTCAAGGAAGTCTGTAAACACAATTATCATACTAGTGAATTCGTCTCTTTCCCCGAGATTTTTTTCCAATTGGGTTTCCACGTAAAACTTGTGTTCTTCCATTGCTTTATTTGATTTATTTGTGTTTTGCGCTTAATTTTATTCGTTGTTTTGTGATTTAAACGAGTGGTACAAAATTTGGCGTTAACACATAACATATATTCAGTTTGCAGTAACCATCTACACAACAATATATAAGCATACATAATAACATATATATAATTATAAACATCAGGAGACCAAACCTTGTTACCATTGTTGAGTTCACGCCCATATAGTATCAATTTTGTCTCTTTCAGAGGATTAATAGTTCAAATTAATCTTCAATTCACTAAATCAAAATTAGAACTACTCATGCCGAGAAGAGTTACATTTCCTTATCACTGAAACAAAAACCAATTATAGCACGCATTCACACCGTAAAAACCAAATCAAGCAATGTCGACTGTCCATTCACATACCCCGCTTGGGCTTGTAAGAAATTGAAGAGAATCGATAAAAGTGAAGAGAGAACCTCGACATATTTTAAGGAACTAGAGAGTCAAAAATTCGCATATTCTGTTTGGAGAAGAAGATGATGGTTTAAATGCAAGAGGAAGATGTTGATTGATAAATCGATCCTCCTCGAAAAGGAATATGGAAGAGGAAGAGGATGTCGATTGAATGGAAGAGGAAGATGTCGATTGATATATCAATCCACTAACTCGGTTGATTGAATAGATGATATAGATTTATACAAATGTCCGTATCGAGATGTAGAATCTTATTATTTGGATAATGATTGTGTATATATATAATTAAAATGAATCACCAAGAAATTGATTCGGTTATTGGGCTGAATGTAGGCATCAGCCCCCGTAATCCACTTGTATCTAGATATCTCTCACATAGGTTTTACTTGCGTAAACTTGGACCATAAATTCCCATTTTATTCATAGAAAGGAATAAATAATAACTTCTTTTTAAAGCCCATTTTAATTTCTTTTTTTCTATCCCACCTTTTATCCCTAGAATTTCTCATTCATATTTTATCACTCTTATTTAAATATTTTATGTTATTTTTAATTACATACATACACCTGTGAACAATAAATTCTTGTAATATTTATAATATGACAAAATATGTTAATTTATGTAACATCCATCACTTTAGAGGGCTTGTCATTTGACTTACACATACTAACACAATCACAATAATAGAATTGAAACAAATAAAAGCTTCATTTACATTATCAAATCTCCAAAATAAGGGTCTAAAATTAACAACAAATTAATCTAAATATATTAGTTATATCTAATAATTCCAAAATTAAGCTAACTAGCTCTTGCAATGTATTTTTTATGTACAAACCTCAATTCCAACTAAATTTTATATCCTGTAGGTAGAAATAGAAAGGGAATGGTAGTGAGCAAAAAGCTCATATACATCTACAAACGTACGAGAAGGAAACAAAAGAATGAGAATAAATACACTATTTGTGAATATAATAATCAAGTGTAACAACTTACCGTATATCCTTATTTAAAAAGAAGAGAGATGTACATTATTTTTATTACTTACTAAAATAAAATGTCTTTCATAGTATCAGTACATAACTTAATCTTCTTATCACATACAAGATATATATTCTTACCCCAAATATGAAAATGTAAGATATTTTAAAATTACTAAATAAAATACTTTTCGAATATATTTACCCATCACTTACAACTTACATACTATCAAAGTTCTTGTAAAAACAATTCAACAAAAGTAAGATATCTATCAAATTATACTTTACTTGCATTAGCTTACTTAAACTTACTCATAATCTTACAACTCACAAGACATACAAAATCATATCATATGAATATGAATATGTGAACAACTTATATTGGATTCAAATTAAAAACATGGGTCTCACTTATACATTGTCCTACCTTTTCGGTTATCTAGAAATAGATAGTCATCAAATAATTTACATGGGCTTGCAAGTTATATAGTACAATACTATCCAATATCATAAACTTACACAAATTCTATACCTTACAAGTATCAGTCATGACCGTACATAAACTTACACAGGTTTGTAAGGCACACTACACAATATTACCTAATATCACAAATTTACACAAACTCCATACTTTACACTTAGCAGTCATGACTATACGTGTCCTATAACATCGATGATACACCTACACTATCTGATTGCGTAGGGAACGCCAAGGTCAAATATCTTGCAATGTCAAACAAATAAATATATATATATATATATATATATATATATATATATATATATAATAAAGTAGAACCCATTTTGAATCCCAAATTTGAGAAAGCACAAGAGTGGCTCAGATTTCTTCTCCCAAAATTAATGGCCTAGATTCATTATTCCCTACTAACTTTCCCCCCAAAAACTCAAACAAAATTCTCCCCAAAACTCATACTAAATTTCCCCCCAAAACTCATAATATATACTAATAATAATAATTAATATAATAATAATAATAGTAATAATAGCAATAATAATAATTATTATTAATAGTAATAATAATAATTATTATTATTAATATAATAATAATAATAATCATAATAATAATAATAATAATAACAATAATAATAATAATAATAATAATATTAGTAATAATAACAATAATAATAATAATAATAATAATAATAACAATAACAATTATTAATAATAATAATAATAATAATATTTTTATTTTTTGAATAATAATAGTAATAATAATAATAGTAGTATTAATAATAATAATAATAATAATAACAATAATATTAATAATAATAATAATAATAATAATAATAATAATAATAATTAATATAATAATAATAATAATAATAATAATAATAATAATAATAATAATATCAATAATAATAGTACAGATAATATTATTAATATTAATAATAGTAATATTAATTATACTAATAGTAATAATAATAATATTAGTAATAATAATAATAATAACAATAACAATAATAATAATAATAATAACAATAACAATTATTCTAATAATAATAATAATAATAATAATAATAATAATAATAATAATTATAATAATAAATAATAATAATAATAATAACAATAATAATAATAATAATAATAATAATAATAATAATTAATATAATAATAGAAATAATAATAATAATAATAATAATAATAATATCAATAATAATAGTACAGATAATAATAATAATATTAATAATAGTAATATTAATTATACTAATAGTAATAATTAGAAGTAATAATAATAATAATAATAGTAGTAGTAGTAGTAATAATAATAATATTAATAATAGTAATAATAATAATAGAAGTAATAATAATAATAATATTTTTAATTTTTGAATTTTAATTATAATTATAATTTTATTTTTTGTTATACCGTGCCTTTAAGCACGGGTAATTACCAGTAATAATAACAATAATAATAATAATAATAATAATAATACTGATAATAATAATAATAATAATAATAATAATAATAATAATATGGATAATAATAATAATATAGATAATAATAATAATAATAATAATAATAATACTAAAAATAATAATAATAATAATACTGATAATAATAATAATAATAATAATAACTATAATACAATAATAATAATAATTATAATAATAAATAATAATAACAATAATATTAATAATAATAATAATAATAATTAATATAATAATAATAATAATAATAATAATAATATCAATAATAATAGTACAGATAATAATAATAATATTAATATTAATTATACTAATAGTAATAATTAGTAGTAATAATAGTAGTAGTAGTAGTAGTAGTAATAATAATAATAATAATATAATAATAATAATATTAATAATAGTAATAGAAGTAATAATAATAGTAATAATAGTAATTATTATAATAAAATTATAATTAAATAATAATAATAATAATAAAAACAATATAATAATTATACTACTAATAATAATACTGATAATATTAATATTTATAATTTTTATATTGTATAATTTCCTTAATAATAATATTTTTATTTTTTAAATTTTAATTTAATTTTTCGTTATGCCGTGCCTTTAGGCACGGGTAATTACTAGTATATATATATAACCAAAAGCTTATATCATACACAAAATCATACATAGATCTTATACATAAATTAACTCATAAAATTATATATTAGAACATCTCCAATACATAAAAAAAACTTACTATAAAATATTACAAATGATAAATAAATTATAACTTACAAAATACTAATTTTCCAAAGCTTACTAAATATAATATTAAACGTCACAACAATATAATCTCATTTTTGTAACTAAAATAATTTATAAGTAATTAATACACTTACATATTCATTAACTCGTTAAAATAAACTACAAAAGTTAAGAAATTCTAAAAAATCATAACTTGACAAAATATATATAAGACCTCAATCCATTATCTTGGTCATATCGTCCTCATTTAAAATTTATTTTTTAAATATAAAATTAGTATGAAAAACTAGATTTCAAGAGCTTTACATTAGCCTAAAAAACACTCAAATCAGATTTAAAATTATCATGTTATCGATATTTGAAAATACGAATTTACTGCACAAAATCTGTTACAATATTTTCAGACCAATTTTAAAAACACTAAGTTTTGACCTACTAAACGATAAAATTAGCAAAAACTTAAAAAACAACGAAAGTGTTAGAAAGTTTTGAGACATTTCTAGATTGTTAAGAATCACTCAAATTGGAGTTAAAATAAATTTTATATGAATTTTACAAAATACTGATTAGATTTTCGTCACATAATATACTATTTGTACAAAAGGGCTATTTTGACTAATATTTTGAGTCAAAATCTCGAAAAACTCAAAGAACAAAAGTTGTAGATAACGTTCATACAGTTCAGAATCAAGTAAATCAGACTAGAAATAAATATAATATAATTTTTCGAATAGTGCTAAAAATTCTAAATAGATTTTGCACGACTTTAAATTTAACCAAGCGAAGATCTGTATCTTAATTAATTGAAATATCTCAAATTCATTTTCAAATCATATTAACAAAAATATTAAACATAAACAGTCTTACCTTGAAACTAAGAAACTTAATTTGATTCGTCATCAATATCAATGATTCTTCCTGTTTTTAACTTTTTTCTTCTCTCTCCTTCGTCTTGGTTAAGAAAAAAACAACAACAACATAAATTGTTTTTTCTTGATTAGAACTATATACCTTTTAACCTAATAATTTACTAAAGTTAATTAACTGAAAATATTAATAATTAATTTTACAGTTTACCAAAAATTAAACACACTTTTTTTCTTACTTTATATAATAAGGTCGTTGATATTGTACGAGTAAATATATATTTAACTATATTTTTAGAGAATTGATATTTTTACAAAAAATAATAATATTTCCACAATCTCCCCTCTCACATGAGTGTGAAACCCATTTATTATTCATGTGAGAAAAAGCTTGGGGATCTATCATTTTTACTTGTAAAAATATTAATTCTCTATTTTTAATATTATTTTAACAAAACTTAATTCTTTCCGCGGTACTGGCTCTCATAGCACCATTTTTGATTTAATAATATCAATGGTCATTAATTTAATGTTTTTATCAATTAGAGGATTGAAGTCCTTAATTAATGAATTTGCTTAATCTTTTACAGCTGATACTCCTTTTGTGGAAGGGATAATAACTGTATATTAATTTTTCATTAATGATCAATGTAATTAAGAATAATAAATTAATTGCCAAATGTTGTCCGGGAAATGAATAAATTTGGTTAATTTACTTTGTACATTGGACTAAGTTATCTAAGTTAAAAGTTAACAGACTAAATTATCTTAGTTAACGAATTAAATTGTCTCGTTTAAAATTTAATGGACTAATTTGTCTAATTTTTAAAACTTGAGGAGAAGTTTTTTATATTATTATTATTATTAGAGATTATTTAATTTTATTCACCATCCTTATCTAAGTAGGATTCTAGGTCTCAATACGTGTGTATAAATACATATAGAAAAAGATTATGGAATTTTAATTTGTGATACGTGTCTTAACTATTAGTTTGGTCTTAATTTGTGGTTTCTTTAATTATTCATTTTATATTATAAGATAAGATTATTCTGGGTGCATATCTGGAGAGAATATAGTTTTATTTTTAGAACAAATACAAGTTCAAGATATGTTCTTGATTATAAAAAGATGTTCCTTAAGATTCTCATTGATGGTAAATTATTTGGGTGGTAATCTTACTGGTTTAGTCTCCGTGAATTAATTATATGAGATTTTTTTACCCCTTCTTCTTCTTCGATTTTTCTCTTTGTGATTTATATGTTAATAGTATATTTTTATTGAGATACAATTCTATACTGCCTTATTTTTATTTTATTTTTATTTTGTATGTGTTCTTGATTCTTAGTTTAATAGAGAAATTTTTTGGCTCTTCTACTTCGGTTACTTGATTTGTATGTTCTTGATTATTCGTTTGGTCTTAATTAATTTTGTGGTTTCTTAATTATTGGTTTTATATAGTAAGATTATTAATTCTCAGTTCATATCTTGACAGAGCTTCAGTCAATCTTGGAGTGGCTTTATCTTTAGAACAATATAATTTCAAGATGTGTTCTTGATTAAAAAAAATTGCTCATTAAAAAAATCATGCTAAGATCCTAAAGAATGACGAATTAATAAGATTCTTTGGATATATCAACAAAAAAAAAAAACATAAGGCAAGTATTCTTGTTTCATCTTCAATCTTGATCCATCCCTGTATTTATGTATTCATGTATGTATGTATGCATGCATGCATGTATATATATGCGTGTGTGTGTTTTGGATGAGTTAATTTTTACTAGATGGTATAAAGTTATTTCTAATTTGATCCAGGCATATTTACTGTATTGATTTTTCCTAGTTATTATTTTGTGCTTTAATTTCTTCCTGATGCATGAATTGAAAGGTATTCAGTTTTGGTGGACTATATATCATGCATCCGTAGTAGTTTTGTCTTAATTAATTTATGGTTTCTTGGTTATCTTGATAGAGCTTCAGTCAATCTCGGAGAGTTTCTGATTTTATTTTTAGAACAATATAATTTTAATGCGTTCTTGATTAAAAGAATTGCTACTTATTAAAAATAATTTGAATTTTTTTCAAATTATAAAGTTGAAAATTTTCAATAAAATAATATAAAAACACCGATTATAAGTAGTCTTTATAGAATTTATTTTCCTAAGAATAATATGGTCAATGTGGCAACAGTATATTGATTGTAGTAATTGGTGTATATTTCTGCGTCCTTCTTTTCTTGTTTTGGTAATTGCCCCAAGATAATAGGGTGCTGTTGTACCACGGCAATGGATTAATGATTAGATTTAATTATTTATCCATCTGCACTATAGTTAAATAGACAACTTGATTGATCCTAGTCTTTATTTTTCTTCCACTTTTTACTTTTCCTTACATTAAGTAAACTATTATTATTTATACATTAATTTAACTTTCTTACATTTATTCAATCAAATATATCATATAAAGATTTTATAATAATAAAGATTATATATATATATATATATATATATATTATCTTTATTATATATATATAATCTTTATTATTATAAAATCGTTACATGATATATTTGATTGAATAAATGCAAGAAAGTTAAATTAAGGTATATATATATATATTTATGTAAAATTTATTATTACTTAGATTATATAGTTTGATAGAAAACAATTTATAAAAAATATAAATATAATATATTCGAGTTTATCCTATTTAATATTTAAATTTATACTATTTATTAGAATAAAAATGTAGATACAAAAATATATTATAGAATAAATGTGCAGACATTATGTAATATCCCAGATATTTTTAAGATTTTATATAAAATCTTAATTGATTTAATTAAAGGTTAATATTTAAAACCTAGAATTTGAGAAGTAAGATGTATAGAAAATAGGTGAACATTTTTTTTTAACATAATTTATTTGTTAGAAATTAAATGTGGAACTATTGTAATGATGCATGTAGAGAATTTATTAAGGAAATAAATTCAATTGAGAAGTGAAGGTGTTTATATTAATATTTATATATATATACCTAGAGTTGAGTTTGCTAATCAAACAAGATTATGTGTGAAGTAAATTAAATACTCAATAAAACTTATATGATTAATTAGTTTAAGTATGGATTAAAAAGGAAAGTCATGTAATATAATTAATTGAGTTAATTATTTAAGTCATGAATTAAAGTTATGAGTAACAAGTAGAGAAGTGGAATATTGCCTAGAATGACAATATTAAGAAGTAATTAATTTAATTATTAAGTTGTTGTATAGAGTCCAAGTAATTTAATTACTACTAGTGGACTAGCCCAAAAGGATTATAGATGTTAGCCCAATATGAGAATATTGGTATGAAGTGGGTAATTAAATAATAAGCCTAAATGTTATGTTGATTAATAGTCCAAGAGGTAATTAATATAAGTCCAATTAAATAATGTTGGCAAGTATTGTATATAATTGGGTGGTAGTCCAATTAAATAAATTACCTAGCCTAAGTTATGGAAGATGTGTGAGTTGTGTTGGGTAGCCCAAGTAATTAAATAAGAAAGCCCAATGCAAAGTAATCCATGTAGCCCAAGCATTTAAAAAGTCAATTGATGGTCAAAGTGTTTGGAAATTTGGTTGAGTGTAGAGAATTAACTAATATAGGGTTAATTGAATAACCCTAGTTGGTAGACAAGATAGAGCATTAACCAAACATTGGTTAATTGCTAGGTGAATGAATGTGATGATGAGAATTAACTATGGAAGAGTTAATTGAGTAACCCTAGGTAGTAAATAAGTTAAAGATTTAACTATGCATGAATTAGTTGTAGGAAGAATATTATAAATACAATTATGCATGTATATAATTCACCAAGATATGAATTAGTAACCATGGGTTACATGATTGTAGAGAGTTAACTCCACTTGAGTTAGATGTTGGGAAATGTATTAATATATGTACATAATGTAGATAATTGACCAAGGTGGGTTATAATGTCAACCCTAGGTCACATGTTGTGTTAGTAGGTTAACTATACATGAGTTAAAAGATGGGAGAATATTGCCAAGTGGTTGCTTCTAAGTTACTCAATGTAATAACCACACTCTAGCTAAAATTCATGTCATAGAAGCAATTAATTAGTCAAAGTATATACATATATACTATATATATATAATGTAAAGATTTAACCATATGTTGGTTAAGTGATGGAAAAATTTATGTTGCTTGTATTCAATTTAAATTGGTCAATTCAAGCTATGATGTAATTTAAATAAAAGGTTATCGGTGAATATGTAGAGATATATGTGTTGAAAGTATATGAATTAGTAGAGAGTTAACCAATGTTGGTTAAATGAATTAACCTTCTTTGGGTTAAGTTGTGTAGAAAGAATGTGTAGACATATAAAATATGTATACATATTTGGTGAGAGTTAACCAAGCATTGGTTAATTGTTGAAGGATGAAAAGTTTTAACTAAAGTTGAATTTGGTAGATCAACCCTAGGTCACTTGATGTGTTAGTAAGTTAACCACATTGTGGTTAATTGTTGGAAGATGTGTGGATGATCAATTGAGACCTTGGTTGATAGTTAAGTTAACCTAGGTTACAAAAGTAAGAGCTTTAACCACACATTAGTTAAGTGTTGGAGAATGATTGCTTTTTCTTTACTCCATTGTTTGCTTGGAAGTTATCTTGATGTAAGTCAATCACCTTGATATTCACAAGGTCAATCACTCCAATAGTAATTACAATTAGCCCATAAATTGAACAATGTTAATTGATTAGTAAGAGTTAATGATGATTAAGGGTGTGCTATAAATATAGTGCTCCACACATTGGCTATGTTTGTTAGCCATTTGTCTAGAATTTCTAGAGAGAAAAGAGAACTCTTGGAGAGAAAAACAAGAAAACACTTGTGAGTTGAAGGAGATTGCTAGAGGAGGAGCTTTGTGGATGACACATAGCTTCATAGCATACGTTGGAAGGAGAAGAAGAAGAGCATCCATATCCAAGAGGTTAAAAAGTGTTCTAAACTTTCCTTAAGTTCATATTTGTAGTCTAGATATGATTTGAACGGTCAAAAAGTATTTTTAACCGATCAAAAGTTATTTTGATGATATAGAAGTCTAAATCTATTATATATAGGTAGATTCATGGTTTGATAGGTTTAAATCATGTATTGGTATGAGTGGTATGCAAATAAATTAAAGCAAATTTCATATTGTGATTACCGGTAAAATCCTAAGTGGTTCGATATTTAAATTTCTTGTCAAAACGTTATGATCGAATTATGAAATGTTGTAAAACAAGAAGTTAAAAAGACAACAACACTTAGTTAGTGTCATTTGGATGTGTAGAGTTTATTTTATTCAAGTTTGAACCTATAGAACCAATGATTTGTGAAGTTAGTTTTCACTTTGTCATTGTGAGCCATTTTTAGTCCAGTTCCGTTTGGAATTTGGATTTGTGATCTAAAGAGAAATTGTAGAGAAGGAAATTATAATGAGAATGGACTCAAGAATCACCCCAAAATGTTTTAAAATTTAGAAGTTATGGCTGTCGGAGCATCGGAGGGTCGGACAGTTTTTGTGTTGAGCGCCCCGGCGCCCAGATTTGGCCTGGGTTGAGCGCCCCGACGCCCAAAGCAGAATGTTGAAGTGTCTAGGTCGGGTCGGGTCGATCCGGGTCGAGTTTTTAATGAAAATTTAAGTTGAAATAGGTGTAAAATGAATGAGTTTGAATTCTAAACCAATATATGAAGTTTATTAGTAACTAATTGGTATCTAAATGTATAAAATAAAGACTAAAGTTAACACCATTAAAAAGTTAACTATTGGTATTATTTGTAGATGATTAAAATATTATTAAATGATCAATAATATTAGTATATGACTACAAGGTTATTAAATGATTAATAACATTAGTAAATGATTAAAAGGTTATCAAATGGGTAATAACATTACTACATGATGAATATGTTATTAAATAATTAATGATATTAATAAGTGATTAAATTATTATTAAATGGATAATAATATTAATATGTGATTAAAATATTATTAAATGGATAATAATATTAATATGTGATTAAAATATTATTAAATAGTTAATAATATTAATAAGTGATTAAAATATTATTAAATGGTTAATAATATTAATAAGTGATTAAAATATTATTAAATGATTAATAATATTAATAAGTGATTAAAATATTATTAAATGATTAATAATATTAATAAGTGACTAAAATATTATTAAATAGTTAATAATATTAATATGTGATTAAAATATTATTAAATGGTTAATAATATTAATGAGAGATTAAAATATTATTAAATGATTAATAATATTAATAAGTGGATAAAATATTATTAAATGATTAATAATATTTGAACATAGTTGTATATTATCAAAGGTAGATAATATTTTGAAGTATTCGGTATATTATTAAATGTCCGAATCATTAAGTTATGTAAAAGAGGAAAGTTTAATCGAATTAAACAAATATAAATAGTCCATTTGTGACTAATTTAGACAACTTATTAAAGTAGTAGGTCGTACAATGAACGTGTAGTGAATGTGTAAGTTGGATGAGCATACCCGACATGTCCAACTAGGTTTGGGATAAGGTTTTTGTCCGGAACTTAAATGTTCATTTGTCGGACAACTAAAAAGTTAATAATTTGAAGTTAAGGTCTTAAGTTAAGACTAATTAATGGTCCTGGTAGCTAATGATTATGTCAATTTGTTATATAAATTGTAGGTTGAGCAAATGACGCAAATAGGCGTAAATGGTAGAAGCTGCCAGGCAAGTTTTTCAGAACTTGCTCCTATGTGTATTAACATGCTGCCATGTGATATTTAATTGTTGATAAGATAATCTAATGATGATTTTGTGATATTTGAAACGCATGAATTATGATTACATGAAAAATATGTACAAGAATAAAGCAGGATTTGCTAAATGCTAGTTGGTTATTGTATGAAATGCCTGAGGAGCATGATGTAAGTATAAAATGCATAGTATGTTTAAAAATTGAAGCATGCAATGTGTTATGTGTAACTGTTAAACTTGTTGAGCCGTCGTGCTCACTCTTGCTTAAAACCAACATTTTCAGATAGTGCAAGTTAGGTGAAGTTTTCGATAAAGATCAAGGAACAGGAAAACATAATACTTTCACTGAAGATCTAGATATCTATTGTAGATATCAGTCTGAATTGGACAGGTAAATGATTGAGTAGTATACGAATTAGTTGGTATATTATATGAGTGTTAAATACTCAATTTGATTATAATAGAATGTCGTATCATGTATGATATTGAGACATACTAAGAATGTATAAAGATTGCGATTCTGGAATAGAAAGAGATGTTGTGAAATTGTAAATAAATGGTTATTCACCAATTATTATATTGTTGTAATTCATGAACAATAAGAAAAATGTAGTACTCGTGTTGAACCGGATCCGAGGTTCAAGGAACCCGGATTTGGGGTCGTCACACATTATTACTCGTGTTGAATAAATAATAAGATCATATTAGCTAATATTAATTTCTCGACCACCCTGTCGTAGTGGTCATTAGTTGAATCCGCAGAAGTATGAATAAATCGCAACAACAACAAACCTAGGATGCTTTTGAAGATGTTTCCTCTTTTAGATCGAATGAGGAATTAATTCTATATTCCTATGGATATTCCTGCTATGTATTACGATAAATTTATACAAAAATATAATTGCAAAATATATTAATATATGAGATTAAATATAATTACAAGAGAGTTTCACTTATTATGCGATTCATAAATCATTTTCTATTTTCATGTGTCTTTTTTTTCTTTTTTCTTTTCGTTATTTTTGTTCATTCAATTTATTAAATAGTAGTACTTGTATCTCGGAGCCAAAATGAAATCCATATAAACACTTTTGAACATGTTTTTTTTGAACCAATCCTAAATATATGTTAACAAAGAAGGTCAAAATTAATAATAGTAGGTAATACAATCTTTGAAGAAATTATTTCTTTTCAAATTATATCGTCTAAGTTATAGTAAAATCTTATTTAATAATGATAAAAAAATATTAATATTAACTAATATGATCTTATTTTTTATTCAACACATGAGTAATAATGTCTGCACATTTATTCTATAATATATTTTTGTATATATTTTTATTCTAATAAATAGTATAAATTTAAATATTAAGTAGGATAAACTCGTGTATATTATATTTATATTTTTTATAAATTGTTTTCTATCAAATTATATAATTTAAGTAGTAATAGATTATATATATATATATATATATATATATATATATGTATGTATGTATGTATGTATGTATGTAATCTTTATTATTATAAAATCTTTACATGAAATGACATTGATTCCTTGTAAGACTATATTTGATTGAATAAATGTAGGAAAGTTAAATTAATGTATAAATAATAATAGCTGACTTAATGTAAAAAAAAGTAAAAAGTCAAATAAATAAAAAAAGAAAAGAAAAAAGAGACAATGATCAATCAAATTGTCTATTAAACTATACGACAAATGGGCAACTAATTAAATCTAATTATTAATCCATTGCCTTGGTGCAACATCACCCTATTATCTTGGGGCAATTACCAAAACAAGAACAGACGGACGCAGAAATATACACTAATTACTACAATCAATATACTGTGGTCACATTATACTTTTATAAACCAACTTTGTTTGATTGCATCTCAAAGGTTCTTAATAGCCTTTCATTTGATTCGATAAGAAGTTCAAGATCTTTAATAAAAAATAGTCATACCTCTCAGCAATTCTAAATCGGTAAGAGAAAAATTAAATTCAAACAGTTAAGAGTTTTTTCTTACCATTAAATATTGCACTCCCTTCTTTTTAAATTCTAAGATTATTATTAATTTTTAAAAAGTTAATTTAAAATAATACACAATTAAATTTTCACTATTATTGCCACACTATTTTACATCACGTGGAGATTACGATAGCTATCCCTCGGACTCTCACTCTATCCCTCGACTAGACCCAGCTACGTTTTCATCTCCTATTAAAAAATAATGGAACAAAAAGAAAGGGTGAACTCAAATAGCCCAGTAAGAAACATCATGACTAAGATAATGACGAATAAATTATCATTAGCCTTCAACAGTTGAGTTCTTGATAGAATACAATAGACTACAAGATTTATATAAAAAACTGCAGTTAAATTCTTGAACAACGTTCAGATCAATAATAACAGCAGAATGACCAATCTATTAGAAGAATAATGCAGACTATAATGTCCACTCGCTTCTCTTTTTCAGAAAAATATCATCAACTTTTTTCATCTGAAATACCATTAATCACGATAATACAAATTCACAATTCTTGGTCATAATTATGCAAATTAACAGTTTATTTTTGCACTACGGGCCAAAGATATTCAATATAACACCAACGGTCATGATTACACCAGTATTCAACATTTGGTCATAATCATACCAAACAACAGTTCATCTTTGCACTACGGGACAAAGATATTCAATATAATACCAACGGTCATACTTATACCAGTATCCAGCCTTTGGTCATAATCATACCAAACAACAGTTCATCTTTGCACTACGGGCCAAAGAGAATTTTCACCACGTGTCATAAAAGACATCGAACAGATGTATCGCCTTTAACCTATTATATCGCCTTTAACATATCATCTGTTCAACAATTATATCGCATTTGTGCCCCCGCCCACAGATATTCACAACAACTTGATTCTTGATGATTAGTACAAATAACAGTGATACAAATGATGAATAGAAGAAACAGGATAAACAATAAGTATTGAAGGTTTACTTTATGCAGATTCAAATAATGTCCAAATTGTCAACATGATGTGGAGTGAAATTCAAAAATGATATTCAAGATCCACAGTTCAGAATAATGGTTACAGTTCAATAGAAATATTTAGAAAAATAGGAAGGTTCAATTGAAATGATATTAGATGAAGTACAAACTATTAAGGAACATATAATCATTTCAGGAAACTTTACCAAATAGTACTTACCATAGTAAGTTAAGAATATAAAAGAAATAATATCACTTACTATAGTAAGTTTGAATAATAGAAGATGAAAAAAATGGTATCCCTTATGAGTATAAAGGAAAATAATATCACTTACGAATATGAAAGAAAATGATATTACAAACGAATATAGAATAAAAGTGTCATGTGATAATTCGTATAGACCAATTATTTCCACAAGAGACAAATAATAAATAAATACAAAGGGTTATTCACCAACAGGCGGTAATCCACGCAATAAGGTTATTCTCACAATTTAATAAAATTTGAATTCGAAGAGTTATTCACCAAATAAGCGGTAATTCGCGCAGTAATGTTATTCTCAGAGATTAATAAGGAATAAATACGAAAGGTTATTCACCAACAGGCGATAATCCGCGCAGTAATGTTATTCCCACAATTTAATAAAATTTGAATACGAAGAGTTATTCACCAAACAGGCGGTAATTCGCGTAGTAAGGTTATTTTCAGAGATTAATAAGGAATGAATACGAAAGGTTATTCACCAATAGGCGGTAATCCGCGCCGTAAGGTTATTCCCACAATTTAATACATGAAAATAAATGACACATCTTATAAGTAAGAAAGAAACGATATTATTTTTGAGAATCAAAGAATGATAATCCCTTACCGTGGTAAGTTTAAGAGTTTGAAAGAAAATGACATCCCTTATAAGTAAAAAAATGATACCATTTATGATGATAAAAAGAATGATACCCCTTACCTTATAACATGACTGGATATTGATAAAAATGAGGTTGATCAACCTATATATTTATAATAAAATTAGTAATTTCCACATATAAATTTCAAAGTGTATGATAGCTCGTATAATATGAACTATCAAAATTATATATATTTAACATAATTTTTGTAGTATAATATAACAACTTTAAAATAATTTTTAAAATAATATTCCAAAATAAATCTTCCAAAGAAGGCTTTTAAAAATAAATCTTCTTAAAGAAAAGTCTTCTAAAGGAAGATTTGTGAATACCGTGAAAAATAAGAATTTATGAAATTACTACTCTTTAATAAAAGACTTACTTGAAAATTTTCTGCACTCTTTTTGGCTTTCAAACACTCAAGATAATCTTAATATTCTCAGAGAAAACTCACAAAATACTTTTAGAAATTTTTTATGTTAAATGTGTGATTTTTCTTTTCAGCTTAGCAAGCTATTTATAGGAAAATAAAAAGTACTGTGCATGGTTGGTGGGGGTTGTTAGCAGTGCAGCAGCCTTGTGCGTACAAATTCTCAAATTCTCCAATTTCAAACTTCACCAACTCATGTGGTCCCCACCAATGGGTCCACATGTTACCTAATATTCACAATATAAATTATTATTAAAAACAAACTACTCATTAAATATATAATAATTCGGGTAATTCTACAACTATGATAACAATAATTCAACAATAATTTAAGAACATGCTACTGATAAAATATTAATTTAATAATATTTAATACTGTATATTTGCTTCTATGACAATTATTAGGTTCAATAATTTTCAAATACAGTGCAATAACAATTATTGACTCAATGATATGAAATACAGTGCAATGAAAATTATTGAATCAATAATGCAAAAATACTGTGTACAACAATTATTGATGAATACTGTGTAATGACCACATTAACAGATCAATAATATGAGACATTGTGCAAAATCGTGTACTACTGTAGAATACCGTATGCTACAGTAAAAATACTATAAATTATCGTATGTTACTACTCTTTTATCACCAGTATTTTAACAGTTAAAAGTGATAACACCGTTGACTATTTTTATTAAAAAGATTACTTCTGTCGTTTTCTATATCCGACAAATATTCCGTTGTGGGGTTCACCAAAATTAGTTATTTCGGCGCCGTCATACGACCCAAATATTTTCCGACAAAACGAATATTCCCTGACTAAACGAATATTGTCTGACATATTAAAATTTGCACATAACATCCTTAACTATTAACTTTGTCAATTTAACCACTTGCTGTTTCAGAAAAAATATATATGAAGAAAAATTAAATTTTGTATTTCATAAAATTTGGAATTTTACAGTTATTATCATATATGAAGGCACCAGCCATATCAAAGAAACTAGAAAAGATATTATCATCCAAGAGTATGAAGACTTCAAATTTTCTGACGGAGAAAACATCATCGACATGGAAACCAGATTCGCTCGAATTGTTGATGAATTGGAACAACTCGAAAATGTCTACACCGCCAATGAAAAGAATAGAAGAATTCTCAAAGCTTTTCCTTTAAACCAAAAATCAAAGTTACTACAATTAAGAAAATGCATGATTATAACATCTATCTTGTAGACAGCCTCATCGGGAATCTATGTGCACATGAAGGAGATATGCCTGCTGAAAGGATTAGAAACTATCTTGATCTTAAAAAGACAGGAATAACACTCAACGTTATTCTAGCCGATCATGAAGTGATGATGAATATCTCAAAGAAGAACTTCAAAGTCTGGAAGACCATGAATTAGCATATCTATCTAAAGAAATTAGAAGAGTCATTTAGAGCAAATCTTAAAGGTATGGAAAAGGGTTCTTAAAATCAAACAACATCAACCAAGTTTTCAATAACCCAAACAACAAACAGTTTTACAAACCAAACTACAACAAAATGAACCCTCTTAAAAAATAAACTAACCAAGCCAAAAATAAACACACCCAAAAAACCCTATTGAAGTGTCACCACAAGAAACTCAAGACGTGTGATTTGAATGTAAACAACCTGGACACTTCAAAAAAGAATGTCCTCGGTTAACTAAATGAAGGAGTTTCGTAGCTGAAGAAGGATAGGATCTCAATGAAAATGAGGAAACAACTGAACAACAAGAAGAAGTGGTCAATCTTTGCCTCATGATAGATAGTGGAATATTTTCTTCAGGAACCAAGGTATCTCTTAAACTAAACTCTGAATTAAATATAGAAGATGATGAATATACTCTAGAAGAATTACAAGAAAGATCTGATGACCTATATGAAAATAATGAAAAATTAAAAGAAGAGTTAGAAAAATTAAAAGAAATTAACAAAAATCTGGAGATAAAAAGCTGTAATTTAAGTTTAACTAATAAAGATAATGTTTCTGAAAAATAAATATTAAATAAAAAAATGTTAATTTACGTATCGAAATTCTTAATTTAAAACTAAAAATTGTTGATTTAAATAAACATCATAACATTAAAAAGACTGTAATGAGATTAAAAATTGAAAGTATTGAAAGAGATAAATTTAACTTTACTAAAAGAAATGAACAACTATATACAAAAATAGAAAAAATTCAAAAATAAATAGTTGAATTAAAAAATGAGGTACTAAAATTAAAAGAACAAGAAACTGAGTTGTCTTTAAAAGAAGAATTAAAAATATTAACTAAAGAAAGAGATGATTTGAAAGCAGCAGTGATTAAGTTCACCAAAGGAAAAAAAAACTTAGATGCTATGCTTAATTAACAAAGATGTGGATTTAATCGAGAAAGATTGAAAAATGGAAATGAAAATAAAGAATCTACTAAAAAGAGTCTTTATCATGTGAAAAGTAAAGAAATTATGACTCATGTTTCTCCATTTACCAAATGTTCTTACTGCAATAGGAGTAGACATTCAGTTCAATTTTGCAAAGATTAAAATGGTGATTACAAGGGTAAAATGATACAAGTTCCAAAAGGAACTGTGAACCACAAAAATAACTCAAGTAAATATCCTCATAATTCAAAGAGAATGAAAAAACAACCACAATGGGTTTATTATAACAAATCAATTCTTCAATATACACAAAAATTAAAATCAAAATTCTATAATGAATACAAAAGAATATTTGTATTTGAAAAATAATATGATTATCCTGTTCCTAAGTTTGTTAGTGCAGGAACAAGCACTTCATACAAAAAATGTTATACAAACCTCAAGAACCCAGTATACAAAAGGATACCAAAAGGGTGAATTTTATTTTTAATTGTAGGTTTATATCCCCATTCAAAATAAGCAGAATAAATGATATCTTGATAGTGGATGTTCGAGACACATGATAAGTGATAGATCCATTCTAAGAAATTTCAAGGAATTGTCACATTTGGATACAGTAGTAAATGTAAAATTACTGCTATTAAAAGTGTCGAAAATGAACACATCACAATATCGAAAGTACAATTAGTTACCGGACTCAGGTATAATCTTCTATCCATTAGTTAATTGTGTGATAGTGGTCTTAAGGTAACATTTAGTACTCCTACACATTGTTCCATCTTTGATCAATCTGGTAAAATAGTTCTCTTTTGTCCTAGAGAAAATAACGTGTATACATGCAATTTGAACATTTGTGTTTGTCAAAATGATATATGTCTTGTGTCTGTGCATGATGATCCTTGGTTATGGCATCTAACACTTAGTCACATTAACATGAGACTACTTAATAATATATCATCCAAAGAACATGTTAGAGGGCTTCCAAAATTACGATTTATAAAAAATCATACTTGTGAAACATATGAAATAGGAAATCAAATTCACGCATCTCATAAAGCTAAATTTATGGTGTCCACATCAAGACCAATTGAACTTATGCATATAGATTTGGTCGGACCAATTCCTAAACATAGTATGAGTGGAAGTTTATATGTGTTTGTGATAGTTGATGATTATTCTAAATTTACATGAGTTGAGTTTCTAAAATTTAAAAGTGAAGCATTTGAGTACTTTTCTGCATTGTGCAAAAGAATTCAAAAACCAACAGGAAACTATTATAACCTATATTTGATCAGATCGTGGTAGAGAGTTTGATAATTCTAACTTTATAAATTTATGTGATGAAAGAGGATAACTCATAATTTCTCTACTTCTTACACTCTTCAATCCAATTGGGTAATAGAAAGGAAAAATAGAACCTTACATGAAATGGCCAATACTATGCTTAATGAATATCGTTTACCGAAGTATTTTTGGGCCGAATGAATGTCTATTGCAAGTTATACTTTAAACAAAGTTCTACTTAGACATATCTTGCTTAAAATACCATATGAATTGTATTATGGTAAACACCTAGAATTGACTACTTTTATGTCTTCGGCAGTAAATGTATTATTTTAAACACAAAAGAATATCTTACTAAATTTGATCCTAAATCTGATGAAGACATATTTCTAGATTACTCATTGAAAAGCAAAGCCTATAAAAGTTTTCAATAAAAGAACTCTAGTAGTTGAAGAATCAATGAACGTAAACTTTGATGAGTCTAAGCCTCTTCCAAAATACAAAGAACTAGTTGATGAGGACCAAGTTATAGAAAGAGTCATTAAACAACTTGACAACGCTAAACTTGATGACAATATTATTGTGTCAAATTCTCTTGAAACAATTGAGACTCAACTTATTGATTTTTCAGTGATCAAAAGTCATCCAATTCAAAACATTATTGGTGATCCCAAACAAGGAGTACAAACAAGATCTCAAATTCATAACCTTATTGGTAAACTTATTTTTTTTAATCTCAAATTGAACCTAAGAATGGTAATGAAGCATTACTATATGAAGATTGGATAACAGCTATGCAAGAAGCGATTGGCCAATTTACTCGAAACCAAGTCTGGGAATTGATTCATAAATCATCAATACTTCTATTATTAGGATAAAATAGGTTTTAAAAAAAAACTAAATGAACATGGTAATATAATAAGAAACAAACCTAGATTAGTTCTACAAGGTTACACTCAATTAGAAGGCATCGATTTTGATGAAACATATGCACTTGTTGTTAGAATTTAGTCTATAAAAATATTTCTTGCATATGCATGTTATAAAAATTTTAAAGTGTTTCATATGGATGTTAAGTTTGCATTCTTAAATGGTGTCATTGAAGAGGAAGTTTATATAAAATAACCTCATGACTTTGAGGACTATGAATATCCAGATCATGTTTATAAATTACATAAAACATTATACGGATTGAAACAAGCTTCTAGAGCATGGTATGAACGTCTCAGTAAATTTTTAATTGAAAAAGATTTCAAAATAGGTGTTGTTGACAACACACTGTTTACTAAGTCTCATGATAATGATATTTTGCTTGTTCAAATATATGTTGATGATATCATATTTGGCTCTACTAATATGCTTATGTGTAATGAATTTTCTGACATTATGAGTAAAGAGTTTGAAATGAGTATAATGGGAGAATTAAACTTCTTTTTAGGATTGTAAATAAAGTAAATGGAAAATGGTATTCATTTAACACAATCTAAATATTGCAAAGAAACGTTTAAGAAATTTAGACTTGAAAATGTTAAACCAATAGGCACTCCTATGTCTACATTTGAAAAATTAACCTTTGATGATCATGATAAGTCAGTTGATAAAAAGAAATATTGAGGTATGATAGGTAGTCTATTATATATCATTGCTAATAGACCTGGCATCATATTTAGTGTTTGCAAGTGTGTAAGGTTCCAATTTGCTCCTGTGGAATCACATCTGACTGTTGTAAAAAGGATCTTTAGATACCTCAAAGGAACCTCTGACATTGGCTTATGATATCCCAAGGGTCAACCTTTTGACTTGGTATGCTTTTCTGATTCTGATTATGCAGGTCACCAAGTTGATAGAAAGAGCGTCAGTGGTACTTGTCAGTTTCTTGGCAGATGTTTAGTATCTTGGTTCTCCAAGAAACAAAATTCAGTTTCTATATCCACCACAGAAGCAAAATACATTGTTGTAGCTACATGTTGTGTGCAAATCATTTGGATGAAGCAAACATTGGCTGACTATAATGTTAAGTTTGAATGTGTGTCTATACTGTGCGATAACACAAATGTTATTGATCTGAGTAAAAATCATGTTCTTCATGCAAGATCAAAATATATCAACGTAATACATGATTTTAAGTGTGATCATGTCAACAAAGATAATATATAGATGGTCCATATTGATACTGAACATAATATTGCTAACATTTTCACAAAAGCTTTAAGTTCGGACCAGTTTTGTAAACTACGTCATGATCTAGGCATGGTGGAATTTACAAAATGATTAATTAGATTAAATGGGTGACTACAAACAATTGTTTAAAAGTTATTTTATTTAATTTATTTGATATTTTATGATTGATATCAATTGTAGGCTGATTAGGTAATTAGACTCGTCTTGGACGAGGACCGAAAGTTTCTCCCCCTCATATTTTCCTACATTGAAAAATTTAATATTAATAAATAGTTGAAGTTGTTATAAGAATTTCATCTAATTATTACACTTCGATTAAATGATTATTTCTCATAATTTCTTGATAACCTTTAACTAACTAAGTTTTCGAGTTATTTTAGATAAGCATATTTGAGCCAAATCGAACTCAGCAACTAACTAAATACTGTTTGAGCCAAACTTTAGAAAAGAAGAATCCAGTTGAACCGAATATTTTTCTGTTGCGCCGACTCGAATCATATAATGAAAATATTCGACAAGGAAATAAAGAAGGAATCATAGACCGATCAATACTAAATCAGATAAGTTCATATAACACTTTTATCTAATATTCATTTATAAAATAAAAAATTATATATTTTATTATTATTACTATTATTATTATTACATATATCTTCATCTCTCATTCGGATCATCACATAATTTAATATGCTCATTATCTGATAAATATGTGCTCGATATGTTTTATGCTTAAATGATACAATTCATCTTTATTGTCAAATATGTTTCATAAAGTGTTAATATTCCTAGCATATAGTTAGCACATGACTTAAAATCTACTAGCTTATATGGAAAAGTCATGTAATATATAAGATGATACTTCTGGAAAAAAAAAAAAAGTTATTCCAACCTTTTAGAAAATAGATTTTGTCTAGTACATGCACTTACAAGCATGGCCTAAAATAAAAAAAATGCCTAGATAGAAAACAAGAAAATTTTGTGGGATTTCTCTAACAAAGCACAATACTTTTTATTTTAAGTTTTTCTAAATAGTGTAGTAAGTTTGTACAAAAATGGGTAAATTGTGATCATAATTTATACATTTTAGTTAACTTTATCTCTCCTAGCCATACCCACATTAAATGATAAACACCTACTCCTTTTATTTGCACCTATCAATACTCTTAGTCCCTTATTTATTGACGTTGGAAAAAAGATAGCTTTACACTGTCTTTTTGTCAATAACTAATTTTCTTGCCATGGATCCTTTTAGGTATGTTTTCAATGATGAACAAACTTATGATTTCATCTTTCCTCCTACTTTTATTACTTTCGACATTCCTGAATCTTCTAAATAATGTCTAAAGTCATCAAAGTAAAGAAAAGTTGAGTCTGAAAACTTTTTGCTCAACTCAAATAAAGTTTTAAGAGAAACATCTCATACTCTGTTTCAAAATGAAATTCAAAATAGTTCACTGGTTGATTTTTTTATATTCTCATATATCAAAAATAATTTTAAGACCATTGGATGGGAATGTCTTGTTGAATTTTCTGAGTCTCTAGTATACACTGACTTAGTAAAATTATTTTATACAAACATGATTGTTGGCACAAATGATAGCGGAGAAAAGTTTTTCACAACCTTGGTTAAGGGAAAATTCTTAATTTTAGACCAAATCAATTTATACAAATGATTGTCTTTAAATCCAAAAATGCTTGAACTTGCAAAAATTGATGCTTCACCTAAGTATACAAAATTCTCTACAAATATTTTTAACAAGTTTTTTAGAATCATTTATGACTCTAAAGTCCCTAAGACCTTCGGTAGCTCACCTAGAGATTTGGACGTCAAATATTTCAAAGCCAATAACCAATTTCTAGCTAAAGTCTTTAGGTTAAATGTGTTTCCACTAACTGACAAAAATAAGTTGTTTAATTATAATGATTTGCAACTTATGTACAATATTTTGACCTCCTATGTGCCTTTTGGTCTACCATACTTTCGTGTTTCTTCAATGATAAATTGTTCAAATAAAGGTTTTATAGCGTATGGACTTTCATTGACAAAGATATTCAAAGCACATAATATTGAATTAAGTGATGAAGTGTCTATGTCTGTTAATGGAATGTTTAGTGGTACACTTTCTCCTTCTACTCATTATCTACATCATTATAAAATGAGTGCTAGAATACCAAAACAAATCTCTACATTAAAATGCTTAACCCCTTTGGATGTTGATGTTTATCTAAAAATTGAGTAAAAGATTGATAAACTCTTTGAAGAATTCAAAGCGGCTATAACTAGAATACATGAAAGATTAGATGTGCTTCAATTTCAAGTTAATTGTTTAACCAATGGTGTTCATGCCAATCTTGATCCTACTATGAAATCTGCTCATATTCCTGATAATGTCTAATATCAATGCACACTCTATAATATATCTTATGTGCTTATCTTTAATTTTTTTGAATATTACCTAGCTTCATTTATATACAAGTGTTTTGGAAGCAATATAATATTTAAGAAATGAATGAAAAGTGAATGAATATTTGTTTTACAATTCTAGTTCATTTCTAACTTTTGTCTTACAAGAACAAGTAAATTTTTTGTTGATGACAAAAAGGGGAAGATAGAATAGTTATAGGATAATAAGAGAAAAGAAAAAGGAAGAAGTGAGTAGAGTGATACTTCGAATTAGAAGAAAAAGAAAAAGAACAAAGTAAGAGGAAGTAACACAATCAAGATTTTCTAAAAGGTAAAACTTAAGTGGTTTTATCGTTATGAAAAATGGAAAGATTGAAATGTATAAATTATTATACTGTTTTGATGACAACAAAATAAGAATTAAAAACCCTTAAAAAAACTAGGATAGAATTCTCTCCATAGGATTTTATATTACATATAGTTATTTTTTCAAATTCTTTTATGCTTCCAAAAAGGTAAAACTTTCAAGTTAAAAAAAAAAAAAAAAAAAATCCACCTCGACCACCTCTACCTCAACCTAAACAATAATAAAATTTTCTTGACTTTTACTCAACGAATTTTCAGGTTAAGTTCAACATATTCCATGTTCTTTAAACAGTTAAGTATTTCTGAGTTGAACAAAAAGAAGGCAAGTACTTTCTCTCCCTTTTCACTTGGATAAAACAAAAAGTATTTTATTTCATTCTCTCTATATATTATCAAGTACTAATGAATTGGACAAAAAGAATGCACATATTTTAAATTAATCATAAGTGCACTTTTTTTCACCTCATGATTTTATGCAAAGCACAGTTGAATGATATACAAAATCTTTCTTTCACGTAACATGAAAAATACTTTGAATTTCTATTATGTTTACCACATAAGCTAGAAAGGGTGTAACGACCCTGAAATTTGACCAACTTTATTCCCTTAAACTTTGTATTTATTATACATTATCTTTATAACGTCCAAATTTCGGTTCGTTAATAAATCTTTAACCCCTTCTTTAATCCATTTGTTGACATTATTATCATCAACTACCAATTTTCAATATAAATTTTTTCTTTTTCTCAATTCAATCATTGTATTAAAATATTTGGAAATTTAAAATTCTTACATCTGGATCGCAACATTCACTTTTTCTTTTCTTTCTATTTTAGGTGTCATAATGCTCAACATTAACCATTTAATATCATTCATATCTATCCAAATGTTCTTTGTTTCATGATTCATCATCAAATATATATAATAGTCTCTATCATAATATTCATGTTGAACAATTTTAGTTCACAGTTTAACTATACTTATCATATTCAGATCCAACTTATCTGTACATATAGCATATCAAAGTAACTTGGCAAATTTATCCACATTGATTTATAATATTAAAATATAATAATAGTCACAACCTTCTTTGGTAAACCGTCTTTACATAATCTGATATTCTTGAAATTTATTTCTTTCCTACAAAAATGTATATTAAGCAAGTAATGAGCACAACGGCTCAGCAAGTTCAACAGTTTATACTTCACATAACACATACCTTATCATGCTTGATGTGTGTCATACATTACGTGTTGTGCCTCTACTATAGCAATATATCTTATATCATTGCACAAAGTACACATAGTCGTCATATTATCCACATATCACATAACACATAATTTCTATACATTTAACAAATATTATCATATCATAACAGTCAACATTTAACATTTAAGAACTGAAGAACTTGTCTGTATGCCCAATTAATTAAATGGTAGCTCAACACTCTTTCTCGAACAACCTGTGACCATAAAATAATTAAATGATAATTATTTATCCTCTTATGATATTAATTTAATTAATTAATACCATTTCTGGGCCAATTATTTAATAATATGGTTAATTATATTAACTTTGTTCCTTAATAAATTAATTTAACTTAATATCATACACCTTCAATACGGACAACCTGGCTCATTGGACAAATTTTAGCGTATTCAGTTGTTCGGATTTATATTTATTCATTTTCTAATCCTTTAAACTCATTATATTAAAATTTAGAATATTTAAATATTAATCCCCAATATTTAATATTTTACAAAAATATTAAATTTAATGCCCAAATATCATTTCTATGATTTTTAAATAATTTTTAAACATTTATTTCAATTAAAAATAATTTTTGGGGGCATTTTCGTCATTTCGGCAACGTTAGGGACACAACCGGAATTTTCCGGAAAGCTCAGGGGCAAAATCATAATTTTCGCGCATCTAGGACACGCTCAGTATTAGCCGGAAAGGCCAGGGACACGCTAGTAATTTCACCATGTGCCGTCGGCCGCGCAATGCGCGACCTTGCCTCTGCCGACGCCAAACGGCGTAATTTCACCCCCGTTTCTGGAATTTTCTTCCGCACATGGCGCGGGCCTTCCTTCCAGCTCCAAAACGGCGTCGTTTTGGCCCCGATTTTGCCAGAAGTTGCTGTCGCGCAATGTGCGGACAGCCCTTTATATTTTCTTCATTTCAGCCGAACAGTGCACCAACTTAACAAATTCTTAATCCATTTAAAACAAAATTTCCACAACAAAACCATACCAAAAATTATATAATTCATAAATATACATTCTAAAATTATTTAGAATAATTATTCTAATTAATTACTAATTTTTTTCCAAATTATTTTACTACCCATAATACACAAAATAATTCAAATAATTAATTTTGTACCTTCCAAAAAGCTTTGAAATCCTTCCATGGAAGCACCAATAATTTCTCCCTTCTTGGTTGGTGGTTATGGAGTTTCCGGTGGCAAAGTGGCTTAGCATGGTTGTGTTTCGGGTGGGAGAAGAAGAGAGAGTGTTTGTGTGTTTGTTTTCTTTTCTTCTTTTCACCTTATATATATCATAATTATATGAATTAATTTTAAAACCTTCTCCCACGTCCACCGACCTACCAACCACCGACTTTGCTAATTTAGGTAGCCAACATGCATAAATCTTGTATAATTAAATTAATTTAATACATTATGAAATTATTTCGTGTAATAAATATTTTATATAATATATATAAAATATTTATTTTAATTCATCAAAAATCATAACATGATTTATAAATAATATTTAGACCTCATTTGGATACTTTTCTTGACAAATTTTGTACACGCATAATGTCATGCATGTAATTATATGAGGTAATTAACACCTCCAAAATTCATTAAATAATTCATATAACATATAAAAATTATTTTTCATAAATTTTCACTTCGTTACTTGGACATCATGTTACATTAACATGTTCACATTTTCAAAATATTATTTCTCATAAAAATTATAATAATTCCATTATACATAAATATAATTTTTAATAAATTAAAATCTTTCTTTTTTCTCATTTATTATTCGTTTCTTTACTATTTATCACTAACTTCTTTATATATAAATTATATAATTTAATATTATATAATTTATATATTTACATTCTCCTTTCTTAAATAATTCTTAAATTCCTCCATAATTATCAATTAATTGTATAACCAAAATTATACATTTATTCACTCTCTCATTATTTTAATCATCTTATATAAATTATATAATTATTCCCCCATTAATATTTTTCTTTAATTTTCTTATATAAATTATATACTTTATTAGTATATAATTTATAAAATTACTTCCTCCTCTTAAATAATCTTTAAACCATCACCATATTTATTGATTAATTAAATAATCAATATTTCTAATTTCTCTAACTTCCACATTCACTTTTTATTTAATTTTGGATTAATTTAATTATTAATCCCTTAATTTCCATAAACAATAAAATTTATAATTATCACTTAAACATATACATTTATATATATATACAAATGTATATATATACATATCTAATTTCATATATTTCACATTACCACATAACCTCAATCAAATCATAATTTCTACATTTCCATAACAATTTAATTGTATAATTTATTGTACCTTTACATGGAATTTCTCTTATTTTTCATAAATTGTTTCCAAACAATTTATTTACTTTTTCAATTATTTTAAATCCACCCAATTCATCACCATCTTGGTATATATTTAATTTACCAATTAAATTCGTTTACACACTTTAAATCACCTACAACATAACTAATTTAAACAACTTTGATAATTTTAACAATTAAATTCTCATTTAATATTATTAAAGAAATCTTGAAAATTCGGGTCCTCACAAAGGGAAAATAAATACTACGAGAACAATGAATCATTGGATCAAATATTTGAAATCAAATTAATCCTAGAACTTTATTTAAAATTCTCATTGCCTATAAATATTAAAATATCTCATTCATTCCAAACTTACGAATTTAACAAAAAGCCAAATACTGCCCACAATTCTCTTCCAATCTTAAATTCTCAAAATTAGATTTCGAGTGGGGTAGAAAGTGATAAAAAGATCATGAAATATATAAATTATTATACATTCATATACTGCTCTTTAGTACATCTTAGCACACACAAATTTCTTTATATATTGTGCTAACATATCACTTTCTTATTTGTGTTTAATATTATTATTGTTATATTTATACATATTAAGCACATCAAACACATAGTACTAACATTCACGATTATTTATATTATTGTGTTTTATTCAAGTTGTTCATCATTGATTATATCTATAAACACTTGAATTAATAGCTTACATATATTAATCTGAACTTTGTATATAGTCCTTCTAGAAAGTGAAAAACATGTGATCAGGTTTTCAGTAACTTTTCTTTAATAGGATCGGTATCCGTGAACTGTAGTCCTGTTTAGTCAAATGATACAAGAAAATATTTTCTCAAGATTAGATAATTCTATCCTTATAATTCTTGTTGAAAAATAATTATCCTTTATGTATAAAAAGAAAATTCATAAATAGTCATATCTTTGATAGTGATATATAAAACACTTGATCTATAAAGCGTAGTAGATTAACCTTCATTGAAAGAGTTAATCTCACCTTATGAAAGTGTTATATATAAACCAAATTGATCAATATACATAAACTATTATATTATTTGTGATAATTGGTTTAATAGTCATTTTGCAGGAATTAATCTTAAATTGACATTATCCTTTATCCTGTAATATTTGACGTATTTCTACTTAATGTGTTATCAATCTGCTTAATGCAAGAAGCATTTTATTTTTAGATAACAAATTATTATAAACAAAAGGGGTAGAGCAGAGTGTTTTTCTAGTATGTAAGGAATTGAGTGATTCTTTTTCCTAGTTCAAGATCTTAAAAAGGTCATAGGTTTGGATTTCTAATTGAGTGAGGAAGAAAAAATATATCAAGTTTCAAGACCAGCCGAAGAAGGAATATAAGGTGCTATTAAAAAGGGGATCTGCATTCTTGAAGAAGACTAAGAGATAATTGTTCTAAGACAGAATCTAATTTGTAAAGGTTTTTCTACCTAAATGAAGGAGTTTACTATTTTTATAGTGGGAAAATCCCAAATTCGGGAGAGGAGTTTGGGGACTGGACTAGCTATATATATCAAAGAGATATATATAGTGAACCAGGATATATCGTTGTGTTATCTATGTTTGGTATTTTTCTATCTCTATCTTTTTACTTTGATTCATAAAAATATTTAAACAAATATTTTAACAAAGTCATATAAAAATATAGTTATTTTTTAAAAAGGTCAAGATTTTTCAAATAGCAAATTAATCTATTCAATCACCCTTCTAGATTAATTATTGTATAAATGGACCTTATTAATTGGTATCAGAGTGGTGCTTTTCAAAGTGTTTGTTAAGTGATTACAATTACAACCAAAAAGTAAATCCTTTAAATGGCCTATTCAAATGCTACTGGTTGTGGAAAAGGACTTTCTATGTCCAGACTGCCTCTATTTTATGGAGCCAACTTTGCCACTTAAAAAAATCGATTTAGAATATATGCCAGATGATAATGTGATTTTATACCTATTTATTGAATATTTTTAGGCTTAATTAATTGTGAGTTTTTAAGCATTTTAATTGATTTTAGGTATTTTATTTAATTTTATGCATTATTATTATTTTTAATTTTTTTATATTATTTTATTTATTTTTAATTAATTAATATTTAATTTTATGGAGAAATTAAAGTGGATGGCAATACTATAAACTTGGCAGCCAAGGAAATGCTTTAGCGCATAGCTCGCATTGTGACGACCCCAAATTCGGGTTACTTTCACCTCAGATCCGGTTCAACACTAGTACTACATTTTCCTTATTGTTCATGAATAACAACAATATTATAATTACTAAATAATCATTTATTTATAGTTTTACAACATCTCTTTCTATTCCAGAATCGCAATCTTTATACAATCCTAGCATGTCTCAATATCATACATTATACGACATTCTATTACAATCAATTTGAGTATTTAACACTCACATAACATACCAACTAAGTCTTATACTATACCATCAATTACCTGTCCAATTCGGACTGATATCCACAACAAACATTTAGATCTTTAGTGAAAGTAATATGTTTTCCTGTTCCTTGATCTTTATCGAAAATTTCGAATAACTTGCATTATCTGACAATGTTGGTTTAAGCAAGAGTGAGCACAACGGCTCAGCAAATTTAACAGTTACACATAACACATTACATGCTTCACATAATATGCATGCTTTACATCTTATTCTTACATCAGGCTTTTCCATAATAATAATACTTCATACCTCTTATGTATCACATACAATAATCAACTAACACTTAGCAAATCATGCTTTATTCTTGTACATAGTTTTCATGTAGTCATACCACATGTTGCTCAACTACCACAACATCATCAATATATCTTCATATTATCAATTTAAATCACATTATAGCATATTAATGCACATAGGATCAAGTTCTGAAAAACTTGTCTGGTACGCTTCTACCATTTACGTTTATTTGCGTCTTTCGTTCAACCTACAATTTATATAGAAAATTGACATAATCATTAGTTATAATGACTACAAATTAGTCTTAACTTCAAATCATTAACTCTAAATATGTCCGACACACGAACCCTTGTATTCCAGACAAAAACCCTAGCCCAAATACAGTTCGGACATATCGGGCACGCTTAACCAACTTACGCATTCACCACACGTTCTTCGTACGACCTACTTTTAATAAGCTATTTAATTTAGTCACAAAGTGACTATCTACATTTATTTAATTCAATTAAACTTTCTTTTATTACATAACTTAATGATTTGGACATTTAATAATGTACCAAATATCTCAAAATATTATCTACCTTTGATAATAAATAACTACATTCAAATATTATTAATCATTTAATAATATTTTAATCACTTATTGATATTATTAACCATTTAATAATATTTTAATCTATTACTAATATTATTAATTATTTATTAATATTTTAATTATTTATTAATATTATTAATAATTTAATAATATTTTAATCACTTATTAATATTATTAACCATTTAATAATATTTTAATCACATATTAATATTATTAATAATTTAATAATATTTTAATACATATCAAATAATACCAATAGTTAACTTTTTAATTGTGTTAACTTTAGTCTTTATTTTAAACATCTAGTTACCCATTAACTATTAATAAACTTCATATATTGGTTTATTATTCAAACTCATTCATTTTATACTTACTTCAACTTAATTTTTCATAAAAAAAACTCGACCCGAATCGACCCGACTCGACCCGGAGCCAGAAAAATCTGCTAGGCAGATTGTTCTGGCGCAGCTGCGCCAGATCCTGATGCAGGTGCGTCAGACCCATTTTTCAGAAAGTCAACTTTTTGACTACTCGACCCTTTGACGCTCTGACAGTCATAACTTCTTCATTTTAAAATATTTTAGGGAGATTCTTGAGTCCATTCTTATCAGAATTTCCCCCTCTACAATTTTTCTTTAGATCAAAAATCCAAATTCCTAACGAAAATGGACTAAAAACTGCTCACAAGGACAAAGTGAAAAATAAAATCACAAATCCTTGGTTTTAATTGTTCAAACTTGAATAAAATAAACTCTACACATCCAAATAACACCAACTTAGTGTTGTTGTCTTCCTAACTTCTTGTTTTTACAATATTTCATGGTTTGATCATATTTTTAAAAACGTTTTAACAATAAATTTAAGATCGAACAATCTAGGGTTTTACCGGTAAATCGTTATATGGACTTTCCTTCTAATTCTTTACGTACCACCCATACAAATACATGTATTAACTATATCAAACCATGAATATACCTATATATCATAGTTTTAGACTTCTAAATCATCAAAATAACTTTTGATCGGTTAAAAATACATTTTAGTCGTTCAAATCATATCTAAACTATAAAAATGAATTAAAGAGGGTTTAGAACACTTTTTAACCTTTTATATATGGATGCATTTTAGTCGTTCAAATCATATCTAAACTATAAAAATAAACTAAAGAGGGTTTTGGAACACTTTTTAACCTTTTATATATGGATGGTCTCCTTCTTAACATGATCTTGACTTATGACTCCTCATAGACTATCCTCTAGCAATTTCTTTGGTGGATCATCGTCTCACAAGAGTTTCCTTTCTTTTCTCTCTTGGGAGCTCTCTCTTTTCTCTCTTGTTGCTCTAGCAAAATGACTAACAACCTAACTCATTGGTGATGCATTCTATTTATAAAACCACCTTAATCTCCATTAACTTTCACTAATCAACTAGTATTGGTGAAATTAAGAGTTAATCAAGCTTACTATAGCTTGAATAACCAATTGATAGACCTTTTGAATAACCATTTGATTGACTAGGGTTGGTGGGGAGTTGTTGAACCAACTTTGTACCCAAAATCAACCAACAAGTAACCTTCACATCCACGTGGGCCCCAAAATTTGGGATTTACTCTATAAATACACCAATTTGACTTTACTTTTATATCCTATATTATTATATAAGTATCTACATATATATAGACCAATTTATATACATTGACCACAACTTTGACTACCATTTGGGCTCCACATTGGACTCTAGGATTTAATATATTGGGCTCATCCAATTAATTGGTTTGGGCTCAATTAAATTATTACATTGGGCTAACATTAAATACCCTATGTTACATTTAATTAAAACAAGCATTGGGCTTGATTAATTATTACATGGATCAATGTTTAATTAATTACATTGACTACTAGGTTAATTAATTTGACCTAGATTAATACCTCATTTGGATTTAAAAATATAATCCAATTAGACTTGCCTTAAATTATTCTACCATATTGGGTTACTTAATAAACTTATCCATAGTTAATTCTCATCACCATATTTACTTACCTAGCAATTAACCAACGTTTGGTTAATGCTCTCTCTTTTTTACCAACTAGGGTTATTCAATTAACCCTACATTTGTTAATTCTCTACACTTAATCAATACTTGAGAAATATTCTCCTAACACATTCATTTTACACTTATTTTAACTTAATTTATTAAAGAAAACTCAACCTGAACCATCATTTTCCGACCCGAAGCCTCACTTCCCGACCCGAAGCATCGACAGCAAGTCAGCACTAAGGCACTAAAATTCCCGAAGGAATCACCTTCGGTGCTAGAACAGCTTCGGCCTTCGGTGCTCGAACATACATAGGATTCGGCGCTTAGGCGCCCGAACATACACAGGGTTCAGAATCTATCACGAAATCCATTAATACCAGAGATTGACTCAATATTCATCCGTTATTCGTCTTCTGGCCTGTTTTACTAAAATTCTCACCACGGATTCATTTTAACTCCGTTTTAGTTCATTCAATCTAGAAAATCTTCGTATCTCAGAGGAGTATAATAAACAACCATCAAACTAAATCTTTATACGTAAGGACACAACCATAATAGCCTCTAAAATAGTCCATGTTCAGTCTATAGCCTAATTATCCATTTTCTTCACCCTTTATGCATGAGATCGAATTTCTTGACCATTTTGTTCCTCTTTAACTCATAACCAATATAATTAACCTAATTAATTATATTTCATGACTTTTGCTCTTACTTCATATTTAAACTAATTAATTTATTAGCTTAATTGAGTATTAACTTACCCATCCTCTTATTTGGCTAACCATCACAATTTAGGTATATACATATTAATATAATCACCTTTACTTCTCAATTGAATTTATTTTTTGAATACATTCTCTGTATGTATCATTACAAATAAATTATGTTAAAAAAAAATGTCCACCCATTTTCTACACATCTCCAACTTTAGGTTTTAAACCATAACCTTTAATTGATTATTCAAAATCTTATCTACAAATCTTATAAATATCTGGGATATTACATGCATAGTAGGGACAAAGAGGCTGAACGATGTCGTTTGGTCAGTGGTGATCAATAGCATGATCGTGCCTGGAGCGGATGGAATCCGAAGTAACTGAGCTGAAACGGTGCCGTTTCATTTGGGCGTTCATAAGGTAGCAGACGCCATGCGCGGGCGCTGAGCAGAGGGAAGACAGTGCACAATACTGTAGTGTTTTGTCTGAAGTAGTAGAGGCGTAATGCGCATGGGTTTATGCTAGGCTGACATGGCATAAACGTGACAGGGTCATGTTTGGTTGACACATTAATGCTGAAAAACTAATTATTCACGATTTTTAGCATTAATTTGATTTCAAATTTGATTTTTTTCCACTTTTGCTTAAGATTATTATTGTACTCCTATAAATACAATATAAGACTTTTATTTTCAGAACATGAACATAGTTTAGAATATATTAGAATGGAATTAACATAGTTAGGAGCAATTATTCCACGTGAAGGATTCAAGAATTAAAAGTGGAGCTTGAAAATTGGATACTGTGATTCGAGTGACAGACAGATATCAATACACTGATTTGATTGTTTTTCTTTTTCTTTTCTTTTTATAACTTTGAGATGTTGAATTACTTGTGGATAATTTATTATTTAATTATGAACTAATTTTTATTTGAGATTAAAATTGAACTCAATGTGTAGTTTAATTTAATTTAATTTATTTTTAATTAAATTTATTATAATTGAATTGTTTATCATATTTTTTGTGTTCACGTATTTAATTATTTGCATTAATTGATGTGGTAATCTATATGAAGTTGACGAATGGATAATAATGTTTAGACCTAATTAATTATTTTGTGTGTTAATATATTAATTAATTGTGATTAATTATTGGGATAATTTATATAAAATTAAGAGATGGATTATACCCATCATACCCATTAGAATTTTTATATCAACGTCAGTTATACGAAAACTCGTATTAACCTCCACCGTAACAAGAGAAAAAATCAAACTTAGAGGAACTTCTTGCAAGCTTTATAGAGAATATCGAGATATGTAGTAAACGCAATGAAGAATTAATGCGAGAGTGGAAAATTCGAAGGGGTGAGATGGAGATTTAATGGGAAAAGAATGAGATTCGAATGCAACAACTTGTCAATTTAGTCAAAAGTTGTCATCGCAATATGTTACCTAGCAATACAGAGATAAATTTTGAGGAAGAAGGTAAAGAGTTATGTGAGGCAGATGCATTACAAAATGACAAGGAGTTACAAATGGCTAAAAAAGTAAATCTTAAGAGGTTTCGTTCGGGTGATGAAGATGATGACGAGGTTAAAAAAAAGAGGAACAAGGTTTGGGAAGAAGAAAAGAATGATGAGGATGATCAAGTCTTGAATTCGAATGTTAGTAAGAAAAGTCTGATTATGCCTTCCCTACAACAAATTCAGAATTTTGAGGAGTACTATTAGATTGACTTTATTGAAGACTTTGATTACTTAGATGAATTCAAGTTTAAGGGTGGTCTGCCATTTTGGAAGAATGCCATGGAGTTCAAAGAAAAGTCGAAAAGGAGACATGAAAAAATAATTTTTGTGATCGAGTCTAACTGAAAAGAAAATGGAGTAGTCAGACTGAGACTTTAAAATAAGCGCTTATTGGTAGTCAACCCAAATTTTAGTTTTATGTTTTTTAGTAGTAAATTTTAGTTTTTATTATTTATTTTAATATTTTGTTTTTGTTTTTGTTTTGTTTCAAGTTTATTCAATGCAATTCAAGCTTAGCAAATGAGGGAAAAAATGTTACATATTCAGGAGAGTCATTTGTTTTTAAATTTCTTTATTTTATACATTGAGGATAATATCTGTTTTAAGTTTGGGGGTATGGGTAAATTTTAAAAGAATTTTTTTTATAATTTTTTAAGGTTTTATTTTAGTTTAAAATTTTGAATTTTATGGGCAAATTCACTGCAAACCCTCACGAGACACAACTCGTCCACTTGGGGTTACCTTGGAGTTTAAATGCTAAATGAAATCCACTTGGGGTAACTTAGTTTTTAGGTAGTCACTTGGGCAATGAATTAATTGAATTAAATTTTAAGTTAATGATATAAATTTTGGTTTTTATTTAATAACTTTTGGAAAATTAATGAATTATTGTTTTGTTTGAATTTTGGCATATTGTTGGTTATTATTTTAATTGAGATCTTTTAAATTTTTAAGCACATGTCCATTTGTTTGAGCTAGTTTTAATTTTAGTAAAGTTCATTTGGTTAAATGTTCATGATAGGTATTTTTGAATTCTATATTTTTATTTGATCGCAACTTAAAGCGAAATTATGGTAAAATATAATTTATGAGAGATAATTTAGGTAAATTTTATGGGATTATTAAAATTAATTTATTTTGTGGAGAAAAAAAATTTAAGAGAGTTATGTGGTGAAGCGAGATGAAGCGTAAAACGCACTCGTTGGTGAGATGGAGCATATAATGCACTCATCAAAGTTTTAAAAAAAAGAGGAGAAAAAAAATGGTATAGAGAATAAAATGCACCCATTTAACTGAAGAAAAAAAAATTCAAAGAAATTAATAATCCTAGTGGTGCTTAAAAGATTAAATATTTTTTGACCCCCTAAGTTATATTTGCATGCATTAGCTTTGAGTGATGTGAAAAATGAAAGTATAGAGTTTTGTTATATATATATATATATATATATAGTTGATATCTTTTATAAGACATTTAATTATGTGAACGAATCTAAGTTTTTTTCGTTAGCTTGATACATTTGGAATCACACACACATGAAGGATCTTGAGTAGAGTAAGATTAATACATATGTTAAAAAATTTGGGCATTGCATGAGTTTGAAATTTTCTTTGAGTTATCATTTAAAAAATCTTTGAGGCTAAATTTGAAATTTATATTGATTCATCGTTTGGGTAATTTTGGTATTTTTTGTAGGGTCTTATTTTTATAGTTTTTATCTTTGTTTTGCTTGAGGGCAAACAAAGAGTTAAGTTTGAGGGTATTTGATAATTGAATTTTATACGTATTTATTTAATATTTTTAGTCTTAATTAATTGTGAGTTGTTAAGCATTTTATTTGATTTTAGGTATTTTATGCATTATTATTATTTTTAGTACTTTTATATATATATATTTTTACTTTTAATTAATTTATATTTAATTTTGTAGAGAAATTAAAATGGATGGCAATTCTGTAAATTTGACAGTAAAGGAAATGCTTCAACGCATGGCGTGCATAGTAAGGACGAAGAGGCTGAACAACGTCATTTGGTGTAGTGGTGATCAACAGCATGACTGCGTCTGCCGCGGATGGAATCTGAAGTAACTGAGTTGAAATGGTGCAGTTTCATTTGGGCGTTCATAAGGTAGCTGGCGCTAAGCAGAGGGAAGGTAATGCACAATACGGTGGCGTTTTATCTGAAGTAGTAGAAGCACAATGAGCGCGGGTTTGTGCTGGGCTGACATGGTAGAAACAAGGCCCTTCATGTTTGGTTGACACATTAATGTTGGAAAACAGATTATTCACGATTTTTAATATTAATTTGATTCCGAATTGAATTTCTTTTCCACTTTTGCTTAGGATTATTATTGTATTCCTATAAATACACTATGAGAATTTTATTTTTAAAACATTAACATAGTTTAGAATATATTATAATAGAATTAACATAGTTAGGAGCAATTATTCTATGCGAAAATTAAAGGCGGAACTTGAAAATTAGAGACTGTGATCCGAATGACAGACGGATATCAATACACAGATTTGATTTCTTTTCTTTTCTTTTTATTTTTATAATTTTGAGATGTTAAATTATTTGTGGATAAATTATTATTTAATTATGAACTAATTTTTATTTGAGATTATAATTGAACATAATGTGTAGTTTACTTTAATTTATTTATTTTAATTAAATTAATTATAATTAAATTGTTTATCATATTTTGTATGTTCGTGTATTTAATTATTTGCATGAATTAATATGATAATCTATATGAAGTTGACAAATGGATTATAGTGTTTAGACCTAATTAATTATTTTGTGCGTTAATGTATTAATTAATTATGATTAATTATTGGGATAATTTATATGAAATTAAGAGATGAATTATAAATTAAGATATGAATATGATAACATATGTTTGTATTTTCTACGTTGATGGAATTCATGATTCGTGTATAGGATAGAGATATACATATATGTCATATGTAACCTTAAGAGAATCTGTGCTTCAAATCCTTTTTAATTGTAATTCACATAGGCTATGTTTATTTGTAAAAAATATAATTGGGATTGAAATATTATTTTGTATTAATTTAATATTACTTCGGACTATTTTATCCCATGATAGGGAATAGTCCTTTAAATAGTCCTATGGACTATTTTTTTTAAATCATTTCTAAGGCTATTTATGAGAGATTATATAATCTCATGATGAATTTGGGATTAATAGTTTCCCCCATTTTAATCAATTAAATGACTTTACGAGACTAATAGTCTAACATTAAATGGACTAATAATCCATTATCGTGGGATAAAATAGTCCAAATTAGTGTTAAATTAATACAAATACTCCAATCCCGAACATATTTTTTACAAACAAACATAACCATAGAGATATAGTGAGTTAGTTAATTAGGGTGCTCTCTTTAATTCTATTGCCTTTGTGTCGAATTTAAAGGGAATTGTTTATGTGATCATCAAGAGATGCATATAAATATTATAAAGAAATCTCGGTTAACAATTTAACATAATTAATTAATTAAAAAGAGAATGAAGAGATTTAAATGAAACATTGAAAAAATTATGATTTTAAGTATTTTTATTCTGATTTAATTCTTTTCATTAGTTTTATTTTATTAATTAAATTGTGATTGTTTAAATAAAGTTAATTTGATATTAAATTAGTATTTGGTAATAATTATTTTTAATTTCATGTGGGTTCAACACTCTCTTTATCAGTTTATTACTTGTGCACCGCGTGTACTTATGTGTAAATTCCTATTTAAATTTAGGCCAAAAACTTGTTGCCTACTTTTAAGCCTAGGTTTAACACGCAAGTATACATGGTCAAACTGTAGTAAATTGACAAGAAGAGTATCGTTCTACAGTGATTATATTTGATAACTATCAATAATTAGCTTTCCAAATAAACTAATCTTAATTAAATCAACACTTTGAGATTGATTATGATCTATTAAAAATAAATTAAAATTAATTAAGACTAATAATCAAAAATTAAATGTTATGTTTAAAGACTTAAGACTACAACTTCCCCCAATGCTTTATTTAAATATTATTAATTCTCGTTACTTCATATTAAATACACTGGATTGTTAATTAAGAATTCTTTATAATATTCACGTGCACCTCTCGATGACACAAAAATAATTCCACTCAATTCTACCAATTAAGGAATAGAATTGCATAGAGCATCCCAATTAATTAAAATACTATATTTCTATGTGAATTATATTTAAAAAGATTGGAGTGCAGATTCTCTTCACAATTACATATGGTAAATAGACATATCTCTATCCTACTCACAAATCAAAATTCTCTTCGACGCGAAAATTACAATCATGCCCTATCATACCAAGGTCTAAATCTATACTCCATTCATCAAGTTCATACTATACATCGAGTTCCATTGTAATCTTAAAAGAGAATTTAGTTCATCATAGAATAATTAAAAATCATAGTTTTAAAAGTTTTCAACATCCAAGAGTATCAAATACAAGAAAATAAAGAAGAAATAAGAATAAACTCTGTAAATCTCCCCAATCCTAATGCTTTGATCTCCTCTTGTTGAATGCTTCCGAGCTCTAACCTCCAATTGCAATCTTTGATGCCCAAGCGTCTAAAATAATGTCTCCTTAGGTTTATAAAAACTACCATTTATTCTCCTAATAGGTTTTCCAAACTTTCCACGAACTCCTAATCAACAAAAAAAACTCAACCCAGTCCAACAAGTCACGTAATTAAAACTGCTCGCCGGCTGGGGTGGCTGCCCTACGTTTATAGTATTTTTATTTATTTTTAATTAATTTATATTTAATTTTGTAGAGAAATTAAAGTGGATGGCAATTCTAAAAATTTGGTAGCCAAGTAAATGCTTCAACGCATGGTGCGCATATTAAAGACAAAAAGGCTGAACGACGCCATTTAGTGTAGTCGTGATCAACAGCATACGCAGATGGAATCTAAAGTAACTGAGATGAAACTGTGCTGTTTCATTTGGGCGTTCATAAGGTAGCAAACGCTATGCGCGGGCGCTGAGCGGAGGGAAGACAGTGCACATACAGCGGCGTTTTGTCTAAAGTAGTAGAGGCGCAATGCAATGGGTTTGTGCTGGGTTGACGTGGCAGAAACGAGACAGGGTCATGTTTGGTTGACACATTAATGCTGGAAAACAGATTACTCGTGATTTTTAGCATTAATTTGATTCCGAATTCGATTACTTTTTTACTTTTGCTTAGGATTATCATTGTACTCTTATAAATACACTATGAGACTTTTATTTTCAGAACATTAACATAGTTTAGAATATATTATAATAGAATTAACATAGTTAGGAGCAATTATTCCACGCGAAGGATTCGAGAATTAAAGGCTGAGCTTGGAAATTAGATACTGTGATCTGAGTGATAGACGGATATCAATACATAGATTTAATTTTTTTTTCTTTTATTTTTATAATTTTGAGATGTTGAATTATTTGTGGATAATTTATTATTTAATTGTAAACTAATTTTTATTTGAGATTGCAATTGAATCCAATGTGTAGTTAAATTTAAGTTATTTTCTTTTTAATTAAATTAATTATAATTGAATTGTTTATCATATTTTGTGTGTTCAAGTATTTAATTATTTATATTAATTAATGTGGTAATTTATATGAAGTTTACGAATGAATTATAGTATTTAGATCTAATTAATTATTTTGTGTGTTAATATATTAATTAATTGTGAATAATTATTGGGATAATTTATATGAAATTGAGAGATGTATTATAAATTTAGATCTGAATATGATAACATAAGTTTGTGTTTTCTGTATTGATGGAATTCATGATTTGTGTATATGATAGAGATATACCTATATGCCATATGTAACCTTAAGAGAATATGTGCTTCAAATCCTTTTTTTTATTGTAATTCATATAGAGATATAATGAATTAGTTAATTAGGGTTCTTTCTTTAATTCTGTTGTCTTTGTGTCAGATTTAAAGGGAATTGTTTATGTGATCATCGAGAGGTGCATATAAATATTATAAAGAAATCTCGGTTAACAATTTAATATAATTAATTAATTAAAAAGGGAGTGAAGAGATTTAAATGAAGGATTTGGAAAAATTGTGATCTTAAGTATTTTTATTCTGATTTAATTATTTTCATTAGTTTATGTAATGTCCTAGAATTTTCATGTCATTATTAATTAAATTATTAATTTAAATTCTAACGAGTTGGTTTTAAAATGTTATTTAAATCTTTTTGTGTGATTAATTAATTATGTGATTAAATAATTATGTGATTAATTACTAGAGTTAATTAACGAGGGTCACTAATATGTTAATTAAATTAGTGAACAAACCCTAAATTTTTTAATATCAAAATAATTGTTAAGTTGCTTATTAATTAAATATTCAATTAAATTGAATATAATGAGTTAATTAAATTTGATAAATTAATTAATTTGAGGATTAATTAATGAGAACAAGGTGAAATATGGATAATAATAATTAATAGTTTAATTAGTAAGAAATTACTAGTTAATTAGCTTAATTAATTAATTAATTAAGTTACTCATTTAATTGATCACGAACTTGGATAATTAATGTGTAAACCTATTAAATTAGCCCAACATGGATCAATTAGTAACCAAGTGAAGAATAATAAAACTTGGACTACTAGTAGCCCAAATTAATTTGTAGCAAGCCCAAGTAGATTCTTATTGAAGTCCAATACTTGGTCCATTGGTAGAATAAATTTTATAACTTATTTATTAGATAAAGGCAATTAAAGTGACAATCTTTTTGGTACTAAAATCTCTCCATCAGCCGTCTATAGATGGAGAAAGTGCCTAGTGAGTTTTATTTTATTTTATTTTCTATTTATTTAAATAATGGTTGCTTGTTTGATTTTTATATTACATAAACACCATGCCTCTTTTCACCTAATAAAAAACTCATTAATTATTTATTATTTAAAATATTAATAATAAATAAAGGTGATAAATTAGCAATTATTATTTAATTCCTATTAAATAATAATTAAAGAGAGATAAAAAAAATTATAAATTAATTATGTATTATTTAAATATTATTAAATAATAAATAAGGATAATTAAGTAATTAATTATTATTTAATTAGCATTAAATAATGATTAATGAAAATTAAGTTATTAATGTACTAATATAATTTTTAATTTAAATAATAAATAAGGATAAATAAATTGATTACTATTTAACCTTAAATAATAATTAAAATTAATTAAATAAATTAATTATTATTTAATTGACATTAAATAATAATTAAAGAGGATTAAAATTAGTAAACTATTATTTAACTTTCTTAAATTAAATAATAAGTGAGGTTAATTACTTAGTTAATTATTAGTTGATTAATATTAAATTAAAGAAGGATAAAATTAAATCAATAATTATTTATTATTTAATTATTATTAAATAATAGGTAAGTAAAATTAGTTATTATTTATTTTAAATAATAACTAAAGATAATTAATTAAATTCTATTTAATCAAGATTAAATAGTAATTGAATAGAGTTGAGTTAATAAGATAATTTGAAGTTAATATTGCAATTAATTGTAATAAATTATGTAAGGGTTTAATAAGTGTCCAACACTTAAGAAGAAATATTTTTTAACTTATTAAATTATTAACCTAATATGATTAAGAGTCTATAAGGTTAATAATATTGTTTTGACTTATATAAATTATATGTTATTACTTATGTGGTAGATAAATTCTTTAGTGAGCATATAGTTGTGCAAATACGTCGTACTAATTATTATACCAACTTTATTAATGTTAGGTCTTTCAAAACTAGTTAGTTAAAGTTAGACATTAATTGTAGTTGAGCAGACAGGCAAGTTCCTTATCTCTAAACTCATTTTATTGAGCAAGTTATTTATTTAAGCTTGAACTGTAATTCCAAGCATGTTTTGAGTGGTTTAATTACTTTATAATTATTCTACATCGATATTGTTGTTATTCGCACTTGGTGCACTTAATCTTGTACAGTCTTTGACTTGTACTTTATTTAACGTTCTTTTGTTTAAAGAACTATTCAAAATAGGTCTAAGTCATTGTTCGGCTAGACATTTATGTTAAAGATTTTAAAAGTTATCCAAATCATTGAAGATGCGAATTCTTGGACTATTATGAACACCTCCCTATTATAAGGGAGTACCTTGTATCTAATATCAGGTACAAAATACGAAAATTAAATGTTATGCATACACATATTGTACTGAGGCTGATCCTGTCGGGTACATATTTCTTGTAGTAACCATGGGGTCAACCTGCTATTGACTCCTGTGGATGTTTATAGTTCATAGTCTAGTTGACTATCTTGATTTTAAAAGCAAATTATTATTCTTGCTTATGTTATTCATATTGTTGAATTGTTCAGCTATTCCCTTTCATTCATAATATATTGTTTCTTGTTGTTATTTAAACTTGTTGAGCAAACTAGTTGCTCACCCTCGCTATATCATGAAACCTTATTGCAGTGCAACCCGAGACTTCTGAGAAGAATAAGGGTAAGGGAAAGATGAAGTGATAGACTTCAGGATATAGCCTTTTAGTTAACTAAATTACTTGTTATGTAATATAAACCCTAAGTATTTTATTAAGGATATTTGTGTACTTTTGTGTAAGGTTACCGTATCTTGGGACTAGTAACACCTTTTGAATGAACAACGCATGTTTATTATTCCGCATTTAGTTATTGTATGTTGTTTAGAGGTGGATGTTTGTATTAGATCGTGATGACCGGATCCGGGTATTTGAGACCCGAATTTGGGGGCGTCACAGTTTAATTTAGTTGTTAATTTTAATAAGTTTTATTTTATTAATTAAATTGCAATTGTTTAAAGAAAATTAAGTTGATATAAAATTAGTGTTTTAGTAATTATTATTATTTAATTCTCTGTGGGAACGATACTCTACTTACTAGTATATTACTTATTGACCGTGTATATTTGCACGCATAAATTCATATAAAAAATACCTAATACCAGATCATAAGGTTTCAAAGTGTGGATGACAATTGAAAAAGGAGTCTTTGTTCCTATAAAAACAGTCGATGAAAAGATAGTCGAGAAAGAAGTATATGAATTCACAATCATTGAAGAAGAACTCATGATCATTGGTTCTAAAGCAGAAATGGCTCTTACTAGTGCTTTTACAGAAAAAGAATACAATCAAGTCAGCAACTGTAAGAATGCTAAGGAGATATGGGAAAAGCTTTACCAGCCATATCAAAGAAATCTGGAAAGATACATTCATCCAAGAGTATGAAAACTTCAAATTTTCTGACGGAGAAAACATCATCGACATGGAAATCAAATTCACCCGAATTGTTGATGAATTGGAACAACTCGAAAAAGTCTACACCACCAATGAAAAGAATAGAAGAATTTTCAAAGCTCTTCCTTCCAACTCCAATTAAGGTTTGAGTACTGTCCCAAATAAATTGCATTTTGTGGCTGAAATATGGAATTCAAAATATGATTCTTTGATTCAATATTACAAGTTAAGTCATGAATTTGAATTGGAAGTAGTAGTTGTTGTAATTAATTTTATGTTGAAATGGGATTGAAATTGATTTTATGTCTTTAGATATATTAATGTGAAAATTATTTTTTGTGGTTTACATCTTGATTGGAATATGATTAAGTGCATAACTAGTTGTTGGGACTTTGTTGATGATTAGGGCTATAAACGATTAGTCTAACTCTAACATGTTCATATAACATAATCAAACCAACACACATTTGCAAGTTCGGATCGTTAACTGTTTGCGAACATAGTCGAATTCGCGAACAGTTCGCGAACATAGTAGAATAACATCATGTTCGCAAACATCTAAACGTTCACAAATGCAAAACTCGTTGGCAAAAAACTCATAAACATATTCGAACTTGATCAAGTTCATGAACATTTGTGTTTAGAATAATTAAACATGTAAGAAATACAATTCAAACTCAAACATCTCATGAACTACTCGCGAACCAATCAAACCGAACTGAACAGTTCACGAACAAAGTCGAACCAAACTACATGGTTCGTGGACATGTTCAATCAAGCAATCGAACGTGATACCATGTGTGAACTACACTTGATAAGTTAATCAAATCAAATCGAACTTGAACCAAACCGAACTTGTTCACGAACGGTTCGGTTCGTTTGCAGTATTAATGATAAATTAGTAGGTCATTGTAATTTTGTGCTTGGGTGATTTATTGATTGAAAATGTGTGGTTGATACCCATTGTAGTTCATGCCTTTTGTTTCTTATACCATATGTGCCAATTATAGTATGTCCATTTTTTATTGTTTTTACTTTATATCTATCACAATATTCAATATTGCTACTGTGAATGCAATTGGGTGTAGATGTGTTATTTTTGACAAAATTTTCACCTGAAATTTAATATAAAGCCATAAAATGTAATATATAATAAAAAAATATTTATTATGTTAAATTAACTACTAAAATAAACTAAGTAGTATTTACTTAGTTTTTCAGTAATAAACAAAAAAAATTCAAATACATTAAATATTACAAAAATAAAATAATAAAGTGAATTAATATAAAATAAAATGTCTTTCATAATATCAATACATAACTTAATTTTCTTATCACATAAAAGATTTATAATCTTATCCTAAATATAAAAATGTAAGATATTAAAAAATTACTAAATAAAATACTTTTCTAATATATTTACCCATCACTTACAACTTAAATACTATCAAAGTTCTCATAAAAATAACTTAATAAAAGTAAAATACCTATAAAATCGTACTTGACTTACATTAGCTTACACATACTTACTCAAACTTGCTCAAAATCTTACAACTCACAAAACGTACGAAATCATATCATACTCATATATATATATGAGAACAACTTATATTAGAGTCATATTTAAAACATAGGTCCCACTTACACGCTGTCCTACCTTTTCAATTATCTACAAATAGGTAGTCATCAAATAAAGTACACGCGCGAGCTTGTAAGGTCGCGCGTGTAAGGTACATAGCACAATACTACTCATTATTACAAACTTACACAAACTCCATACCTTACACTTACTAGTCATGAACGTACATTACCTATAACATCGGCAACACGCCTACACTATCTTCCCACGTAGGGAGCGCCAAGCATGACATTAAATCAACACACGTCAGATATCTTACAATGCCCTAAAATATATATATATATATATATATATATATATATATATATGGTAACGCATCCACAACAAACAGTTGTTAGGAGCATACTGCCACTAGAGGTTCTAGCGGCAAGATTAATTTTTTTTTCCTTACCGCTTGAGCCTCTAACGACAAACAAATTGTCGCTATTTTGGTTACTAGAACAGTATTCCAGACAAACGTATGTCATGGATTCAACCCCTATATATTGTTATAGCAACCACAACAGGGGATAATTTGTTTGTAAATTTGTCTATCACTAGAGACTTTAGCAGCGTGCAAAAAGAAAATAAAAAATTAGCTTATCGTTAAAACCTATAACGGCATAAGCCATTTTATTTTTTTTGCCTTTTCCGCTAGTGCCTCTAGCGGCAATATGTTCCAAAATACGTATGATGTGGATGCACTACCTATATATATAACCAAAAACTTATATCATACGCAAAATCATACATAAATCTTATACATACGTTAACTTATAATATTATTGGCACATCTCCAATATATAAAGACACTTACTAGAAATTATTACAAACGATAAATAAAATTATAACTTACAAAATACTACCAAAACTTACAAAATATAATATTAAACATCCCAACAATATAATCTTATTTTTGTAACTAAAATAACTCATAAGTAATTCACACATTTACATATTCATAAACTCATTAAAATAAACCACAAAAGTTAACAAATTCTCAAAAACCATAACTTGACAAAATATACGTAAGACCTTAATCCACTATCTTGGTCATATCGCCCTCATTTAAAATTTGTTTCTCAAATATAAAAATAGTATGAAAAACTATACGTCAAGAGCTCTAAATTAACCTAAAAACAACCCAAATTGGATTTAAAATTATCATGTTATCGATATTTGAAAATACGAATTTACTGCACGAAATCTATTACGATATTTTCAGACCAGTTTTAAAAACACTAAGTTTCAACATACTAAATGATAAAATTAGAAGGAAAAAAACTTAAAGAACGAAAGTGTTAAAAAGTTTCGAGACATTTCTAGATTGTTAAGAATCACTCAAACCGGAGTTAAAATAAATTTTATACGAATTTTACAAAATACTGATTAGATTTTTGTCACATAATATAGTATTTGTACAAAAGGGTTATTTCGACCAATTTCGAGTCAGAATCTTGAAGAAAAAAAAGTTGTAGGTAATGTTTATATAGTTCAAAATCAAATAAATCATAATAGAAACAATTATAATATAATTTTTCAAATAGTGCAAAAAATTCGAAACAGATTTTGCGCGACATTAAATTTAACCAAGCGAAGATCCATATCTTAATTAGTTGAAATATCTCAAATTCATCTCCAAATCATATTCATCAAAAAGCCTAATTGACGATTGGCAAAATTCTAACTTAAAATTATAATCAAATGGATATTTACGATTGAGTATATGGAAACAATTAATGAAAATATTAAACATAAACATTCTTACCTTGAACCTATGAAACTTAATTTGATTCGTCATCAATATCAATGATTCTTCATGTTTTTAAATTTTTCCTTCTCTCTCCTTCTTCGTCTTAGTTAAGAAAAAAAATAAAACAACGTAAATTGTTTTTCTCTTGATTAGAACTATATATCTTCTAACCTAAATTGTATTGAGTCAAGCCCAAAAATAATTTTATTAAACAAAACTTTTTATTAAATAACATTATCAAATACAACACTTAACTTAAATAAAATATTAATTGTATTTTATTTTATATTTTAATCATATTTAGGAGTGTGTATATATATATATATATATATATAAATGTGTGTGTGTGTGTGTGTGTGTGTGTGTGTGTGTGTGTGTGTGTGTGTGTGTGTGTGTGTGTATATTCCTGAAGAACAATGGAGCAAAAAGGAAAGGAAAAATTCAAATAGCCTAATAAAGAATATCATGATTAAGATAACGATGAGTAATTTATCATTAGTCTTCAATAGTGATAAGTTCTTGATAGAATATAATAGACAACAAATTTTAGATCAACAACTGTAGCGGAATGATCAAATATAATAGACAATAAGTCTTTAATAAATATCTACAGCGGAATAAACAATTCATTAGGAGAATAAAATAGATCATGATGTCTAAAATCTTCCATATTTAGAAATTCATCATCAAACTTTTATCAACTGTAATATCAATGGTCATGATCATGTTAAACAATAATTTCTCTTTGCCCCAGACCAAAGAAAACTTTCATCATATGTCCTAAAAGACACTCAACAATCATATCATCTTTGTCCCAGGACAAAAACATTCACCAATCATATCATCTGTGCACCCAGGTTATAGATATTCATAATAACTTGATTCTTGATGATTAGAACAAATAACAGTGATATAAATGATGAACAGAAGAAATAAAATAATAGGATAAACAATAGGCATTAGAAGTTTACAAATTTTACTTTATCTAGAGTCAAATAATGTTTAAATTATCAATATGACGTGGGGTCAAATTCAAGAATGATATTCAAGATTCATAGTTCAAAAATAACTGTTAAAGTTCAATAGAAATATTCAAGTAAATAGGAATGTTCAAATAAAATGATATTAGATGAAACACAAATAATTAATTATTTCAAAAAAATTTACTGAACAATACTTACCATAGTAAGTTTAAGAGTATGAAAGAAAATAATATTTCTTACCTTATCAAGTGACTAGATACTATTTTCTATGAAATTGATTCACCTATATGTATATTTATAATTTAATTAGTAACTACCATATATAAATTTCATTGTATACAATAACTTGTATATTATGAAATTATCAAAATTGTTTATCTAATATAAATTTGTATAGTGTCCAGAATAAAATATAATAACTCCAAAATATTTTTTAAAATAATATTTTAAAATAAAATCTTTCAATGGAAACTTTTCAAAACAAATCTTCTAAATTAAGAGTCTAATAAAAGAAGATTTGTGAATACCATGTGAAGTGGGTATTTATGCAATTATTACACTTAAAAAAAAGACTTGAGAAATTCTTACACTCCTTTTGGTTTACCAAAACTTTAGAGTAATCTTACTATACTAAGACTATGCCCGCAATAAATCGGTTGGAGAAAAAAAGGTATGAGGAATTTCTCTACTGGAGTTCCACTTTTATATACAATTTATTCACCTATCGTGCCAAACCTTTCTTCCGTGCATACTCATTTTTCTTCCTACTAACCAATGAGAAAGGAATAAATGAAATATGTTAATTAGGTGCCCCCCACCACTAATTTTCAGCACTCCATTCTCCCAAATATACAATCATGTTCCCACCATTTCCCACTTTTCTTATTTTTCATCCCCCACATGTTCCCCACTAACACTTCTTCCTTTATTTTCTTTCTTCCTCCTGTGATCTCTTTTTTCTTCTTCTTCTTTCTTTCTCTATTATTATACTCCCCCTACTTTTTCATTCTGTCACCCGTGATCTTCCCATATTCAAGAGTTCTATTATCTCTCTTTCTATTCCAAAATATCAACTAACAATTTAATGCAATAATTAAAGAAATGATACAACAATGATAAAAATAATTCAAAAATAAATAAATAATGAAAGAACATATTACTGTGATAATTAGTAGTTTAATACAGTGCACGTGCAACTGTAACAATTATTAGTTCAATAATTTAAAATACAGTGCATTAGCAATTATTAACTTAATAATATAAAATATAGTAACGAATGTGATAATTATTGATCTAATAATGTAAAATATTATGTAATAACAATTATTGATTCAAAATGTAAAATACTGTGTAACAACAATTATTAATAAATATTGTACAATACCGTGTGCTACTGTAGATTATCATGTGCTACTGTAAATTACCATATTCTGCTGTTCTTTTTTCACTGAGTATTTTTACAGTTAAAAATGATAGTAGCATTGACCATTTTTATTTAAAAATGTTACTTCTGTTTTTTTCTATATTCGACAATATTTCGTTGTGAGAACCACCAATGATTGGTTATTTCGGCGCTGTCGTATGAATCGAATATTATCCGACAATATATATATATATATATACAGACACACACACACACACACAAAATGTTACATCAAGAGTAGTTGGGGTATTCATTGGTCAGATTGAATGGTTTACATTGTTTGTTCAACGGTTTCAATTTTCATTGAGTAGGGTTATTCGGTTTCACTAAACTTTTGCTAGAAAATACTATTTTGTGTAATATTCAAAATCAATAATTATTATAAAAGAATAATTTGTAATGTTTGCAATATTTATAAATTTAAGATTGAATATGATAAGAAAAAAAGAAAAAAAAAACTCGAAGTTTTATATTTTGAAAATAATTAAATTAAGAAAGGTTAAAAGAAAAAACTGTCAAGGAAACTTTAGTCGGTCGCCTATATATAACCCAGGGCCTTTCGCTTTTCATTCCTGCCCATTATTTCCTCACTGTTCTTTGTCTTCTTGTGATGATGTCGAGTCGTGGAGTATTCATGCTATTAATGGCGATGATTTTCTTCATGGAGTTAACACTTTTGTTGTCAGTTTGGAACTTGAATTGCCGTGGGGCATATGATGATCTAATAATTTCGTTCGGCGAATCTGATGGGTTATTTCTTTAACAAAGCAATAAGCAGACACTCATATTTGATTTCTACAAAGAAGAGTTACCGGAGGCAGAGATGATAGTGTGGACATCCGTCAATCGTGTTATGGCAGAAGAGACGCGAGCTCCTGCTCAGTTATTTATTGGGTTATATCCCCTTATGTGGGTAGGCCCAATTAGTAGCCCATATGGTTTATGGACCTATGTGGATGATATAACATAGTTTCCTACAAAAGTAACCAGTAACAAAACAGGAGAGAGGAAAGAAGAAATTGATTCCCGCAGGAAATAGTATAGTATTTTACAACTCATTGATCAGAAGGTGACGCCATAACTTGTTGGGCTTCAATCTGAACAGTGGGATTGAGCATTGGAGTCTCCTAGCATCAGGTTTTGCTATACATTGTTAATACATTTTTTGCAAGAGTTGGTGAAGTTTTTAGTTTTCTCTTGTTATTCTTCTTGTTGAAGATGTATGCCAAAAATATATTATTCTTGATGGTTGTTGCTAGTTTATGCCTCTAGTTATTGCTAGAGAGAACCTTGTATTGCCCGTTATTATTAATAGTGAAAAATTTGGTAGACTACGGTCTCGTGGTTTTTACTCTTCACATCGAGGGGGTTTTCTGCGTAAAAATTTGTTTGTGTTCTTATGTGTGTTTGTCCTTAATTATAAACTGCTTGAATTATTTTTCTTATTGGGTTTATGTAACACCCCCAAATTGGGCCCACACCATCCAATTTGAGTAATTAAAAGACCACAACAAAATTATTATAATAAACTATTCAATAATACACAACTAAGTCTTCACAATTATTACTATTCTACAATACAGTGAAGACTACTATAGCAACTATCTCGGACCACTACTCCATTCTCCTTTCCTCCCCGCTAGTCTCGGCTACGTTTCCATTTCCTGAACAATAAAAAATATCATGACTAAGATAATGAAAAATAAATTATTCTTAGACTTCAACAGTTGAGTTCTTAATTGAATATAATAAACAACAAGTTTTAAATCAACAGCTGCAGTTGAGTTATAAACAGCAAGATTAACAACAGAAGTTAAGTTCTTAAACAAAGCTTCACTACAGCGAAATAACCACCACTAAGATAATCAAGTAGATCATAATGTCTACTAGCCTATCCTTTTTAGAAAATCATTATCAACTTTTATCATCTGAAACACCACTAGTCATGATGATGTCAAACAACAGTTCTTCTTTACCCCTGGCCAAAGAGAACATTCATCACATGTCCTTGTCATCCGACCAAAGACACCCAACAATTATCACATTTATCCTATATCGCCTTTAACCTATATCGCTTTTAACATAGCATTTATGCCTCAGGCTACAGATATTCAGAACAACCTGATACTTGATGATTGAAATAACAACAGAGATATAAATAATAAACAGAAAAAATAAGATAAATAATAACATGAGGAGTTAACAAATTTAACTTTGTCCAGATTCAAATAATGTCCAAATTGTCAACATAATGTATAGAAAAATATGTTCAAGTTCAAGAGTAATGTCCAAAATCCATACGGAGAAGTTCAATGATAAGGTTTACGGTACAAGGAATTAGTCCAAACTGTTCACAGTTCAAATAAAGGTCCACAATTCAAAAGTTCAAGGTTCATAAGTTCACAGTCAATATAAATGTCCACAGTTCAAAAGTTCAAGGTCCATAAGTTCACAGTTCAAATATGACGATGAAAATTTAATTTGAATGTTCTTGTCAAAGAGTATTAGATGAAGTGCAAACTATTAAGGGAATATTAATGAATTATTAATTCCAGAATTTTTACCGTTTAATAATATTAGAGGTACAAATGAGATACTTCCTTACCGTAGTAAGTTTAAGTAATAGAAGATGAAAAAGATAGTATCCCTTACAAATAAGAAAGAAGATGATATCCCTTTATGATGATAAAAAGAATGATACCCCTTACCGTAACAAGTTTAAGAGTTTGAAAGAAAAGTGATATCCCTTACCTTATCTCATGACTAAATACAGTTTTTATGAGGTTGATCAACCTATATATATATATATATATATATATATATATATATATATATATATATATATATATTCATAATTTAATTAGTAAGTAACACATATAAAATCATTTAAGTGAGTATATAAATATACTTCAAAATAATTTTTAAAGAAAATAATTTTTCAAAGTAAAATCTTTCAAATGAAGTTTTTCAAAATAAATCTTCTAATAAAAAAAGTCTTCTAAAGGAAGAGTTGTAAACTAATGTATGTGTGAGTGTTTATATAACTTTTAAAAGAAAAACTTACTTGAACAATACTCGTACATTTTCATATCTTCAACACTTAAGATAATTTTAATACACTTAGAGAGACACTTATACTAAGAAATACCTAGAGAGTGGAAAGAAGATTGAGTGAGAAATGTATGAAACTCCTTATGCTAAGCCCCCTATTTATAGCCAAAGCCTAACCAACTTTTCCACACACACGTTACACATTTTAATCTCATCTTTTAATCTGAATCATTCATCAATCAACACACATTTCACACTTTAATCTGCACCTCTCAAAGACTATCACGCGTTTCACGCCCACATGTGTTACACATTTACACGCGTTACACATTTACGTATGTTACACACTTACGCGTGTTACACACTTACACGAGTTACACATTTACACGTGTTACACACGTACACGTGTTACACATTTTCATATTATTTATTGATTTAATATCTCAATTATGAAACATACCATGTTTTTCAAATAATAAATCTGTCTAATAGTTTAATACCTGTGACTACTACTGTAATAATTATTGACCCAATAATGCAAGATGTTGTGCATTATAACAATTATTGATTCAATAATATGGAACACTGTGCAATTAATAATGTAAAATATTGTGTAGTGACAATTATTGATTCAATAATGTAAAATGTCGTGTAATGACAATTATTGACGAAATACTGTGTAATAGCCACTTTATCAGTTCAATAATTTAAATATTGCGTAATATTGTGTGCTACTATGCAATACCATAAGCTATAGTAAAATACCGCGTACTACAGTAAAATACCATATGTTACCATACTTTTATCACTGGGTATTTTAACAGTTAAAAGTGATAATACCGTTGACCATTTTTATTTAGAAAGGCTACAACTGTTGTTTTCTTCATCCGACAATATTTCATTGTGGGGTCCACCCATAACTAAATATTTCTGCGGCGGCGTATGAATATTTCTCGATAGAACGAATAGCCCCCGACCAATCGAATATTGTCCGACATAAATTTTTTGCATATAACATCCTTAACTTTAATTTTTATTAATTTAACACCTTAATGTTAAGCATAAAATTATAAGAAAAATTGAAATTTATTTATTAAAATTCGGGGTCTTACATCCTCCCCTCCTAATGAAATTTCGTCCCCAAAATTTACGTACCTGGTATTTTGAAGAGATCATGATACTTAGCTCTTCTTTAAGATTCCAACTCCCAGGTCATTTCCTCAGTATCTTGGTTTTTCCATAAAATATTGACTTGAGGTATAATCTTTGAGCATAAGATCTACTCTTTCCTATCTAAGATCTTGACAAGTATTTTCTCATACGTTAAATCTTCCGCTATCTCATCTGACTCCAATTCAATAATTTGATTTGGGTCTTTCACATATTTACGTAACATAAATATGTGAAAAACGTTATGAATGTGGGACATGTTTGGTGGTAGAGCTAGTCTGTAGGCCACAGTTCCTATTCGGTCAAGGATTTTAAATGGCCCAATAAATCGGGGATTGAGCTTTCCTCTTTTTACAAACCTTGTAATTCCTTTCCATGGGAAAACACATAAGAATACATGATCTCTAACATTGAAACTTTCGTCCTTTCAATGAAGATCATCATAACTCTATTGTCGTTCTTGTGCAGCTTGTATTCGTCGTCTGATCATTTGGATCTTTTCTGTTGTCATGCACACCAGCTCAGGTCCCAACAATTTTGCTTTTCCCACCTCATTCCAACATACTAGAAAGCGATACTTTCATCCATACAAAGCCACAAATGGAGTCATTCCTATACTTGCTTGATAACTGTTGTTGTAGGAGAATTCAATCAATGGTAAATACTTGTCCTAACTTCCATTGAAGTCTAGCACACAAAGCCTCAATAAATCTTCAAGAGTCTGAATTTCCCTTTCCGATTGTTCATCTGTTTGGGGATGATAAGAAGAACTAAATCGTAGTTCGGTGCCCATAGCTTTTTATAAACTAATCCAAAATCGTGTAGTGAATCTAAGGTCCCGATCAAAAACTATGGATACTAGCATGTCATGCATTCTCACAATCTCACTTATGTACATATTAACTAGACGATCAAATGAATAGTTTTCTCGTATAGGCAAGAAATGAGCGGACTTGGTCAATCTATCTACAATGACCCAAATTACATCTAAGCCTTGAGAAACTTTGGGAAGACCCATCACAAAATTCATATTGATGTGTTCTCACTTTTATTCGTGAATCTCAAGTGATTGCAATGGACCCTTAGACACTTGATACTCCGCCTTGACACGTGACACATCAAACACCTCAAGACAAACTCAACGATCTCCTTCTTCATATTACTCCACCAAAATGTATGTCGAAGGTCACGATACATTTTGGTACTTCCAGGATGAATTACAAACGATGTATTGTGTGCCTCCATCATGATTTTATACTTTAATTCAGGGTCGTTAGGAATACAAAGTCGAGAGTTGACTCGGAGTATCCCTTTCTCATCGATTCTTGCTTTTGGAATAATACATTCTCATACTTTTCTCATTATATTCATCAATTCTGGATCAGTAGCTTGAGCGACTTTGACTTTATCGATTAAAGTCGGTTCTATTCGTATGTGTGCGATCCTCATCTGGGTTTCTGGTGATTTTAGCTCTATCTCCATCTTTTGTAAATCGTACAAAATGCGTCTTTGTGTTGTTAGTATTGCATTTGTACTCACATATGATCTTCTACTCAATACATCAGCTACCATGTTCGCCTTTCCTGGGTGGTACTGGATAGTGTGGTCATAATCCTTTAAAATCTCAAGCCAACGTCACTATCGCATGTTGAGTTCCTTCTGGGTAAATAAATACTTGAGACTTTTATGATCTGTAAAGATCTCCACCTTTTCTCCGTACAAGTAGTGTCTCCAGATCTTCAATGCAAAAATGACCGCTACTAACTCTAGATCATGAGTAGGGTAATTTTTCTCATAATTTTTGAGTTATCGAGAGGCGTAAGCCATAACTTTTCCGTGTTGCATAAGAACGCATCCTAGACCACTACTTAAAGCATCGCTATAGATAACAAACCCTCTTGATTCTGATGGTATAATTAGAACAGGGGCTGAAACGAGTCTCTTCTTAAGTTCTTGAAAGTTTTCCTTGCATTCCTTACTCCATTCGAATTTTGTATTTTTTCGAGTCGGCTGAGTTAGTGGAGTGGCAATTCGAGAAAAATCTTCAACAAATCTCTGATAATAATCAGCTAGACCCAGAAAACTTCATACTTCAGTTACTATCTTAGGTTGCTCCCAGTTTAAAATTGCTTCAATCTTCGTGGGATCAACCGATATTCCTTGTTTAGAAATCATATGCCCAAGGAATGTTACTTCCTCAAGCCAAAACTCGCATTTCTTCAACTTAGCATATAATTTATTTTCACGTAACTTTTAGAGTATCAAACGCAAGTAACGTTCATGATCCTCGCGACTCTTGAAGTATATGAGGATGTCATCAATAAAAACAACCACAAAATGATCCAAATATTCTTTGAATATTCGGTTCATCATGTCCATGAAGGCTGAAGGAGAATTAGTTAGTCCAAAAGGCATGATTAAGAACTCGTAATACCTATAGCGAGTTCTGAAGGCAGTCTTGGGAACGTCGTCAGTTCTAACCTTCAACTTTTGACAACCAAATCGGAGATCGATCTTTATAAAATACTGAGCACCTTGTAATTTATCAAACAAGTCATCAATTTGAGGTAACGGATACTTATTCTTGATGGTGACATGATTCAACTCTTGATAGTCAATACACAATCTCATACTCCCTTCCTTCTTCTTTACAAATAGAACAGGGGCACCCCAAGGTGATGACTTGGTCATATGAAACTGGTATCTAAGAGTTCCTGAAGTTGGACGTTCAACTCTTGAAGTTTTATGGGAGCCATTCGATATAAGGGTTTAGAAATAGGTTTAGTACCGGGTTCAAGGTTAATACAGAATTCAATTTCACGGTCTGGGGGTAGGCCAGAAAGTTGTTTAGGAAATACATCAGGGAATTCATTAACAATAGTAATATTGTTCAAGTTTATCGAGTTTTTATTTAGATTAGTGACATGAGCTAGGAAGGCTTGGCATCCGTTTTTTAATAAACGTATGGCTTTATGGCTAGAAATAACGGTTACTGATTTCAAAGGTTTGGTTGCTTGAATTTATATGATAGGTTGGTCAGGAATATGAAAACTAATGAGCTTATGGAAGCAATCAATTTTAGCATGATGGGTAGTCAACCAATCAATTCCTAAAATCACATCAAACTCATGAATTTCCAAAAAGATAAGGTCAACGGGTAGGGTGAGGTTATTGATTTGTACTAAGCAAAATTTATAAACAATAGATGTAACGGCTATTTCCCCTAATGGAGTTTCAACACATAAGTCAAAGTCTAAATTTTCAAGAATCAAATTTAAACATTGAACACATGCAGGTGAGATAAAAGAGTGGGTAAAACCAGTATCTAATAGGGCATAGACTTCACAAGAGTTTATGAATAGCTTACCGGTTATCACCTCGTTCAAGTTACGTGCCTTTTGAGATGTTATAACAAAAGGTCTCCCCTGGACTACAGATTTTTCTTTGTCTGTGCTAGCCTTTGGAGCCATCATCGCTATTGGACTTGATTTTGTGACAGGACAAAATCGAGCAATATGACATTCTTTCCCACAATTATAATAAGACTTGGATTGCTGAGTACAGTTTAGACTGATGTGACCCTCCTGACCACACATGTAGCATTTTACGGGTGGTCAATCTCCTTCCCTTGAAACTATTACCGGTGTTGATGTTGGTGCTGGTGCCATTCCGTGATCGTTGTGGGATCTCTTTCTTGTGAAATTATTCCCACTTGTTTCTCCCCTTCTGTTATCTGGACCAGAATTACCATTGAAGTGGTTACTATTTCCGAAATGGTGACTACCGCCTCTACGATTCTCGTTTCGGTAATTATTTTCGTTATTTCTTCTTCTTGGTTGGTCATTGGCTCTTGGTTGTAATATTTCATCTTCTTGTTTAACCCTTTAAGCCCTGTCCACCACATCTAAATATAGACAAAGTTTGTGAGAGATGAGGTGTCGGTGAATTTTGGGTCTCAGGCCTCTTAAGAACATGAGAGTCATTCGGGCTTCATCGTCCACCAAATAAGTCACGAATCTGGATAACCCTGCGAACTTGGCTTCATATTGAGAAACAGTCATGTTCCCTTGTTCTAGTTTAATAAATTCCACCTCTTTCATATGGCGGACACTTTCTGAAAAATACTTTTCATTAAACAAATCCTAAAACTCCGTCCAGGACATCTCAAGTGCCGAATGATGTGTACGTTTTATCGATTCCCACCAATGGTCTGCTTCTCCTCTTAGCATGAAGGTAGAAAATGGGACCTTTTGATCATCAGTGCAGCGTAGAACGTCAAATATCGTTGTCATCTGCTTCAGCCATGCTTCAGCCTTAAGTGGGTCCGACTTCGCAGTGACCATCCTCGAATTATCAGCATTTCCACCGGTGGGAGTTCCCTTCGCTTGATTTTGCATGAATTATATAAAGTTTCTAAAGAAACCATCACAATTCATATGGCCACCTGCGTTATTCTCAAAAGCTGCAGGAGGATTATTTGTAGACTTTTGATTTTTTGCAGCGTAATTCATCCCTTGGTTTTCAGATGTCATTTTGAAATATGATCACAAAACAAAGGCTAGTTTAAACAAATCGACTTGTCACTTTTTGTCGCTTCATTCAAGTCAACTAGCAAAATTTAACTTGGGTAGGACACACTAGCGATGGATTCTAATCGTCTCTCCCCTCCTAGTTCTAATCCCAGATCTTCATGCAAAATCATATCTTTAAGCTCTGATACCAACTGTGACGCCCCCAAATCGAGCCCACACCACCCAATTTGAGTCGTCAAAAGACTATAACAAAATTATTACAATACACTGTTCAATAATACACAACTAAGTCTTCACAATTATTACTATTCTACAATACATTGAAGACTACTATAGTAACTATCTTGAACCGCTACTCCATTCCCCTTTTCTCCTCGCTAGTCCCGGCTACGCTCTTATTTCCTAAACAATTGAATAAAAAGGAAATGGTGAGCTCAAATAGCCCAGTAAGGAATATAATGACTAAGATAATGAAAAATAAATTATTCTTAGCATTCAACAGTTGAGTTCTTAATTGAATATAATAGACAACAAGTTTTAAATCAACAGCTGCAGTTGAGTTATAAACAGCAAGATTAACAATAACAGTTAAGTTCTTAAACAAAGTTTCACTGCAGCAAAATAACCACCACTAAGAGAATCAAGTAGATCATAATGTCTACTAGCCTCTCTTTTTAAGAAAATCATCATCAACTTTTATCATCTGAAACACCACTGGTCATGATCATACCAAACAATAGTTATTCTTTGCCCTCGGCCAAAGAAAATATTAATCACGTGTCCTTGTCATCCGACCAAAGACACCCAACAATTATATCGCATTTATCCTATATCGCCTTTAACATATCATCTGTGCCCCAGGCCAAAAATATTAAGAACAACCTAATACTTGATGATTGAAATAACAACAGATATATAAATAATGAACAGAAGAAACAAGATAAACAATAACATAATGAGTTAACAAATTTAACTTTGTCCAAATTTAAATAATGTCCAAATTGTCAACATGATGTATAGAAAAATGTATTCAAGTCTAAGAGTAATGTCTAAGATCCATACGGAGAAGTTCAACGGCAAGGTTTACGGTACAAGGAATTAGTCTAAACTGTTTAAAGTTCAAATAAATGTCCACAGTTCAAAAGTTCATGGTCCATAAGTTCACAGTCCAAATAAATGTTCATAGTTCAAAAGTTCAAAGTCCATAAGTTCACAGTTTAAATATGACGATGGAAATTTAATAGGAATGTTATTGTCAAAGGGTATTAGATGAAGTGCAAACTATTAAGGGAATATTAATGAGTTATTAATTCAAGAATTTTCACCATTTAATAATATTAGAGATATAAATGAGATACTTCCTTACCGTAGCAAGTTTAAGTGATAGAAGAGGAAAAAGATAGTATCCCTTATAAATAAGAAAGAAAATGATATCCCTTTATGATGGTGAAAAGAATGATACCCCTTACCGTAATAAGTTTAAGAGTTTGAAAGAAAAGTGATATCCTTTACCGCAATAAGTTTAAGAGTTTGAAAGAAAAATGATATCCCTTACCTTATCTCGTGACTAAATACAGCTTTTATGAGGTTGATCAACTTGAACAATACTCATACCCTTCCAGGTCTTCAACGCTTAAGATAATTTTAATACACTTAGGGAGACACTTATACTAAGAAATATCTAGAGAATGAAAAGAAGACTGGGTGAGAAATGTATGAAACTTCTTATGCTAAGCCCCCTATTTATAGCCAGAGCCTAACCAACTTTTCCACACACACGTTAGATATTTTAATCTCATCTTTTAATCAAAATCATTCATCAACCAACACACGTTTCACACTTTAATCTGCACCGCTCAATGACTATCACGCGTTTCACGCCTACACATGTTACACATTTACACGCGTTACACATTTACGTGTGTTAAACACTTACACGTGTTACACACGTACACGCGTTACACATTTTTATATTATTTTATTGATTTAATATCTCAATTTTAAATATACCGTATTTTTCAAATAATAAATATGGTTAACTGTTTAATACTCGTGACTACTACTGTAACAATTATTGGCCCAATAATGCAAGATGTTATGCATTATAACAATTCTTAATTCAATAACATGGAACACTGTACAATTAATAATGTAAAATATTGTGTAATGATAATTATTGATTCAATAATGTAAAATGTTGTGTAATGACAATTATTGATGAAATATTGTGCAATAGCTACTTTATCAGTTCAAAAATTTAAATATTATGTAATATCGTATGCTACTATGCAATACCATGAGTTATAGTAAAATACCGCGTGTTATAGTAAAATACCATATGTTACTATACTTTTAGCACTGGGTATTTTAACAGTTAAAAGTGATAATACCGTTGACCATTTTTATTTAGGACATGTAACTTAATACTATTTAGAATACATTTTGATTAAGACGAATACAAAAGCAACTCATCTCAAGAAAAAAAAATCAATGAATAGTCATTTTCTAGGGGCACTCTCATCTCAAGAATGTTATGATCATGAACTCCCCTTGGTAATTGTTGGTTAATGGACCCAAATCAGAGCGCTCATGGAGCAGACGAACCGATAGATATAAGTATTACCACATGGTTCATTGTCTAGATACAATGAACATATGTAAATCTCTCTTTATATTCTTGCATGGGAATTATTAGAAGTTCTCTTCATATTCTTGCATGGGAGTTATTAGAAGTTATTCATGAAGCTTGAAAGTTTGTAACTTCTCGAATTATGGAAGATACATTTAGAACTTGTGAACATGTAGTCTAAATTATTACTGAGAGTTTTGTTCATTCAGCACGTAATTCTAACCGTTCGTGTGTTAAAGTTGATGCCTTAGAGGCTAATTATTTGATGTAATTGCTTAACATTTTTTATATTATATTTGATTAAATAAATGGATTGTTTTATTATGATTTCATTTACTGCGTTATATAAATGTTAGCATAATAAAAGTCCTTAGAATAGAGATACGAATTATATAGCTTCAAGTATGTGACTTGAACATGAGATTATATAATTACAATTAGTATCATTGCTCTTAAATGTCCCTATTCAAGTATCATTGTTAATGGGACAACAATGATGCATTGAGACTAGTATGTGGATTGACTGATGGCCAAATCTCATTGATCATAAATATATGAGATATTTGAGTCAATGCATAGGTACATGTTAGAGAACAATGTACTAGACTGACCCACCATGAGAATTCTACATGAAGCATTATGCAAAGTGTCATAAGAAATTCTCATAGTGACATGTAATGATCCTCCGACCTGAGATCACTATATTATTACACGAGAATTTATGTACTTTGATATCATCAAATGTCACCTTTAATAGGGTGGACAATAAAGGTGATTATTAGGTACATCATGAATCATGTAAGGAATATGAGTGATCTAAATGAAATTTAACCCTCCTATATATTAGGAGTGATATCCATAGGCCTCTTGATTGAGTAAGACTATGAAATGCATGGTCATGCTCAAATAGTTATTTGTTTCATATAGTCTACTCATTGATCAGAAAACTCAGATTAAATTATGAAGAGTATGACACTTCCCATACCTCGAGTTTAATCTTGGATGTCAAGGTTAAAAGGATTAAATTGCATTGAAACATTGGTCACAAAAAGGTTGCATTGAATCACCGATCTTATTATTAATTAGGTAGCAGTGATGCATTACTAGATGCCGCTCACTGTTTATAATTTTATAATATGATTTTAAAATTATTGCCAACATAATAATAATCTATAGGGTCACACACTTAGAACGTATTTAAAAAAGAAATTAATTTAAATTGTAAGTATTTAAATATGTCAATATGATTGATAGTATTTAAAATTACGAATTTAAATTAATAGGTTAATTTATATATATATATATATATATATATATATATATATATGTATGTATATTAATTAAGTTAGACTTAATTAAGATATAATATATATAAACTCAGATTTTATTTTTCTAATTAAATTAGGTTTTGGTTAATTCCTATTAACTATTATATATATGTTATATCAGTAGTCTTAATCACGTAAGGAACAAAACTAAAACCCTAGTCGCTTTCAGAAAGAGGCTAGAGAGAAAAATAATTCGGAAATCCTGATCTTGGTGGCTAGTACCACGGTTCCTTTTGTTGTAGATCGTGGGACGATTCGCGGAGCATTCGTGTGGATACCGTAGAGACGCAGTCGTTGGATTACGTTGAGGATTCGAGGCTGCTTCAGAATTCACCAGCGTCTCCATTCAAGCTTACATAATCGGTAAAACAAATTTTAAACCTCTGATTAATCTGTTTTTCGCACGAATCCTGTTTTAGGGTTTCGAAAATTTTTTAAAATTCCGCTGCTTTCACTGTGTCGAAACCCTACATCGTGATCGTGGGCATATGCTTCAAAGGTAATCGAATTTTTTTAATTGTTCTGTTCATATCCACTATGTGTATGCTTAATTTTATTACATTAGCATCAGAGCTAATAGTGTTAAAATTTGTGTTATACATGTTATTCATGATGTCATGCATGTGTTATATATTTTCCTACAAGAAAGAAAGCTTAAATAGCATGTTAACGGCAATACATGTTAGAGATATTATTTGAGCATGAAATATCAGTATGTTCTAGCTTATGTGATGGTTATATAGCCTGCAAAATTTTGTGCTAATTAGTTTTGTTTTTGGGAAAAAATTCAAACCCTAGTTGATTATGAAGGTTTTTAAAAATTCAAAACTATTTTTCCTCAGACTTTGTATCAATTTTTTATCATATGGTTGTATAATTTTTTTCAATACGAATCCGTGGATATCTTGTTTGCATTTTCTAGACTTAAAATGAGTTAGTTATGGCCATTTTAAAAAAAAGGTATTAAATTATAATTCTACATCTCAAAACCCTAGCATAAGGTTGAAGATGATGACATGGCAGACATGTCAGTGATACGAGTACCAATCACAGGCCACCACGTCAACAGCTTGCATGGCCACTGTTGCTTCTGCCAGCGACGCTCACGCGTAGTAGTGGCGCGAGCAGGCCACATGCCTCCTTCTTGAATTTTTTCGACGATGAAATTTTTATAGTAATTTTTATTTTTTATTTCTAGATTTTTTGTATATTAAAATTGTTTTTTAATATACATAGAATTTTCAAAAATTAAATTTGTAGTTAAAAACTGCTTTAAAAATTGTTTAAAAATATTCGAAAGTTGGTTTTCTGTCCAAAAATTTTCAAAGACACCATAAAGCTATTTTTCCATTTACCCACCATGGAGTTGAATTAATTTTTTTTAATATAGTGGCATAAACTAATTTTCTTGTTAAATTATGCAAGTACAATTTATTTTTATAAATTGTGTATTATTTAAAAAATTCTAACAAAATTATAGAATGTTAAAAACCTGTTATTATGTTCTATAAAAAATTTTGGTAGCTATATTATGTGTTTTGCATGGTGTTTCATAGTATTTAGAATAATATGAGTATTTATTTAATCCTTACAAAATATTTTGAATATTTAAATATTTTTTTAAGTTTGTAAAAGCATACTAGGAATTAAATACATGCTTAAAACACATATATATGCTTGAACTTAGTGGGAGGATTTTGAAAAAACTTTTGTTTAATTCTTAAATTCTATGTATATTTTTGCCCTAAATAAACTATAATTAAATATACACGCGAATTGTGACTCTCAAGCTTAGTAAATATTTCTTTTTGTGTTTATACTTTGATTATTTTAATAAATTTATGTTATGTGGCAAAGATAAGTTAATACTGTGGTGAACGCTTAAAATTTTCTAATAAGGTTCTCTAGATAGTTTAGATGGCTTCAAAATAAATTATTACAGATCTTAATATGGGTAACAAGTTCAATGGGGATAATTATGATGTTTTGCATCGTAAGGTCTGCATGGTACTTGAGGAGTTAAAAGTGGAAGAGATTTTAATTACTAAAGAAATGATGTCGACCACAATGATGCTGAGAATGTTAAAAAGCTTGCTGCCTTTGAAAATTGACACAAAAAAGATAGAATTGGTCTCATTACTTTCTTAAGTAGTATGAATAATAAGTTATTGTTTGAGTATAAAGAGTACTCAAATGTTTACGAGATATGGGAAGCTCTTAAAACTAAATTCGGAGGCACCTCACTGACTAGGATTCACAGCTGAACTATCAGGTTTGACGATTATAAGAAGGAGACTAATCATTCAATGAAAATACACCTTCGAATAATGTTAACCATGATTCGTGAGTTAAAGGCTAATGGCAATGACTTGTCGGATGAGCAGTAAATATCAGTTGTGGTACGTTCACGCCCAGATAGTTGGGAATATATACGGGTTAATATGACCCACAGCCCGAATAGCAAAAACTTTGAAGATATTCGGCTTCATTTGGAGCTTGAGGCTGAGCGTTTAGAAGCTGTTAAGTCATCCAAGGTATATGTTACTGAGTCCAGTTCTCGAAAGGAGAAACCTAAGCAAATGAATAATGGAAAGAAAGTTGTTACTGCTACTCCTGCTCATTCTCTTACGCCTAACAAGGCAACAAATACATGTGTCAAAAGGAAAAGAGGAAAAAGGGTTGGCAAAAAGGACAAGGCTAAGATGGTCTGCCACAACTGTGGTAAAATGAGGCAGTTCGCTCATGAATGCACTGAGTCGAAGAAGGTACTTCCTAGTTTTGATCAAACTATGTGTAATGTTACTTCTAGTACTTTTGTTGCATAATTTCTCCATTTGTAGATTGTAGATTCTGGAGCAACAAACCACATAGCCAGATATCGAGCTGGGTACAAAGAGTATGCCGCACTCTGAGGGATCAGACATACTTAAATAGGTGAAAATTGAAGTTAATCTATAGTACACTGAGTTTGAAAGGTTGTAGCCTCGATGCAGACTTTAACCAGTTTAGCTTGACAGCTCCCACATTGCATATTTTGTTAAAAGGGTTGATGTATCTATTTTGGCCTAAACGGGTTTGATCTAGAGCTCTCGCATTACAGATAAACTCAATAGCTAAACAAATTTTCAACTTACACGTATGGGTTTGATTGGCTTATATGATAACAACGTCGTCCTCGCCATGGGTGAGTGGGAGATGTTGATTAATGGATCAAAACCAGAGCGCTCATGGAGCAAACGACCAGGTGGGTATAAGTATTACCACATAGCTCATTGTCTAGATACAATGAACATGTGTAAATCTTTCTTTATATTCTTGCATGGGAGTTATACTCTTGGGATTTATTTCTTGAGACTCTTGAAATTCCTTGAAGTTACATAATCTTAAGACTCTTGGAATTTCTTGTACTTATGTCAATATGAGTTACACTTCTTGGATGAGGATAAAAAGGGATAATTGCTCATCATTTTATAGAACACCGAACAATAAATAACTTGAAAGCAAAAGAGAGAGAGATTTTTATAAGTCATGAAAAATCATTCGTGAAGCTTGAAAGTTTGTAGCTTCTCGAATTATGAAAGATATATTTAGAACTTGTGAAAACGTAGTCTAAATTATTGCTGAGAGTTTTATTCGTTGAGCATGTAATTCTAGCCGTTCATGATCGTGGGCATACACTTCAAAGATAATAAAAAATTTGTAAGTTTTTGGTTCATATTCACTGCGTGTATGCTAAATTTTATTACAGTAATTAATTTTCAAGTTCTCTTTCATAATCATTTACAGAATAACCTAACATATGATCACACATACTGCTTAAGTTTTTCTTCTTCAAATCTTGATTCTTTTATTCAATTAGATTGATGAAAACTAAAGGGTTTCTTAGTGCTTGTAAAGTTCAAGTGATAGTCCAAATCTAGGCATTTTTATATCTTGCTTTGTTCTTGCCATTCAGTTCCTTACTATTTGTTACCTTAATATAAGACCAGTCACATAGAGCTAGCATAAATGCACATCTTTTTTCTAATCTGCAAAAATATCAGTAATCTAATAGCATTCTCTTTCTGGAGCACTCATGTAAAGTTCAAGTGTTTGTCCAAATCTAGGCATTTTTATATCTTGCTTTGTTCTTGCCATTCAGTTCCTTACTATTTGTTACCGTAGTATAAGACCGGTCACATGGGGCTAGCATAAATGCTCATCTTTTTTCTAATCTGCAAAAATATCAGTAATCCAAGAACATTCTTTTTCTGGAGTACTCATGTTTTATCACCATATTTAGATGTAATTATCACAAGTTTGGCTACAAAACGCGCTAAATATGAAGAACCACCCTACAAATTTGATACAAGTGATCATTATCTCTATAGGCATGCTACATTTAATCTTACCCTTTTGGATGAATGATATATAGATACATTCTCAAGATTTAGTTGTTTGTTTTGTGATGCAGGAAGAAATTTTAAGCCCATTTAGTGCTTAAATTTTGGAATTCTGTGAATCTGAATTATTCCTAGAAACATCATTGTTGTAATTAGAAAGTACATTACTTCAACCACCGTCATTAATTGTTGTAATTATTATGTCTGAATCTCTTGTATCTGAATTAGGAATTGAGTTACAACTTAGTACTCCCAATGATTCCTCTGCAATATATATGTGTACATCATTATTTGGTACATCACTTTAGAACTAAATATATAATATTTCTTTATGTATGTATGTATGTATGTATGTATGTATGTATTTATTAAAAAAGTCTTCTAATTTTGTGCTTATGTCTTTACAGTGATATAAATATGGCACGTGCTCCACATGGCAATCATGGTGGTCTTGCTGATCGTGGTGAACATAGGGGTCGTGATGGTAAAGAGCGATAATGAGATTTAAGTATAATAACTTACACAGTTATTGTAAGGATATTCGTTTTTACTTCTTAATGTTATTTTATATTATTATCGGGATTATTCGTTTGTATTAATTTATTCACATACTGCACAGCATAGGTGATCGGTGTAGGCCTCTGAAGGGACTAGCATGTGGCTTGTTAGGAAATCCACCCCAGGCATCTCAGATATGTTGTGTTATGAGTCACATGTTATTTTAGATTATGTTTGTAACATAGTACTAATTTGTTTTATATTAAATGATGCATGTATATATAGTTGAGAATTTTTACATGTATTCATTTTAATTGTAGTATCTTAAACGCTACGCCTTGAAACACGCTGTTTGGGATTGTTCGCAACCGATTCTCAAGTGCGTGGATGAGATGGATGGATGTCGACGAGCATACACGGCAGCTTATTATTGATAAGTTTCGGGTAAGATTTTATTCATATGTTACTTTAAGTACATGTTATTTTTTATCATTCATATGTAACTTTATATTATTTACTAGCTAATACTGTAATGTGTTTTGTGCAGCGCTACTATAGATTTGAGGACAGACAAGAAGATCATGGCATGACAGTTTTGAAGGGATATTTAAAGACAAACTGGCATAAATGGGTGTACGACTGGAAGAAGAAGGCACAGAGCAAAATGACTAGCAGACAAACACTTAAAAATGTCCACTTTGATTATATTAGGACTGGGCTCGGATATGCGACATTTGGGAGGGCAATGCTTTTAAAAAGATGTCGGCACAGTGTACAACAGCCCGCTTATAGAGTCGAATACCGCACTGCATGGGGTCTCAGTGGCACGACCTTTTAGGGAGAGATTTTAGAATGGCCTTCAGTGCCCACCTTCTCGCTTAGAGTTTTGGAGGCACGCCCACAAGAAGAAAGGTGATTGTGGTTATATCTCACCTGAGGCAAAGAAAATAGCTATAAGTAATTTTGAACTTTATTATCTTTGTATTTTAATTCATAAAATTAGTATTCATATTCTTTCTTATATTTTTATTTTAGAATAGGCTTTCTGAACTTACTGTTACTCAGGATACTCAAAGAGCTGATACCGACTAAGATCCCTCCACTCGTGAAGATGAGAAGATTAATGACTGTCTACAAGCTACAAGAGGACCAAAGAAGAATCAGATTTTTGGCATGCCAGGAGTCCTAGATTACATTGTACTTCCTACTACAAGAGCCAGACATCGCCCCTGTACCAGATTAGATGGTGTAAATGGATCGGGAGTTGGCCCATCATTTTTTATTTATGACTTCTTTTAAAGGATCATCGAGGCATGCATAGCGAGCAACACAATCTAATCAGGCGCACCATCACGTCAGCGTATCTACTAACTCGTTTAGGAGATCATACACGTTTCCATCGATCCAACTTTACGAGATGAGCTATGGTATTTGGTATTGCAGAAGGCCATTCAAGTATGTGCGGTTGTACTTACAAAACTCTTCCCCCCACATATTCAACAGATAAATAAAAATATTAATGTATATCTTTAATTATATAATTTGTAATTATATATATATATATATATATATATATATATATATATATATATATATATATATATATATATATATATATATATATATTATATATTTATTATAGAAATTGTTAAAAAGTTATGAAAAAAATTCTTACCAAACTTATATTAAAAAGACTTAAATTTTTTTAGGAAAAATAGACTAAAACAGGACCACTTATATATTTCAAACACGTGACAACTTACGAGGCTCAATTTGGAGTTCTGGTAGCCGAGTTAGATGCCCGTTTGCCTAACGTATATTAAAAAAAAAAACTTAAAAAAATTTAGGAAAACTAGACCAAAATTCATCCCGGCCATCAAAACGGCTTAAAACCATAGGCGTAACACTTCTTATATATTGCAAACACGTGACAACTTACGGGACTCAATTCAGAGTTCCGATGGCCAAGGTAAAAGCTCATTTGCCAAACTTATATTAAAGAAACTTAGAAAAAATTAGGAAAATTGGACCAAAACTCGTCCCAGGCATTGAAACAGCATAAAACCGTAGGAGTAGCACCTCTTATATATTTAAAATGCATGAAAACTTACGGGGTTCGATTCTGAGTTCCCATGGCTGAGTTAGAAGCTCTTTTGCCTAACTTACCTCTTATATATTTCAAACATGTGATAACTTACGGAGCTCAATCCAGAGTTCCGGTGGCCAAGTTAGAAGCTCGTTTGCCTGACTTATATTAAATAAATTTAGAAAACTTTAGGAAAATTTGACCAAAAATCGCCTCGAGCATCAAAACAATGCAAAACCGTACGCGTAGCCCCTCTTATATATTTCAAATGTGTGACAACTTACAAGGCTCGATTCAGAGTTCCGGTGGCTAAGTTAAAAGCTCATTTAACTAGCTCATATTAAAGAAACTTAGAAAAGTTTAGAAAAACTAGACCAAAACTCGCCTCGGGTATCGAAATAATACAAAATCGTAGATGTAGCAACTCTTATATATTTCAAAAATGTGACAACTTACGGGGCTTGATTCGGAGTTCCAGTGGCCGAGTTAAAAGCTTGTTTGCCTAACTTATATTAAATTAAGAAACATAGAAAACTTTAGAAAAACTAGACCAAAACTCGTCCCGGATATCAAAACAACGCGAAACAGTAGGCATAGCCCCTCTTATATATTTCAAAAGCATGAAAACTTAAGGGGCTCAATTCAGAGTTCCGGTGGCTGAGTTAGAAGCTCATTTGTCAAACTTATATTAAAGAAACATATAAAACTTTAAGAAAACTAGACCAAAACTTGTCCCGGGCATTGAAATGTCGTGAAATTATAGGCGCAAAACCTCTTATATATTTTAAACATATGACAACTTACATGGCTCGATTCGGAGTTCCAGTGGCTGAGTTAGAAACTTGTGTACCTAACTTATTCTAAATTTATAAACTTAATTTTTTTAAGGAAAACTAGACTAAAACTCGCCCCGACCTTTGAAACAACGCAAAATCATAGGCGTAGCCCCTTTTATAGATTTCAAATGCTTGACAACTTACAGGGCTAGATTTGGAGTTCCGGTGACCGAGTTAGAAGCTCATTTGCCTAATTTATATTAAAGAAACTTAGAAAACTTAAGGAAAGTTAGACCAAAACTCGTCCCGAGCATCAAAATGATTTGAAACTGTAGACCTAACACCTCTTATATATTTAAAACATGTGACAACTTATAGGGCTCGATTCTGAGTTCCAATGGCCGAGTTAGAAGCTCGTTTGCCTAACTTATATTAAATAAACTTAGAAAACTTTTGGAAAATTAGACCAAAACTCGCCCTGGGCATCAAAACGACGTAAAACTATAGGCGTAGCCCTTCTTATATATTTTAAACACGTGATAACTTATGGGCCTCGATTCGGAGTTCTGGTGACCGAGTTAGAAATTCATTTGCCTAACTTATATTAAAGAAATTTAAAAAACTTTAGGAAAACTAGTCCCAAACTCTCCTTGGGCATTAAAATGACATAAAACCTTAGATGTAGCACCTCTTATATATTTCAAAAACGTGACAACTTATGGGAAGGAGTTCTAGTGGCCGAATTAGAAGCTCGTTTGCCTAACTTATATTAAATTAAGAAACTTATAAAATTTTAAGAAAATTAAATCAAAACTTGTCCCGGGCATCGAAAAGATGTGAAACCTTAGGCGTAGCCCCTTTTATATATTTCAAACGCTTGACAGCTTACAGGGCTCGATTAGGAGTTCCGGTGGCTGAGTTAGAATCTCATTTGTCTAACTTATATTAAAAAAAAAAACTTAGAAAACTTTAGGAAAACTAGACCAAAACTCGCCTCTGGTATCGAAATGAAGCGTAGCACCTCTTATATATTTTAAACACGTGACAATTTACGGAGCTCAATTCGAAGTTCCAGTGACTGAGTTAGAAGCTCGTTTACCTAACTTATATTAAAGAAACTTAGAAAACTATAGGAAAACTAGACCAAAACTCGTCCTGACCATCGAAATGATGCGAAACCATAGGAATAGCACCTCTTATATATTTCAAATGCATGACAACTTACGGGGCTCAATTCGAAGTTCCGATGGCTGAGTTAAAAGCTCGTTTGCCTAACTTATATGAAAAAAACTTAGACAACTTATTTAAATATGGTTATATTTGTTTATGTCTACTTAATATTTTAATTTTTTAGGGTCCTGTTGATGAGACTCGTAGCAACGGTGGAGGCGGTGATGATGGTGAAGACGGTGGAGGCAGCGACGATGCTAGGACTAATGATGGCAGTGGCACGATGGACGATGTTCGTTTGTCTGCCAATGATGATGATGACCGGGGGATATAGTTTATGTTTATATATTTTCTTTTATGTAAATAACTAGTTTTTAGGTTGTTCAGTGATTAAATTTTGTATCAGCTTACTTTTTATGATTTATATGATTATGGTGTGTATGCATTTGATAGTTGATTATATATATTTGATTGTTATTGATATGCGTTAGTGAAGAATTATTTATTACTTTTGGTTTATAATTAAATATACAATTATATATATTTAAAAAAATGAGGGATTTTGAAAATTTTACATTTTCTTTTTAAAAACATGTCATTGCTGAAGGACCAAAGGTCATAGCCGAAGGACGTGTCGTCAGTAATGACAGCTCCATTTAAAAATTAATTTACTCATTGCCCAAAGACTGTTCGCCACTATAGTCGTCGCTAATAACTCATTGTCGACGAACTCACTGTCGCCAATGTTCCTGTCTCCAATAACGTCAATATCGACAGTGGTCGACGGGGACACGAAGCGACGAAACCTAGGGCGACGGCATTGAAGATGAAAAAGTTTGTCAATACCGAGGCTATTGGCCTATGACCAGTTTTTTTGTAGTGTTAATAATAATTAAAAAAAAATTGAGATGGATTAGAGATCGAAATTTCATCTCAGACTTTTATTTTCCCTCCAAATTTTAGTTTCCAATTCCCGCCTTTTTTAGAGATAGATATAGCAGTCTCAAAAACTAATTATTTTTTTAAGTTATTTTTTAGACGGATTAAAGACCAACAATGCTCATCTCAGATTAATAATAAAAAGAAAAAAAGAAAAAAATTATGTTGAGACTACTGATTAGAGACCGAAATTCCCTGTCTCATAATTTTAGTTTCCCTCCAAATAATTGTCTCTAATTCTCTTCTTATTTTAGAGATGGATAAAGATGATATTTTTTAAGGTTTTTTGAGACGGATTAGAAACCAACATTACTTGTCTCAGATTAATATATATATATATATATTATTGAAAGGGATTAGAGATCAAAATTCTCCATCTCAAGATCCTTTTATTTTTAAAAAAGAATTATAAAAGCATTTTTGAAACTGAATATTTGAGACTTCCATTACTTCCTGACACTCTGTAATATCCTATTAGCACTCACTCAACTTAACTAAAAAATTTACCAATCGCTTGTCCAGTATCCGTCTCTGTAATTCATGCATCCTAAAAAGGTTTTTAAGAAAACACATCCTTAATTGCAGGCTCACTAGAGTGCTATAGTATTAATTGCAAATTCAAAATCATATATGTACTGCAGGATACTTTTATGCGATCAGCAACCACTTTTCGCATTATTAATTTTTATAATTGAATTATTTTAATTTAATGCTTTTATCAATTGGAGGGTTGAAGTCCTTAATTAATGAATTTTGCTTAATCTTTTACAAATGATACTCTTTTTGTGGAAGAAATAATAATGATAACACAAACAACCATTAACTGTATAAGTTAAATAGGTAAATCTTGATTAATTTTTCATTAATGTTCAATGTAACTAAGAATAATAAATTAATTGCCAAACGTTGTCCGGTGAATGAATAAACTTGATTAATTTACTTTGTACTTTAAGTTATCTAGTTAAAAGTTAATTGACTAAATTATATTAGTTAAAATTAATGAATTAAATTGTCTCATTAAAAATTTAATGGACTAATTTGTCTAATTTTTAAAACTTGAGGTGAAGTTTTTGATATTATTATTATTATTAAAGATTATTTAATTTTATACACCATCCTTATCTAAATAGGATTCTAGGTCTCAATACGTGTGTATAAATACATATAGAGAGAATAGAGAGAGATTACAGAGAATATATATATCTATAGAGAGAGAGAGAGAGAGAGAGAGAGAGAGAGAGAGAGACGGAGAAGAAGAATCAGGACATCGGGTACGGAAGAAATAGTCAGATCATTAAGTTCCTCGTGGCCGTGCATGCATCATCATCATCTTCATGATCGCTCACATCTTCCATGGCTGCGAGGACTCAATGATCTAATTTTTTCTTTCGATTCCTACATATCCAAGGAATTAAGGAGGCCAAGATGTATCAAAAAAACAAAACATAAAGTAAGTATTCTTGTTTCATGTTCAATCTTGATCCCAATATATATATCTCTGTGTGTGTCTGTTTAAGAAGAGTTATAATTTTGTGCCTTAATTTGCTCTTGATGCATGTGAAGAATTGGAAGGTATATCGATCATGCATCCATATTAGTTTGGTCTTAATTTGTGGTTTCTTTAATTATTCGTTTTATATAATAAGATAAGATTATACTGGGTGCATATTTGGAAAGATTATAGTTTTATTTTTAGAACAAATATAAGTTCAAGATATGTTCTTGATTATAAAAAGATGTTCCTTAAGATTCTCATTGATGGTAAATTATTTGGATGGTAATCTTACTATTTTAGTCTTAGTGAATTAATTATATGAGAATTATTTACCCCCTTCTTCTTCTTCTTATTCTATTTTTCTCTTTGTGATTTATATGTTAATAGTTTATTCTTATTGAGATACAACTCTATACTGCCTTATTTTTTATTTTATTTTTTATTTTGTATGTGTTCTTGATTCTTATTTTAATAGAGAAATTTTTGGCCCTTCTACTTCGGTTACTTGATTTGTATGTTCTTGATTATTCGTTTGGTCTTAATTAATTTTGTGGTTTCTTAATTATTGGTTTTATATAGTAAGATTATTAATTCTTGGTTCATATCTTGATAGAGCTTAAGTCAATCTTGTGTGTGTGTGTGTGTAAGTGTGTATGTCTATGTGTGTGTATGTATATGTATGTGTGTGTGTTAGATGAGCTAATTTTTACTAGACAGTATAAAGTTATTTCTAATTTGATCTAGGCATATGTACTGATTTTTGCTGGTTAGTATTTTTTGCTTTAATTTCTTCTTGATGTATGAATTGAAAGGTTTATAGTTTTGGTGGACTGTATATCATGCATCCGTATTAGTTTCGTCTTTATTAATTTGTGGTTTTCTGGTGATCTTGATATATAGAGAGCTTCGGTCAATCTTGGAGAGTTTGTGGTTTTATTTTTAGAACAATATAATTTCAATGTGTTCTTGATTAAAAGAATTGCTACTTAAAAAAACTTTGATTTTTTTTTTTCAAATTGTAGAGTTGAAATATTTCTATTGGATAGTGTAAAAACACTAAATACAGGCGGACCTTATAGAATTTATTTTCATAAGAATAATATGGTAAACTTATAAGTAATTAATATTTTTCTAAATCAAGCCATTAATTCTTTTTTAAAATTTACAAACGATAATTAAAATAAAATGTCCTTCATAATATCAATACATAACTTAATCTTCTTATCACATACAAGATTTATAATCTTATCCTAAATATAAAAATATAAGATATTCAAAAATTACTAAATAAAATACTTTTCGAATATATTTACCCATCACTTACAACTTAAATACTATCAAAGTTCTCATAAAAATAACTTAATGAAATTAAGATACCTATCAAATCATACTTTACTTACATTAGCTTAAAATAGGTAGTCATCAAATAACTTACACGAGCTTGTAAGGTATATAACAGAATATTACTTAGTATTATAAACTTACACGAACTCCATAGCTTACAATTTCCAATTATGACTGTACATAAATTTACACGAGCTTATAAGAGGCACAACACAATACTACCTAGTATCATAAACTTACACAAACTATATACTTTACACTTACTAGTTATGAACGAACATGTCCTATAACATTGGCAACACGCCAACACTAATTGCCTGAGTAGAGAACGTGAAACATGAAATTCAATCAATACACATCGGATATCTTACAATGCTCTCGAACATATATATACTAGGGATAACACGTGCCTGAAGACACAGTACAACTAATATAACAGTTGAGTACTGTATCCAATATTTCTAAATTGAAAAATCTAAAACTGTTGTGGATTCTCAGTTCCATAATAGAACTGAGAGTCCAACCATTAATACAAAAAATTAATACTCAATCCAGTCATAGTTTTTTTTTTAGGCAAACATTAATGTACTACTCATTCCCAACTTAAAATTAGTTCTTGGCAGGTTTTAACAATTAATTGATTGACGATAGTGGGCTCAAATTTGTGTAATATAATATTTTCGGGTATCCCACACACCTTTCCTTTATTGACAAAACGGAATGAGAAGTTTGGCAGCATTTATTTGCCTCTAGTATTTCTAACCATCGATCAA
>OX359265.1:7053976-7143976 GCA_947179155.2 Hedera helix | reverse complement strand
AAAAAACACTCAAATTGAATTTAAAATTATCAATATTTGAAAATACGAATTTACCGCACAAAATCAATTACTATATTTTCAGACCAGTTTTAAAAACACTAAGTTTTGATGTACTAAACAATAAAATTAGCAAAAACTTAAAGAATGAAAATGTTAGAAAGTTTCGAGACATTTGTAGATTGTTAAGAATCACTCAAACCGAAGTTAAAATAAATTTTATACGAATTTTATATAATAATGATTATATTTTCATCACATAATATAGTATTTGTACTAAAGGACTAGTTCAATCAATTTTAAGTCAGAATCTCGAAAAACACAAAGAACAAAAGTTGTAAATAACGTCTATACAGTTCAAAATCAAATAAATCAGACTAGAAACAAATATAATATAATATTTTGAATAGTGCTAAAAATTCTAAACAGATTTTATGCAACTTTAAATTTAACGAAGCGAAGATCCGTATCTTAATTAGTTGAAATATCTCAAATTCATGTCCAAATCATATTCCTCTAAAAGCCTAATTGATGATTGGCAAAATCCTAAATTAAAATTATAATCAAATGGATATTTACGATTTAGTAGATGGAAACAACTATAAAAAATGTTAAACATAAACATTCTTACCTTGAAAGTGAGAAACTTAATTTGATTTGTCATCAATATCAATGAGTCTTCGTATTTTTAACTTTTCCTTCTCTCTCCTTCTTCATTTTAGTTAAAAAATAAATAAAATAATGTAAACTATTCTTCTCTTAATTAGAACTATGTACCTTCTAACCTAAATTGTATTGAGTCAAGCCCAACAATAATTTTGTTAAACAAATTTTTTTATTAAATAACGTTATCAAATAAAAACTTAACTTAAATAAAATATTAATTGAATTTTATTTTATATTTTAATCATATTTAGGAGAATATATATATATATATATACACACACACACGGAATGTTTGCAATATTTTTAAATTTAAGAGTGAATATGATAAGAAAAAAAGAAAAAAAGAAAAAAAAAACAACTCAAAGTTTTATATTCTGAAAATGATTAAATTAAGAAAGGTTAAAAAACGGTCAAGGTAACTTTAGTCGGTGGATATTAGCTGGCGCCTATATATACCCCAGGGCTTTTCTCTTTTCATTCCCGCCCATTCTTTCCTCCACTGTTCTTCGTCTTCTTGCGATGATGCCGAGTCGTGGAGTAATCACGCATAAGATGATTCCGCTGTTAATGGCGATGGTTTGCTTCATGGGGTTGACACTTTTGTTGTCAATTTGGAACTTGAATTACCATGTGGAATTTAATGATCTGATAATTTCGTTCGGCGAATCTGACGGGTTATTTCTGCAACAAAGCAATAAGGAGACACTCAGATTTGATTTCTACAGAGAAGAGTGCCCGGAGGCAGAGATGATAGTGTGGGCATCCGTCAATCGTGTTATGGCAGAAGAGACGCGAGCTCCTGCTCAGTTATTGCGTCTTATGTTTCATGACTGCTTTATACAGGTTTTCGAAAAACCCATTTCTTACCATTCAAGATCTGTGTATTAATTTCTTGATTCACTAGTACTATTCAATTTGTTTGGTCTTTTTTTAAAAAAAAAAAATGGGTTCTCACAGTAATGTTGTTTCTTCTGTTTAAAACCCTTAATTTCGAGTACCAATGTTGTTCTTCAGTGGGATTTTTGTTGGACTATCATATTTGGCTACTACCATTCAATTTGTTCTTGATTCACTAGTACTATTCAATTAGTTAACTCTGTATTTGAAATGGGTTCTTACAGTACTGTTGTTTCTTCTGTTTAAAACCTTTAATTTCGATTACCAATGTTGTTCTTTAATGGGGTTTTTGTTGGATTATCGTATTTGGATTGACTGTTATTTGGATATTATTCAATTGCCTGTCCTTTTGTTTTACAATTTGATTCTTGATTATTTTTGCCTTTTTGTCTTGGATTGGTTTGATTGAGAACAACTACTGTCATTTTTGTCTCTCTTCCTATTTTGCAGTATTATATCTTTGACTTGGGATTTTAGTTTTTGATTTTCTGTGTTGTTGATGGTTAACTTTTTAATACTGTTGAAAAATGTTATATTATGTAGCAGTGTTGAGTATAATTGGCTATAGTTCCCTGTGTCAATGTTTTGCATTTTCTTATCGTTCATTATGATCTGGAAAAACTTTCTCCGTGGCATCTTCTTAATTCAGTGAATACCATTCTACTGTCCCTTTTCCTGGTTCTTGGTATTTGTTCATTACTCCTTTAATTTGGGTGACATTTCTTCTAGATTGCTCTTCTTCTTGGATTGTCATTTTTTATTTGTATGGTATGATGGAGAACAAGTACAATCATTTTCGTCTCTCTTCCTATTTTGCTGTTTTATATCTTTGACTTGGATTTTTGTTTTGATTTTCTGTGTTGTTGATGGTCAACTTTTTAACACTGTTGAAATATTTCATTGTCTTGACTCTTCCGGTGTTTAGTGTAATGTTCCCTTGTGTCTTTGTTTTGCCTTTTCTTATCTTTCATTATGATCTGAAAATCAACTATGTCTATGGCATCTTCTTAATTCAGTGAATAAGACTCTATTGTCTGTTTTTTGTTCAATATTCTCATAATTGGGATGACTTTTCTTTTAGATTGTGGTCTTGGGCGATTTGGATTCATTCTTGGCTTTTATGTATATTCCTTTTCTATCTTGTTACTAATAGGTGTTTTTTCATCTGTTTAACTGGCCTCATTGAATTGATTTTTGTGGACAGGGTTGTGATGCTTCAGTACTATTGGCTGCCAGCGGAAACGATAGCACCGTTGAACGTCAGGCCATTCCTAACCAGACTCTTAAAGGATTTGACTATATAGAAAGCATCAAACAGGAGCTGGAAAGGGCGTGTCCGGGAGTAGTGTCATGTGCGGACATCATTGTTCTTGCAACTAGAGATGGCATTGCTCAGGTTTGAACTCTTTTTCAAGTGCATATAGTCTCTCTCTCTCTCTCTCTCTCACGCGCACACACACACACACTGATTTCGTTGTATTCATTTGTTTGTGGTGACTACAGACCAGTGGTCCATTTTATCCTGTTCTTACTGGGCGACGAGACAGCATAGGATCATTCTTTGACGAGGCCATGGCAGAAATTCCAAGACCCAATGGAAATATCAGTGAGACACTTCGTTTGTTTGGGCTCAGGGGATTCACTGCCAGGGAAACTGTTGCGCTTCTAGGTATATATATTTGCAATTACACTCCATTAATAATGTGTAAGATATGATAAATTGCGGTAGACTCTGATTCATGGTAATTAAAATCTATTAATATTTCAAACTATTATTAATTGAGTCTGAATTTTTATACTTGAAGGTGGGCATAATATAGGGAAGATTGGGTGCGAGTTCATAGAACCAAGGGCGAGTGATAATTTCTTGGGCACAGGACAGCCAGACCCAACAATTTCTTCTGACATAGTACGTGAGCTGAGAGGACGATGCAGGGTTAGTAGAATGAGCGGTGGTGGAGGTGATATCTCAGCCGGAACTGGTGGTTTGGATTCACATTACTACCGGAATCTGATAAAAGGAAGAGGGCTACTCTACGCAGACAATCAGCTCATGTTTGATGATAGGACAGCTGGAGTTGTAAGGGAGTATGCGTCTGATGCATTTGCCTTCAGAAGGGATTTCGCCCGTGCTATGGTCAAGCTGTCCTCACTCCCCGGAGGAGCCCCAGGTGAAGTGCGACTCAACTGCAACAGGCCAAATGAACAGAACCAGAAACAGCGCGTGCCGCCATCACAAAATCCAGTGAATGATAAGTCAGCTTCTGCTCTTATTAAAGACTGATTTAGAAAAACTTCAGTATTAATTCCCTAGAAAAACTAAACACTACTAGTACTAATTCTTTTTTTGGCAACATTTATACAATACATATCCAAAAGTTTTAAGGCCTAGTTTGCAGAAGAGCGATGTGTATTTTATCATGCCATGTAAAAAACCAAATGGCAAGATAAATAACTCAGTTTCTTCTCTTTTTCATGATTGAATGGTTTGGAAAAATTTAACTCTACTTCTACTATGTTATTGTTATCATATGATTGATTGATATTGTAAGAGGGAAGGAAGGGGAGGAAAAGCATTCTAATAGAAAGGGATAGAGATTGCGAAACCAAACTGTATCTGAATCAAAAGTGATGCATGTTTTTCTAGTTGTCAAAAGTTAACTAATAAATCAAGGAGCAGGTATACGACAACTCCAATATATATTTTCCCAAGTTATTATACCTATAAAATTAATAATACCTATAAAATTTCCAAACTTGTCTAGAAAATCAAAAACACCAATAATAGGTCTCCCCCAAAATTCAACTTAAAATAATATCTCAAATGTTATTTAGAATTTACTAAAGTTATTTAACTTGAAATATTAATAATTAATTTTACACTTTACCAAAAATGAAACCCATTTTTTTATTACTTTATATAATAAGGTCGTTGATATTGTCTAAGTAAATATATATTTAACTATATTTTTAGAGAATTAATATTTTCACAAACAAAAATAATAGTTCAACAAGTCTCCCCTCACGTGAGTGTGGGACTCATTTATTATTCATGTGAGAGAAAACTTGTGGAACTATCATTTTTACTTGTGAAAATATCAATTCTCTATTTTTAATTTTATTTTAACAAAACTTAATTCTTTCAATGATACTGGCTCTGATAGCACCATTTTTGTTTTAATAATACCAATCGTCATTAATTTAATGTTTTTATCAATTAGAGGGTTGAAGTCCTTAATTAATAAATTTTGCTTAATTTTTACAAATGATACTCCTTTTGTGAAAGGGATAATAATGATAACACAAACATCGATTAACTGGATAAGTTAATCAATAAAATCTTGATTAATTTTTCATTAATGATCAATGTAATTAAGAATAATAAATTAATTGCCAAATGTTGTCGGGGAATGAATAAATTTGGTTAATTTACTTTGTACATTGGACTAAGTTATCTAAGTTAAAAGTTAATTGACTAAATTATCTTAGTTAAACTTAATGAATTAAATTGTCTCATTTAAAATTTAATGGACTAATTTGTCTAATTTTTAAAACTTGAGGTGAAGTTTTTGATATTATTATTATTATTAAAGATTATTTAATTTTATACACCATCCTTATCTAAATAGGATTCTAGGTCTCAATACGTGTGTATAAATACATATCGAGAGAATAGAGAGAGATTACAGAGAATATATATATCTAGAGAGAGAGAGAGAGAGAGAGAGAGAGAGAGAGACGGAGAAGAATAATCAGGACATCGGGTACGGAAGAAATAGTCAGATCATTAAGTTCCTCGTGGCCGTGCATGCATGCATCATCATCTTCATGATCGCTCACATCTTCCATGGCCGCGAGGACTCAATGATCTAATTTTTTCTTTCGATTCCTACATATCCAAGGAATTAAGGAGGCCAAGATGTATCAAAAAAACAAAACATAAAGTAAGTATTCTTGTTTCATGTTCAATCTTGATCCCAATATATATATCTCTGTGTGTGTCTGTTTAAGAAGAGTTATAATTTTGTGCCTTAATTTGCTCTTGATGCATGTGAAGAATTGGAAGGTATATCGATCATGCATCCATATTAGTTTGGTCTTAATTTGTGGTTTCTTTAATTATTCGTTTTATATAATAAGATAAGATTATACTGGGTGCGTATTTGGAAAGATTATAGTTTTATTTTTAGAACAAATATAAGTTCAAGATATGTTGATGGTAAATTATTTGGATGGTAATCTTACTATTTTAGTCTTAGTGAATTAATTATATGAGAATTATTTACCCCTTCTTCTTCTTCTTATTCGATTTTTCTCTTTGTGATTTATATGTTAATAGTTTATTCTTATTGAGATACAACTAACTCTATACTTATTTTTTTATTTTTTTTATTTTTTTTATTTTGTATGTGTTCTTGATTCTAATTTTAATAAAGAAATTTTTTGACCCTTCTACTTCGTTTACTTGATTTGTATGTTCTTGATTATTCGTTTGGTCTTAATTAATTTTGTGGTTTCTTAATTATTGGTTTTATATAGTAAGATTATTAATTCTTGGTTCATATCTTGATAGAGCTTAAGTCAATCTTGTGTGTGTGTACGTGTGTGTGTGTGTGTATATGTGTGTGTGCGTGTGTGTTAGATGAGTTAATTTTTACTAGATAGTATAAAGTTATTTCTAATTAATTTGATCTAGGCATATTTACTGTACTGATTTTTGGTGGTTATTATTTTGTGCTTTAATTTCTTCTTGATGTATGAATTGAAAGGTTTATAGTTTTGGTGGACTATATATCATGCATCCGTATTAGTTTCGTCTGAATTAATTTGTGGTTTCTTGGTGATCTTGATATATAGAGAGCTTCAGTCAATCTTGGAGAGTTTCTGGTTTTATTTTTAGAACAATATAATTTCAATGTGTTCTTGATTAAATGAATCGCTACTTAAAAAAGCTTTGATTTTTTTTTCTTCAAATTGTGGAGTTAGGAAGATTTCTATTGAATAACGTAAAAACACTAAATACAGGCGGCTCTTATAAACTTTATTTTCATAGGAATAATATGGTAAATTAAGTAATTAATACTTTTCTAAATCAAGCCATTAATTCTTTTTTAAAATTTACAAACGATAAATGAAAGAGAATAAATTTCACCCTCTAAAAAGACATAAAAAGGAAAAGGAGTATTTAGTTTTACAACATTATCGATAAAATACTTTATGCATTTCAAAATCAATAATATTTTGGATTACTTTGGTCACAAAAGTAGACTTAGTAAACGTGTCGACTGGTTCAAATGGACCGAGTCAAATTTGGGTCGGAATCAAATAGTCCAAATTTTTCTAAATTGAAATTAAGAAGCACGTGGTCCGAGTTGGTCCGACCCCGCTCACGGACCAGTTTGTTTTAGTAAGCTCAATTTATCATAGCAATTAGCTTAATTTTATCGTAGCAAATGGCAAAGGTGGACATTTTATGAAGATTTTTTCTATACTTTTAATTGGTTCATATTAACTATTGTCTAAAGAAAAATATTGATGCTTTTGTTTTTGTTATGTTCTAATAACTATGTTGAATTGTAATTTATGTAATTTGCTTGAATTACAAATTATGTTCTTATATGATTTGCTAGAGCTAGCTATTTCATTTGTCTAAGTTTTTTGTTTTGTTGGGTTACTTCTTCGTATATTGATATATTGATGTTGTTTTTAAAATGCATTTAATAGTGCACAAGGATTATATGTATATATTTATATTTTAGAAAATTTTAAAATGTAAAATCTTATTCCCTCCTTGTTTTAAAAAAGAGTTCATTTGATTTTAATCATAATTAATCTATAAATCTATTAAAATATTATTTTTGGGTATTGCTATTATATTGTAACAGACATGGTAATTGCTAGTCCCATCTTATTTCAATATTTGATTGTTTATAAGCACACAAGTGAAGATGTTTAAGCATTTGGCCTGCAGGCTCACAACGGGTTTGGCCAAAATTGGGTCGAGCTAAAATGACTCGAGTTTGGTCCACTTCAAAATCAATAATATTTTGGTCTACTTTGGTCAAAAGAATGGTAACAAAAGACGTACACAAAAAATTATAGTCGGTTATTATCACTTGTCCACCTATATAGTGGATCATTAACTAATTATATTGTCACATTATTTTATAAGTCATTTTATATAAAAAAAATTTAGTCACCATAACAATACTCTTTTAAAATATAAGATCAAATTAGACTTTTAAAATTAACAACAAAATATATTTAAATTTTAAAATTGATATGATTCATTTAACTTTTAAATACAACAAATTGCATATATGATAATTAAATTAATCACATCACCTTTAAATTTAATAACATTTCACATTAATTTAGACAATACAATTACACACATTATAAACCATCTAAATAATACTACTACAAACAAAATTATTTTAAAATTTTAAATAAATTGTATCGATTTTAATTTTAAGAATATCTCAAACTTACTTTAAGAAGTCAAACTTGTTGGGACAAAGTGAGTACTAAATAATTTCCTTTATACTATCAACTTAGATGCATATTGGGCTTAGCCAGAGAACAAAAGCTTGGGCTTTCCTATCTTATGGGCTCATGGGTATTGGCCCACTTAACTTTTTCTTCGGAATATTTATATTTTGCTCAGAGAAACGAAGCAGAAAGACACAAATTCAATGGGTAGTGAGAGAAAGTCGAAGGAGGAGGACAAGAAATTGAAGAAGAAGAAGAGAATTTCCCATTCTTCGTCAGAAGGTCTTTTACAATTTCTCTCTTCAAATCTCTCTCTATATGTGTGTGTGTATTTTTATACTTTAAATACGTAGTATCTTTTTGAATCTTTATAGTATCTGTAATTGAAACAGATGAAGGGAAAAGCAAAAGGAGTAGAACAGTAGAAGAGAAGGAAGCAAAGAGCAAGACCCAGAAGAAGCACAAATCTGATAAACCCTCCAAACACCATTCTGATAAAGGTATAATTGTTACGTATTTGCTTCTTCTTTTTTTAGTACTAATAATTATAAAATGTTAATAAATAAAAGACCAGTTGTTCTAAAATCTGAATTGGCCTAGTGCAAGTTGGGTATTGTTTATTGTCATGATTAACAGTTATCTTTTGATGTTATTTTAAATTTTACCCTTTGAAGAGCCACCATTATCCATAGGTTTAGGTTCAAGTGTGAGCAACATTGTTGAAAACAAATAGCAATCTACATATAGCCAGCTGTGTAACTGTTTCTATGTACCTTTTTACTTCGCAGAAATTGTAATGAGGAAATAATTGAAATGTAACCCTAATTTTATGTGTTAGAAATTGCTCAGTGGAGATTTAATTCTTTATCTATGACAACTGTCAGTCCTACAAACTAAATAGTTCATAAATATATGGATGAATTGCGGCAATTGCCTCCTAATATTAATTGCCTCCTAATATTGTATGAGAGTAGCTACAAGCTCATTTGTGAGGTTCTATCTCGCTATAGGATATTGCAAACTTGTTCCTAACTCCTAAGAACAAATAGCTAACAATATGGGAACTTTTGTCCTTTGTGTTAGACGTCATGTACAAACTCATTACATCTTCCAATGTTTTAATTAGCAAATTGCAAACTAAAATGTTGCAAGTAGAAATGAGCAGCTGCTTCTGCTTTTTGGCATTTCAGACACATAGGCTGCTGCCCTCTTATCTCAGAGATAGATTAAGTGTACTGATTAATGAAAGAATATAACACTGAATAGAATGCATAGCTTATTGTAAGAATTAGCTATTCCAATCCACAAACATTTATCCTACTCGGTAAAGATGATTTCTACATGGAATTGTCAAAGGATTGACATTGAAAATTTTCATTCAAACATATCTATTGAAGATTTTTTTTTATTAGAGATATGATTATTGTTTAAATGAACTTTATTAATCTGAAATTGCTGGTACGACTTGTACAGGGAACTAAGAAATCTAAACATGCTAACCGGCTAATATTGTTTCAGAGCTGAAGTCAGATATGAAGCATAAAGATAAACGCCGCAAGCATGATCCTCACTCAGTGAGTTCTTTCTTTTCATCCTATCTACTAGCAATATTCAATACCCATTTGTTTCCTGGTTACAAATTTAGATTAAAGTTAATTCCTACCCCCACCCAGTGATCGTCGTGACCGATAAAATATAAGGAAACATGAGGAAATTGAAACAATAACACCTTACCTTTTTCATCATTTGTCTATCAAGCTCTGATTGTATATGCTGCTTCTGTTGGATACTGTAAATTGCACTATGTTGGAATGTTGTGATATGACCGAGTATAACTTAGTTCTTGTTAACTGCTGATGATACGTTATGCCCAGTTAACATCAATTTATTTCAAGTATGCATGTTTGGGAGTTATGGAGTAGCTTCTTTCTACTGGGGAGGTATAATAAATTCTTACTAGTAAATTAGAGGGATGGGATTTTATGGACTGATGTATTGATTTTATGTACATGTTAGTATGTTACTATAAAATATGGAAGTGAACCAAATGCTGAAAATGCTAAATGCCATAATATTATATGAAGATTTTAATTGTAGATAATACTAATTTTAAGGAGCTCAATTGCGATAAGAATTCATAGAGTGGTTGCTCTGTAAAACTGTTAGTTGACAATATTAATTCTGTTAGAATTGTTGCATGAACTTACTGGAAAATGAAGCAACTTCTCAGCTTCATATTACCATGTATACATGAATTGAATCAAGTGTTCAATATGGTGAATTGAAAGATGATTATAGGAATTGCAAATTACTAAAACTGTTTGTCACAAGACACAATGAACTCAAATTTAAGAACAACTGAACTGAGCTGTGCCCTATAATTATTTCATACAATATAATAACGTTAGAGATGCTAGATGGATATTGGAAAGGAAGATTCACTACCAGATGAAATGGTGATGTTGGGATGGGGATTTGCCATGTTGAGAGTTGTAGTTTCCTTATTTATATGGGTGCATGTATCTTGCTTCTGTAATAAAGAATCAAAGAAATGTGCATTTATGTCTTCAAAATAATATAATAACTGTTGTGAGCCCATGAATAAAATTAGGGTTCACATTAAATGAACTAGAACAAAAACAACGAATAACGAACAAACGGACAACAAACGAACGAACAAATAGCGGAAAAGACGGAAAAAGATTAAGGATTGGACTCCCTAAGGTTCGCCACCTAGGGTTGAGGGATTGGAGTGGTGACTAGAAGAATTAGATAATTGGGCATTACCCGGGTAACCAGGGATATTTTAGGAATTTTCTTGTCATTAAGGGTATTTTTGAAATTTTTTCTTTTAACATGCGTCTAGTACAGGACCTGGACCAGTGAAGGGTTTTTTTGGCACTTGGAGATCTTTGTCACATAAAAGCTCTCTCTATCAAAACAAATAAGAAGTTGGAAGGATTTGAAAACTTATGATCAACTTTGAATCGGATGAACAAAAGTGTTGGTATTGTCTATCTTGAATTCATTCGAAACACTTGCCACGGCTCTTGGACACCAGCTATTACGTCGTGATTTTTAGAGTTCTGCCACGTGTTATTCTCGTAACTATCCACCAGTTCTTCTCTCTTCTCTAATCTTTCGATCGATTCTATATTATTTGCGTATTTCTCACCTCCACCATTAATACGAACCTTAATCATAGCAAGATACGCAATTTCCGTGCCTACATTTTTTGGCGACTCTGCTGGGGAGGTGAAAATTTGTGAAAGGTATGCCCGCAACTTGAAGTGGGAGAGCCACGGGAAGAGATTCCCTGATTACAAGCAACAATTCACCACAAATGGCTGATCAAAAACTCACGGGTGCTATGGCAATAAACATAAAAGCACAAAGTGAGGAAACAATAAGAGAGCAAAACACCATGGAAACCATGCAGCGGGAGATGATGAAGGTGTTAAAGGAAACTGGTGATGGGCAAGAAGTGATGAGGTCCATGATACAGGAAATGCAGAAACAGCAGGAGTAGATGATGAGTTTCTGCCAACAGTTGATGCAAATCCCGACTTTCAGAGCCATGATCTCGAAAAATTCACATGCAATGGAAACAGGAGTGAGAAACGGCAATAAGGACATTCATAATGCACCTCCAACAATGGAAACCCAACAAATTCCAACCGTAACTCTAGAGACCCAAGACGGAGGTGACGTGCCACCACCCATAACAGAGACAAACTAACCTTGACCCACAATAATTTCAATTACAATTTTACCATGTTCACAAATACAGACTCTGATGTCCCCACCTGAAGAGGTTCATACGGCAAGTCGATATGTAACCAAAGATGACATGATGGATGTGATCAACCAACTTTGCAAACAAATAATTTGGCCCGCAGAATTGGACTTCACCCTTTCTTACCTGGCACATGTTCGTAGACAGCCTTATCCGGTAGGTTATATTGAATACCCTTCACAATTCCCGAAATACAATTAGGAGAAAGGGAATGCAAGGGAGCATATAGGCTCATTTGTGGAATCAATGTCCCAATGGTTGGGTCACGATGAAGGCAGTAATCATAACATCCTATTTAGGGAGTTCAACAAAACACTGACAGATGGCGCCTTCAGTTGGTACTACAGTCTGGAAAAGGGGTCAGTTCAGGATTGGGACGACATGAAGTTACAATTTTTTAAGAAGTTTTTCTATACGCAGAAACAAGTGACCATAGTAGAACTGATGAAAATCACACGAAAATCAAGTGATCAGACTATGGAGATAGATTCAGGACTTAAGCAAAGAAGTGCGTAGAGCCAATTGAAGAAAGGAACCTCGTCAATATATGCAACAATGGTGTTCTAGATGCTTTCAAGCCCCACCTTATTACCAAGGCATGCGACTCCTTCGCAACATTGTCATCAGTTGCACAGGATTTGGGAGGAATCGAACCATTACCTGAGAGCCGCGAGACCGTTGCATGGAAGGGTAAGAGGACAGCTACTGTGGCTTTACTAGATTCTCAGCTAAAGCCACGAGGGGGTAAAAGGGAAAGGAATGAAAATAATTTAGAACCGCCGGTCCCAGAAGCCATCACCTGTAGTAAAGAGGCATTCTAAAATTTGTACGAACAATGGGTGGAACACAGAGTGGTGAAGCCTCCAACACCTAAGTTCGTGGTGATCGAAGAAATGAAGAGGAGTCCAGACTTTTGCATATATCATCAGTGCGTAGGGCTCCACCATGGACTGTCGCCAATTGGGAAAAATCTACCACAAAAAATAGCGACAGAGAAATCGAGCTGGAACAGAGAGGTAGCATGTTGAACAAGACGTGTCAATAAAACTAAGTACTTTCATATTGTCATTTATGTCTTTTGATATTATTAAATAAATACATTGTATCTTGAGCAAAGAATTTCTGAAAAAGTTACACTTTGAATTCCAAAAGTGATGAAACGATTTGAATTCATATATATATAAAAGTTACAATTTTTCTTTAAAAGTGATGAGGTGCTCGACCCTAAGCCCTCAACCCGAATAGTTACACTTTTTCTTCAAAAGTAATGAGGAACTTGACCCTAAGCCCTCAACTCGAAAAGTTACACTTTTTCTTCAAAAGTAATGAAGCACCTGAACATAAGCCCTCAACTCGAATAATTACACTTTTTTCTTCAAAAGTGATGAGGCACCTGAACATAAGCTCTCAACCCGAAAAGTTACGCTTTTAAACTTCAAAAGCGACCGAGGCACTTGACCCTAAGGCCTGAAACCGACAAAGTTATACTTTTCCTTCAAAAGTAATGAGGCACCTGACCATAAACCACTAACCCCGAACAGTTGCACTTTTAAACTTCAAAAGCGGCCTGACAGTTACGTTTTTAAAACCTCAAAAGTGACTCAATAATTACATTGTTAAACTTTAAAAGTGATGAGGCGCTTGCTCGACCCTAAGCCCTCAATCTAACGAAGTTACACTTTTCCCTCAAAAGTAATGAGGAAATAAAAAATTACAAAAGTGCCATAATCTAATGGCTATGACATTAAATTGAAGAAGAGGCAGAGCTAGATTCACCATGTTGGCAATAGATAAATCCCAAGCCTCTTCTTTCTCGATGTCGTTATTACCTCAAGCAACAGACTTAAATCCCCGAAGCTCGACCTTTAGGATTAGCTATGATCGAAGCTCTCCTTAAAGAAAGACGTTTTCATAATGAATGTAAATTGATCTCCGCACAAAGGACTCCAGTCTACAGAAAATCGAGGAAGCAAGGAGATGAACAAAGATTCGAATAAGCTTGATAGATGATTGCATGAGACATCCTAAAAGCACCCTCCTATGGTTCGGCTTTTGAGAGTTCGGCCATATAAAGGATCCCTCTCCTAAGATCTCCGAAATTTGCAAAAGTTGAACTTTAGAAAAATTGTTCGGAAAACTAAAGTGAGGATTTAGCGACTCGAAGAAATTGTGCACGTGATTCACTCAAAACGTGACTTACGTGAAGGGCAAATGTAAACCCAAGTGTAACATGGAACCTTAAAAAATGGATGAAAGACGAAAGAATCCGAAATAAACAAACGATCACCGAATGAACAAACAACCAAAAAGCGAGAAAACGTAGAACAAAAAACCGAAAAGCAACCTAAGGTTTGCCCCCTATGATTCTCCCCCTAGGGTTTGTCCACTCTAGGTGGTCCCGCCTTGAGGCAAAATTTCGACGATCTCTTCTCGAGCAAACTTCATTTGAATTTCCGAAAAGAAGTAAAGAACAAAGAAATAATTACTCTCAAAACCCATTCCAAACCACGACAAACCCTAAGGATGCCCCCTAAGGTTCAGATTTGTACCCTAGGATTCGACCCTAGGGATTTGCCTCTTAAGGTTCTTATTTTTTATAGGCCCAGAATTCGGATGCCTAAAAATCCTACTGGAAATATATAGTTTCATGAAGGGTTCAACACTAGAATGAATGAAAACATCTTTTAAATATGAAGCTGGGAGAGTTAATTATGAGAGGAATAATCAAACTATGATGAAATCTAGAAAAATCCAAAAAATAAAAAAACTTTGGAAGACCAAAATTCCTTCTTTTAAGTCTTTTTTAGGCTTTTTACGGCGAAGGCGATGAGTTTTGTAGGGCTCGTCGTTACGGTCGTTTCGACATATTATGGGCCCCAAAACTCCAAACGAATCAAAAGTTATGATAAAAACAATATCGACTATTCGAAGTTGTCTCATGTGCGGGGGGGAAATGTGAGCCCATGAATAAAATTAGGGTTCACATTGAATGAACTAGAACAAAAATAACGAATAATGAATAAACGAACAACAAACGAAACAAATACCGAAAAAAAGATTAGGGATTGGACCTCTAGGGTTTTCCCCTAGGGGTTGATCACTTATGGCCTGTTTGATGTTTCGTCTCTCGAAATCTGTCTCGAACGAATTTCAAGCGGTACAATGAACGAATAGTGAATCCGAAACTAAGTAAACTTGTGAAAGATTTAAAAGTGATCCTTCTTAACGATATGACAAGATAAACTTTTCATAAAAACGAGAATCGAGAGAAACAGACGAAAACTGAACTAGAAAACACGAAACAAACAAAACGCGACAGAAGAGGAGCAGGACCCCTAGGGTTCGCCCCCTAGGGTTGGTCTCCGCTTGCTCCGTGATGCGTATTTTTCTAACGGTAAAATTGTTTTGTATGATTTTCTTAACTTAACAGTGAAAACCTTGAAGACATGATCCGAGAGGTGTTGTCATATGTTCCAAGGCAGAAAACTCGTGAGAACAACTCATGACGGGAATCAGTTGAGGGATTGGAGTGGTGGCTAGAAGAATTTGATGATTTGGACATTACCCGGGTAACCAAGGGTATTTTAGTAATTTTCCTGTTATTAAGGGTGTTTTTGAAATTTTTCCTTTGAACATGTGTCTAGCACATGGCCTGAAGCATATAAATACTCATTCACTTGACAAGTGAGGATATTTTTAGCACTTGGAGATTTTTGCCACCTAAAAGCTCTCTCTCTCAAAAAAAATAAGAAGTTGGAAGGAATTGAGAACTTATGATCAACTCTGAATCGGGTGAACAAAAGTGTTGGCATTGCCTATATTGAATTCACTCAAAACACTTGTCATAGCTCTTGGACACCAGCGATTACGTCATGATTCTGAGAGTTCTATCACGTGTTACTCTTGTAGTTGCTCACCAGTTCTTCTCCCCTCCAATCTTTCGACTGATTCCATACTCTTTACAGATTTTTCGCCTCCACCATTAATACGAACCCTAGCAAGGTACGCAATTTCCGTGCCTAAAACTGCTAATTGTGCTCTATGATTTAGGTGGTAAAGTATGTCCTCATGTTACCATTTTAGTTAGTCTTTCCCCCTTTCTGTTCATGTTCCCTGGAGGAAAGGGTCATTGTTTCACATGAGAACAGGATAATCATGTTAGATGCAAGCTGCCGAGGATGCTTGTGTCTCACCTAGTCCTATAAAGCATCGACACAGGACACAAACACGACACGATACCCGACATGAGATACGACATTTTCCAAAAAAACAGGATATGATACGTCGAGGATATGTTCAATTATGTATATATATATTTAATAATATAGATGTATTTTTTACAATAAATAAATTTAATATTAATAGAGCATGATAAAAACTTTTGAGCAAAATAATAAGTAACACAAACACATTGCATAATAAATATCTTAATGTTACATAATAATGTCTAAACTTAAAAGACATAAATTAACCTGCAATTTAAATATTGCATTTTTAAAAAAAAAAAAATTGACCCCAAGCGTGTTCTCTAGCGTGTCCCAACGTGTCCTAGGCGAGTTCCGACGTGTTTGAGGTGTATCCATGTTTTAAAAAAAAAAGCAAAGAGGAGCTCGCGAACTCGTGTCCGAGGTGTGTCGTAGCGAATTCGTGTCTAACACGTGTTCAACACGAATTTGTGGCCCTCTAAGAAATGTCTGTGCTTCCTAGAGACTCAGTCTAACATCTGCGCAGTGTCCCTAAAACCCTCCCACAAGTTCTACCTAGCCAGAGAATTAACTATTTATTATGTTGGATATGGTTAGAGTTTACCTGAAAGTGTTGATTGTTTAATTATATATTTATATGACTATATCAAAAGGTTTTCATTCAACTACATGCTTCAGGGGTAGGTCAACTATGTGTAGCATTGAGAAATATGATGTGACCCCTCTTTTTCTGTTCTTCGGATTAAAATCTATGTTACAAGGACTCGGGTATGGGAATCGAATGTTGGTAGTGTCTAGGTGTTAGACTGTCTATTTCTAAAATAAAAGACTATGGAGATAGTGTAAAAGGATCTAAATTTTGGAATGGGAGCTTAGATTAATGATGTTTAAGTTTAATGTTATGTTTGATGTAATAAAAGAATGTCAAACATTTGGTATTAAATTTGAAAGGTCTACGATCTGGAAAAGAAAAAAAAAAACTGAAAGAAAGGGAGAAGAAATTAAGAGATCGCTAGCGACGGAAGCTGCCATCGCCGATGGTGGTGCCATCTTGTATCATTGTCACTGTAGTTTGCATTGATTGTCGACGCTGTCTCATGAGTCTCAGTCATACCCATCATGCCTAATGGGGAACCGTCTCACGAAGAGAATTTTCGTCTCACGCAGAGAATTTCTCAAACAGAGAATTACACACTCAAATAATTATATATTTCAATCTATATCAAATAGCAGGTTACAACCCCATTTATAATAGGTCTTAAACAACTTTCTAATCCAAATTGGATTCTAAAAGATAAATACAAACTTAAATAAGGTAACTACAATTAATTAAAATAAACTCCTAACTAAAATGCAACTCTTAATAAAATATTTAATAAACCAATTTCTAATTAAAATAAAACTTCCAAAAAGTCTTCTTTGTCCTGCATTATTCTCTTCTCCTTTGAAAAAAACTCGTCCACGAGTTTTAAAATAGCGAAGAATAATAAACATAAAAGAAACATTCCAATAAAACACGTGCACCCGATATTTCTTGATCACAACCTTTGGAAATAGCATGGACACAAGCACGAAAGTAGATACAGCTTTGGACTCTAATACAGGATCTGGCAAAAGAAAGTCAACATGTTCTACCTTACTAGTATCCTTCTTGTTGTGTTTTACTTCTTGATCCTCGTGATTCACCGCTTGTACTACACTTTCTTCTTGATTCACCGCTTGTACTACACTTTCTTTTCTTTCTTTTTGGCACACCACTTTTACATCTTCAATTACTTCAGTAACCTCGTTAAGATCTTCACAAATCTTAGCATCTCAGCATGTTGAGGTTCTTGTTCTGTCTCACTGACTTCGTATTTCTGTGGTACACATTCCGTGTGTACATCTACCTTTGCTACAATTGTCTGAACATATACATTAAATTTTGCAAGGTTTTCCTCAATTATTCTATGACGATTCCTCCAATTTTTCTAAATTATTCTATCACGATCCCTCCAATCATAATCCATCTTAACTGCTTTAATAGTTCTATATTTTTTTTTGAACAGGGACTAAACTAAAAAGTTTTGAAACTTCAGGGGCTGGAATGTAAAAACTGAAAGTACAGGGGCTAAACTGAAATTAATGAAACTTCAGGGGCTAAAATGTAATAATATAAAAGTTCAGGGGTGAATATGTAAAAATTTAAAAGTTCAGGGGTATTTTAAAATATTTACGAAACCTTGGGGTTCAACTTGTAATTTGCCAAGATATTAACTAAACAAATCAGCACCACGTGAAGTATCCTATTTCTTTTTTCTTTCCTTATTCGTTTCTGCTTCTTTCTTTTTCTTTCTTTCCTATTTTGTTTCTTCTTTCGTTGCTCCTTCGTCTAGCGCGTCGTCGGATCGACTGAGAATGATGGCTGAGGCTACGGCTTCGGCAGGAGGAGGCGACGGCGATGACTTCGGCAGGAGGAGGCGGCGGCGCACTTTCAGGTAAGTTTTCTTCTCTTATTTTCTCTCTCTTCTTCTACTCTTCTCTTTCCCTTTTTTTTTTTTTTTTATTTCTTCTGGGTCGGTGGTAGCGGTAGGTTGTCGAAGGATTTGTAGGCTAAAGTTTTTGGGTTTGTATGTGTTTGGGTTAAGGTTTTGGAATTGTGGTGTCTGCGGTAGAGATGAGTAGCGGCATAATGGAATTATAGGGTTTGAGAATTTAGGGTTTTGAGTTTGGTTTGGGTCGTGGTCGACAGAATGGGATTAGGGTTTGGTTTTGGGTGGCGGTTAAGGGTGGTTCAGGGTTAGGCTCTGATACCAAATAATGGGGAACCGTCTCACGAAGAGAATTTCCGTCTCACGCAGAGAATTTCTCACACAGAGAATTACACACTCAAATAATTATATATGTCAATCTATATCAAATAATAGGTTACAACCCTATTTATAATAGGTCTTAAACAACTTCCTAATCCAAATTGGATTCTAAAAGATAAATACAAACTTAAATAAGGTAACTACAATTAATTAAAATAAACTCCTAACTAAAATGCAACTCTTAATAAAATATTTAATAAACTAATTTCTAATTAAAATAAAACTTCCAAAAAGTCTTCTTTGTCCTGGATCAATGTCACTGCTCTATTTGTGTAAAAAAAACAAAAGGAAATATCTTGGCCAAATTCAATTTAGTATGTTTTCTTAAACTTCAGATCTAGTACCTTAATTTGCGGACTTTTCATTTAAGCCCCTATGTTTACATTTAACCCCTGGACCTATACCTATTACCTGGCAAAAAGAGTTTTGGTTGGGTTTAATTTTAATAATATGATTATTGGTCAATTAGAAACCAAAACTAATAACCAACTTTGAACATAGGTTAGAACAGTTTGGGTCAAAGCAGTTTTAGGCCTAAACTAGGTTATAACCCATATTATAACTTTAATTACAATTAACTACAAGGCAGAAGAAATAATTCAATACCTGTACTGTTAACACATGTAAAATTGTGCCGCAAGACCGGACCCACTCTCTCTCATCCTTATCCCTTTCTCTCTCTTATATCATGCTCTGAACTAGACTGTAAATAGCTAGTGTATATTATATAACATGCATACTTACATATTATAGAGAGAGGCAGAAAGAGAGAAAATGGAGTAAAGATGAATGACAAGTTTGGGGTGGCTTGACATAACAACTATTTCACCCAAGAGAAGTAGCAAGTTTTAAATTTGGGTTAAAACTAGTTAACTAGTTTAAACCCACGTTTATCTATTATAGTACAGGTACAAATTATATTTAAACCACAACATAGAAATAGGCACATCCAATGCATATAGTTTCAGGTTAAGTGGGTTGATCTTGTGGGTTATAGCCTATTTTGCCAGGTATACCTGGACCCCCATATTTTCAAAATTAGCCATGTTCATTAGTTTAGTTTTCAGTTAGGTTGTTAGTTCCTATAAATGTGTATTATTTGTAAATGAGATATAAATGTAAAATGTAAATATATTTTAGTTTTTAATGGTATTTAAGAGTATTGCTTGTGAAATAGTAATATATTTGTGAGCAATTCTTCTGTATTTAATGTAATTGAAGTAAAATATATGTATAAAATTTTAAATGTATAAAATGCACATAGGAAATGTCTCTCGTCAACTTATGAGTGATTAGTCGGGCACTTAGTCAACTTATGGGCAAACTAGTCAGCGTCTAGTCTTGCACCTAGTTGACTTGTGAGCAACTAGTCGTCGGGCGACTAGTTTACTCGTAAGTGACTAGTCGATTTGTGAGCTACTAGTCGGCTTGTGAGCGACTAGTCAGACGCCTAGTTGACTTGTGAGCGACTAATCAGGCACCTGGTCGATTAAGCTCCTGGCCACCGACTCGACTTAAGTTGACTCGACTTAACAACTTAACGATGGATATAACATTATTTTATCATCGTTTATCTTTGAAGAAATAAGATAAAAAAATTGTCATCCCCCCACACCAAAATCAGCTGATTCTCGTACCCCTTTATATTTTTTTCTTTCGTCTCTTTTGTCATAGTCATTTGCTCACCTGTGAATTCAATTTTCACACCTTTATGTTTGTGGTTATCACATCTCCTGTCATTTGATCGTATCCTGTCATTTCACGTGACCTCCATTTGTTTGTGGCAAGTGTGGAAATTTATCTTTACATGTTGGGAGCAAAATTTCAGTGATGATAGTGCCCTTAATGTTAAATGTTTGTTGATCTTTTCTCCTTTGGCAAGACTAGCAATGAACTTCCCCCTTTCGTAACTTTCTTAAGAAAACGAATGCTAATTCTAGTCTTCGTATTACATTTGAAGAAACTGCAAGCTCTGGGTTCCTTCTTTTGCTGTGTATGGATTTAAGAGACTATCAATTCCATCCAGTTGAAAGTCTTAAGTAATAATTTTATTGCATTCATCAACATTTTACTCCTTATAGAAGGCTGTTGAAAATTATGGATCGAGTACCCCCGTCTAACTAAAAGTGTGTGATGTTGAAATTCTGTTGTTCTGGCATTTTCAATAGAGTAAATGTACTGGTTGACTGATATATTCAGATTATGTAAGTGTGGGTTTGCATCTGGTCTTCCTAATTAATCATCTCTCTTAAAATTATATTCTGAATGAATTTGTTTTCCAAAGCACATTTGTTCTGTATAGAATGTGTGCCCAAGTTACTTCATTTTTAATAGTTGGACTTCTTTTTGAATTTTGTGATGTACTAGTCATACATTGAGTAGATCTTTTCACTAATCTTGTGGTTTTCCTTTGTCCTACAGAAAGTTGAGTTCCAAGAAATATCCAGTGAGGATTACTTCTCTAAGAATAACGAATTCGCTACCTGGTTGAAAGAAGAGAAGAATACGTTTTTCTCGGACCTTTCATCTGCATCCGCACACGAACTGTTCTTAAAATTTGTGGAGAAGTGGAACCGCGGAAAGCTAGAATCCCAATACTACGAGGGCATTAGCACAGGGCCAAGAACATCCCATAAATGGAAAATTAGAAAGTAGCAGGTGAATACTGGTTTCAGGTATCCCCTTCGGCTTTTAATGACCGATTTGCAAATTGTTTTCTTTCTTTGGGAAATCGACAATGTGGTTTAAGTACAAACAAAGGGTTGTAGTTATTGGTATTGGTTGTTTTGAATATTTGGTACGAATTCAATATAATCAAGCATATGTTCACAATATTTGTCATTTACCTAAATACCCTTGTACTTATTTATCTAAAATAGTTCACTCAATAATTTGTCGACAAATGTAATCCAGTATTTAATTAGTTTATCACGGAAAAGAATAGAAATTAATATGTTGCCCAACTAATTGTCTGAATAATGTTTAAACATGTATTAAAAAATTATAATGCGGTAAATCATTAATTCCAAAAGTAAAAAATAATTAGTTATGTCAATAATTAAATAAACTTAAAATAAACAGCAAGACAGTCTACGTGTTTCAAAATTAGCTAATTAACTATATTAAACAATAAGGGGTAATTTTTTTTTTTTTTTTTTGAAAAAAAAAAACTCCAAAATGATCGGTGGTGGTAATATCATATTATCACTTTTATTTATTTATCTGAATATCCAAAAATCTTGAAAATTTATTAAATATGTTGATTATTGATAATATAAGATATAATTTACAAAATACTCTAATACCTTAATTATATTACGTTTATTGTGGATAATATATAATATAATATATAAAAGTGTGTCATTTGAGATGAATTTAACCAAATACCCTAATTATATTACGTTTATTGTGGATAATATTAAAAAATATATATTTTATTTTGATTTTCTTAATTTATTTGAAAGTTGTATGTATATTATAATGGAGGAAGTTATTACCTTGTGTAAGTTAACACCTGGACTGCCGTGGGGACCCAACCCAATGTGTTGATGGTTGCTGACATCACCATGCATGTACAAAGCACGTGATCAAATCTACAAACTTTTCAAATTTTCAATACTCGAGCTAACATTATTATTATCATTATTATCTATTTTTGTAACTGTTATGGCCACTTCTAGGAGCAAGCAAGTGCTCCTCTTAATTCTAGCCCTCTCCACCATCCATGAATGTAAGTAAGTATACATGCATGATTAATATACTGAGAGCGAGAGAGAAAGGATACGATTCGTAACAAAAAATTACTATGATAGTATTTTAGTAAATACATTTCTAATCGTTTATACAAAAGATTGTCCTGACTATTTTTTTTTTAAAGTGTCATCTGCTATCAATAATAACCGAAGGATTAAAATTTTTGGATTTGAATCGCTCGATCTATTATGGAACATCAAAGATGTGTTTATCTTAGTAGAATTATTGCAAATAATTATTATAGAACACTCCGTATAACACAGTAACAAATTACTAATCTACCCTCAATTAATACTAAACTAAACACACTAAGTAACAGATTTTTTATGTTCATTTTGCTGAGTATGAGTATATTCATTAACATCCCCCCTCAAGTTGGAAGGCTGAAAGAGATTGCAGCAACCCAACTTGTGCAGAAAGTTCATTAAACTATCATGACTCAAAGCCGTGGTAAATAGATCAGCTAGTTGCACAGAGGTAGGCAAGTGAGCAGTCTTGATTAAACCTTGAAGCAATTTTTCCCGAACCAAATGACAATCAATATCAATATGCTTGGTACGTTCATGAAACACAGAATTTGAGGCAATATGTAAGGCAGACTGATTATCACAAAACAATGTTACTGGAGTTAAATTGGACAGACCAAAATCTTTAAGCAATGAAACCAACCAAGTTATCTCACAACATGTATTTGTCATAACTCTATATTCTGCTTCTGCAGAAGATATGGAAATAATGGATTGTCTTTTTTATTTCCAGGATATAAGACTACTACCAAGCATAACACACTAGCCAGTTAATGATCTTCTAGTAATTCTGCAAGTTCCCCAATCTGCATCAGTTTAAGCTCTTAGCTGGAGTGAATTAGAGCTAGATAGTAACAATCATTGACCTAGAGATCCCTTCAGATATCTAACTAATTTAAGTGCAAGATTCATATGAACTTGTTGAGGTTTAACCAAAAATTGACTAAGAATATGGACACTAGTCTAGTGATAGTAAGATAGATCAATTTGCCAACCAGCCTCCTATATTGAGAAGGATTATGAAACTCAGGACCAACAGTAGCTAGAAGAGTATGATTTTGTTCCATAAGAATCTTAGATCACTTAGCAGCAGTTAAACCACTGTCCTTAAGTATGTCAAGAACATACTTCCTTTGATTGAGAATAATTCCAACAGAAGATCTAGCAATCTCTAATCCTAAAAAAAAAATTAAAGCACCCAAATCCTTTATCTTAAACTGAGAATTGAGATACTTTTTGACAGCAAATATAAAATCAATGTTGGGACCATCAATAATAATATCATCAACATAAACCAGTAAAGCTAGAAAACCTTGATCATTGTTCAATAAAAAGGAGGAATCATTATACGACTGAAAGAAACCATATTTAAGAAGTGCTCCAGAAAATTTTGCAAGCCATTGCCTGGGAACTTGTTTCAAACCATACAAAGATTTTTTATGTTTGCAGACTAATAGTCTATCAGAAGAAGAATCTGTAGATGCAGTAGGGGTAAAACTAGGTGGAAAGTCCATATAAACTTCCTCATTAAGATCACCATGAAGAAAAGCGTTAGTAACATCCATTTGGCTTAAATGCCAATTATTAATAGCTGAAAGAGCAAGTAGAACTCTGACTGTAGTCATTATTGCTACAGGAGCAAAGGTTTCAAAAGAATCTAAGCCAATTGTTTATGTAAAACCTTTTGCTACTAGTCTAACTTTATATCTATCAACAAGTCCATCAGCAGTATACTTGACTCTATATATCCATTTATAGCCAACAACCTTCTTGTCAGGAGGTAAATGAATGACAATCCATGTATTATTTGCTTCTAGAGCATTAATCTCAAATAGTATAGCATGACACCAATTTTCATCTTGACATGCTTGTTTATAGGATTTAGGTTCTGTAATGAGAGCAGTTGTAGCAATGTAAGTCTGATAAGGAGTAACATGACCATAGGCTAGAAAATTTGTTAAGGAATGAGGGATAGAGGAGGATGAATTAACAACTAAATTACTGGAGAATGACAATCCTACATAATCTGTGAATTTTGTTGGTACTGTTTTCAGTCTAGAAGGTCTAGTAGTTGTTTGGGGTTCTAATGAAATAGTTGATGAAATTTCTGTGGGTAATATAGGACAATCTAGTAAGAAAGAATCAACAGTATTATAATGAGTATCAAAAGTAGTAGCAGGAATGGAATTGAATGGAAAGATAGTTTCTTGAAAGATCACATCCCTATTGACAAAACATTTCCTTATAAGAAGGTCACAAACACTGTAACCTTTTTGTCCTGTAGGATAGCCTAGAAAGATACACTTAGTTGCTTTTGGCTGAAATTTATCTCTGCCATGAGATAAAGTCGAAGCAAAACATACACAACCAAATATTCTAAGATGGGAATAAGTGGGAGCAAAACCAAATAAAGCTTCAAAAGGAGTTTTCCCGTGCAAAACAGAACTAGGAAGTCTTTAATCAAGTATGTGGCAGTAAGAAGACAGTTTAATTTCCCCAGAAATGTATAAGCACATTGGACTGAAACTTTAAAGCTCTTGCCATTTCCAAGAGATGTCTATGTTTTCTTTCAGCAATACCATTTTGTTGAGGTGTATCAATACAGCTAATTTGATGAACAATACCATTCTCTTTAAAATATTCAGTCAAAATGGTTTGAAGAAATTTAGAACCATTATCAGACCTAATTTGCTTAATTGTGTAATGAAATTGATTTTTAACATAGACAATAAAATTTTTGAGCAATTGAGAAACTTGATCTTTGGATTGAAACAAGAAAGTCCAAGTACATCTAGAAGAATCATCCACAATGGTAAAAAAGTAAGAACAAGCACCATGAGTTTTAATTTTGTATGGTCCCCATATGTCACAATGAATAAGATAAAAAATCTAAGAACAAATTATGGTACTCAAAGAAAAAGGTTTTCTAGTTTGTTTTGCAAGAGGGCATACTTCATATGAAGTAGCTTTATTACAAGTGAGATTAAAAGGTAAAGCCCTAAGAGCATTAATAGGAGCATGTCCCATTCTAGCATGCCACAGATTAAAAGACTGAGATTAAACATTATTTGCTGAAAAGATAGAAGAAAAGTTTGCAGCAAAAGAAAAAGTTGCAGCAGACAACAGAGAATTCAACTTATATAACCCCCTTGAAGATTACCAATCATATGTCATCTTCTTCAACGAAGGGTCCTGCATAAAGCATTTGTGAGAGAGAAAAAACAAAACTGAGTTAGTGTCTTTAGTAAATTTACTAACAAACAGAAGATTGGAATGGAAGTGAGGAACACATAGAACATTAGATAAAATAATGTTAGAAGTCAATTTGATTGTTCCAGTGTGTGTAATTGAGGAAGTAACTCCATTTGGTAAGAGAATTGATAAGGAAACTGGTATGGGATTATGAAGCAAAGTTAATAAAGGAGTTATATGATCAGTAGCCCCAGTATCTATGATCCAGTCACTGTTATTAATTTGAATTCCAGCTAAACAGGTAGTAATTGCTAAAGTGCTATCTAAAAGTTGATGAACTGGTAATACATTAGTCATGGCAGCAACATGGGAAGTGGGTGCTTGTTGAAGTGCATAATTTGGAGACTGAGAATTTTGTGCACCAGTATGAATAATATCCATTATTTGATGATACTGAGCTGGTGAGATTTGAGGAGAGAATCTAAGTGAAAAATTCTTATCAGACTGCATGATTATTGAATAACCTATAAAGGGTGAGAAATTTTCAAAATAAGATCCTTTGTCAAGTAGTTGAGAACCACTATTAGTAGTCTGATAGGGTTCAACATAAGAAACTTGAGTTGCTTGATGTGTATATTTTTCTTTGTAGCTATTAGCTGCATAAGTTGGATGTTGTTTGTCACCAGTCATTTTTGGATTAAAATTCTTGTCTGGACCAACAAAAGAAAAAGAGTGCAGTCTAGGACCTTTGAACCATGGAGGATAACCATTTAAGACAAAACATTTTTCCTTGGTATGTCCTGTGTCTTTGCAATAGTCACAAACTAATTTTGATGTACCTGTACCAAATTTCTTGGTTAACAAAGAAATAGGCTTAGTAACACTATCCTCAGAGTGTAATGCAACACACATCTTCTATTCTTCTTCTTGTAACAGTAAAGAATAAGTCTCATTCAAGAAAGGTAGATTTGGCATCAATAAAATTTGGCTTCTCACAACAGCAAACTAAGGATTTAATCCCATAAGAAACCAAGATACCTTAGTAACATTCTCATTTTTGGCTTGTGATACATCATAACCACATACACAATTACAAGTACATTTAGGGATTAATGTAAGATTTTCCAACTCATCCATTTGTGCTCTAAATCTTGTATAATACACTGACAAAGTTTAATTTCCTTGAGTTAAAGATATTAAGTCCTTTCTAACTTGATACACTCTAGGAATATGACTTTATATGAACCTTGTGGAAAGATCATCCCAAATTTGTTTTGCAGTAGACAAGTATACAATGTTGCTACTGATTTCTGCAGAAATAACATTCAACAACCATGAAATCACCATGCTATTACATCTTTCCCAATATGGCAACAAAGATGAATTCAGATCTAGTTTAGCATAAGTTCCATTAATTAACCCTATCTTAAACTTTGCAGTAAGAGCAATAGTCATAGCACGACTCCATTGGCTATAGTTCTTCTCAGTTAATTGTTGATTAACCAGTAATAGACCAGGATGATCAGATGGATGCAGATAGAAAAGATGAAAAGTATCAATTTGACCTAAATCTGGCAGAGCATTGCTTGTATTCATATTGTTACTAGCATTGTTATTATTTTGAGCAACAATAACAGCAAAGGATCTTGTATGAACCATTATTCATTAAGATCTGATGAAATTTATTTAGAAATTGCCAGAAAAACTCAGGGTTTTCTAATCTACTTTCACGCTAATTATGAAGTTTCAATCTCCCGAGTTTCCTAAAAAAATGAATCAAGAATTTGTCCAACATGATTTAGAAACTGAAATTGATTACTAGATTGACGAATCTCATGATTTGATTTTGACGAACCATGGCTCTGATACTATGTAAGAAAGCTTCAGTAAAGGAAGAGCCAAAAAAACGTATTCTGTTATTCCACTTTCTAATTATACATCTCAAACACTAAACTTGCTTATATAGAAAAACTGCTACTAACTGAACTAACAACCTCTAATAAGAAAATACAGAAGTATCCTCTAATACACTATTATAATTATTACTCTACCCTCAATTAATAATAATCTAAACAGACTAAGTAACAGATTTCTGATATTCATTTTGCTGAGTATAAGTATGTTCATTAACAAAATTAAAAATGAGTAAATTACCCCTTTCATTCTTCTACAAAAGATTACCATCTTGATTTTCGAAAGTAATTATTAAATTCTAAATTAGATATCAAATAATTTGAATTCGATTATAACAATTGTAGATATTGTAAATATCTAAAAAGTCAAATTATAAAATTGTTATTCAAATTTAAATGACTTACATTAATTTTAAAATATAGGATTTCTCAATATGAGTTTTCAAAATTAAAATGAGACTTTTTATGTTTATTTTTAATAGGTTTTTTAAGTGGAAACGTATTTGAAATCATTGTTAATTGCATTTACCGACCCCAAAATATGATATCACAACTTAAATGACAAGGGTGCACTATTTCTGTATGTATTTTTAATATTTTTTTAAAATTTATTTTCACATAAAAGTTGGATCCACTTTATGCTCAGATAAAAAAAAGATACACCTGAAAATATAAAAAAATTCATATCAAAATATTAATTCCCTAGAAGGAATTAATTATACGTAGATCAAGGGTTTTATCAACTTGCCAAATATAGGCCACATATTTTTGTATATAAAATGCCTCATATGCACAATTAAAAATACTTGCACCCCAAATTTCATTCCTTGTATATACATATGGCGACTTATTGGAGATTGCAGTTACTTCTCTTTGTTTTCGCCGTCTTCACCATTCATGTGTGTAAGTATAGTTTTTTGGTTTCATATTAGGTTTTCCCATTAGTGTCAATTTTTTCGTCAATAGTCTTATATCTTGTGCATTAATTAAATTTAATATATATTTATTAAAGCACAAAATTCAAGACTGCTAACAAAAAAAGGGAATTAATCCACAGTAATCAGTTTCTATGACTATTTTTTCAGCAACTCAAAATTAGCTTTAAAAAGCCCCTGCCGCTAGAGCCTCTAACGGCAGAGACTCCCACAGCAAAAAGCCCCTGTCGCTTAATTTATTCATTTACTCCTATTTGATTTGAAATTACCGAGCCTTTGGTGTAATATACATTAATTGAATCGAATTATATCCTTAAACTTCGTAGTGTAGGGAGTACAAAATAATTTGAATCACGACGTAATTTGTTTGAAATATGTATTAATTGTTTTACTTTTCCTTTTGTGAATTTAGGCAGGGGAGACAATGAGAATGTCAAAATCAAAGGTGGTGAAAACGTAGAGATTAGTAAATATATGGTGACAAAATCAAGAATTGGCGAAGGGAGGAAAATGATAAATATTCCATTTTGTCAATCAACAACTTGCCAGGGTTGTGCTAAGTGTTGGTGTTGTTACTTGACTGACCCCCCTCTATTTTGGTCTCGGAACAAACTAAATGATTGTGACGCAAACTGCCCTCTACCTCCATCTAAGCCAAATTAATTCCCTCAAATATCCTCAATTATGTATGTCCTTTTATTTTAATAAATTTTATTAATGACAGTTTTGATATTTCATCATATATATTAATGACTGTTTTGATATTTATCGTTTTTTTCAATTAAAATTATGTCTAGAGATAATTTTGTAATAAAATTGTATGTTTAATTCTATGATTATAAGAAGTAATAGTAAGCGGGTTATTATTATTTCAATAGTGATAGCAATGAGATTTTACCCCACTATGGTTGTAAGTTTGTAAGGATTACACTATTGAATTTTAAAAAAATAGAATTTGCCAACTGAACTTTCTAAAATAGATTAAATACCCCATTCTGTCTGATTTTTTTGACGGACGTCAAAAAATTTCTGATGTGGATTTTAAAAAGAGAAGAAGAAAAATGGCGTGTAAATCTTAAATGGTCTATTTGGCTGTCAAAAATATTCTGACGTGGATTTAAAAAAAAAGGGCAAAAATGAGTTTTATCCCACTGTGATTGTCAAGTTGTAAGTATTGCCCCACTAAACTTTAAAAATATGCAAACAACTCATTGAACTAATTAAAAATTAAAGATTATATCATTCTGTTAAATTAATTAAATGTCCGTCTTTTAATTATCTACATGACATTTTTATAAAACTAAAAAATTCAAGAAAATGACAAGAGAAAGAAATTAGTAGCCACCTCACTTAAAATTCATATGTGGCTGATTAAAAAAATTCAACGTGAATTTTTTGTCATTAACTAATTTTATTTTATTTTATTTTTCTTTTTCTCTCCACTTACTCATCTTCAACCCAGAAAACAGTATTTCTTTCTCGATTTTTTCATTTTCAACCTAAAAAACATATGCCCAAATTGAATCATCTAAAATTGAAACCCTAGATATATTCCCTAAATTGATTACAGTTTTTTTTTCTCTCTCCTCTTCTTCATCTTCAACCCTAGATATATTTTCCAAATTAATTACAGAGAGAAACTTGAGCAAAAAGATGATAGAAGGAAAAAAAAAATCAACAAACCTAAAATTCACACATATAATTTCAAGGCTTCATTTTCTTTTTGACAAATTAAATCTTACACTCTCACCATTTTTGAACAACCACCCTCATCTTCATTTTCACTATTCTTCCCGAACCCTATTGTTATTCAAATAATATCATCACAAACCATAAACTAAAGAAGAAATCAACATGGTTATTGTGACGACCCCAAATCCGGGTTCCTTTAACCTCGGATCCGGTTCAACACTAATACTACTTTTCCTTATTGTTCATGAATTACAACAATATTATAATTGCTAAATAATCATTTATTTACAATTATATAACATCTCTTTCTATTCCAGAATCGCAATCTTTATACATTCCTAGTATGTCTTCATATCATACATGATACGACATTCTATTACAATCAATTTGAGATCATATGTATAATGACTCAATCACACCATCCTATTATCCTTATTCATAAAGGACAACATCTGAAAAATGATATTCAAATAATCTGTAAATGTTCTCTTAACAATTTAAGTTTGCTAATCTATAGCACAACAAAACATAAACTCTTCATATCTACTTACACAAGTGAATGAATTAGTCTACCGTAAGGTTTTACTACAAAAACACCTATGCTTCAATCTTGATGACTCGTTAGTCAATCTTCATCTTTGCCTCTACCGGAGTAATCGGCTTCCTCAAGCTACTCTGTAATGTTTTGTTTTAAGCAAGGGTGAGCACGACGGCTCAGCAAGTCTAACAGTTTCACATAACACGTAAAAACAGTTCAATCATGCTTCATGCTTCATGCATCTTATGCTTTGCAGTACATATATTTCTCATGCATATCACGCCTCGCATTTAATCTATGCTTCATGTCTAGCCTCTATCATGACATATAGTTCAATGCAGAACAATTGTCTTAAATCAACTACCGCATATCAATAGTTCAAATCAACTTATTTCACAAAAGCACATTAACACATCTTTGCACATAACCACGTATGAGCACATCACAGTTTAATAACAAACTTATAAATTATGCACATAATGCAACACGTTCTGAAAAACTTGCCTGGACTTGTATAACCAGCTTACGTTAATCTTTCACGTTCCTTGCACCACCTACACGGTATGTGAGATCAACGGTGCACAATATCAGTCAAAGTTTGACTCAATACTAAATCTTATTTTAAAGATATTTATTTCTTCTTATCATCCCCTTTATTTAATAAGGTTAATTTCATATTTTAGTCTCTCTTTGACTTGACTCAGTGTTTCATATTCAACACCATAAATCTTTTGTTCGAAACTATGCAATTCTGACATTTATTAATGTCACTGCATTAAAACTTGGACCCTATATTTATTTAGGTCGATCCACCAATTAATCACTAATGGACCATACCCTTGGTTTAACTTAATCACATCATTTATCTCGATACTTATCATAATATTACCCACCTTGGATAATATTTTAAATTTTACTATCAATTAGTAATAACTTATAATGTTATTTAATTGTTAAATAACACTTTAAATAATCATTACTATTATTAATTTATTTTTAATAATAGTTTACCTTAATCATTATTATTAATCTTTTAATAATAATTTAATTGTTTGCTAATATTATTACCCTTTAATAATATTTTAATTGATTTCTCATTATTATCAATCATTTTAATAATAATTTAATTGTTCATCAATATTATCAATCATTTAATAATATTTGAAATCCTCACGTATTATTAGTAATTATTTAATAACGATTCAACCCTTAACTATTATTACCCAATAGTTAATTACTTGTTAAACAATATTATTAATTCTTTAATAATATTCTAAATCTTTATTTATCATTATTATTTATTTAATAATGATTTAACTCTTAACTATTATTATTTAATAGTTAATTAAATGCTAAATAATATTATTAATCCTTTAATAATATTTTAAATTAATTACATATCATTATTAATTATTGAATACTGATTTAATTCTTAACTATTATCATACTCTAATATTATTAATCTTTTAATAATATCTTAATCATTTCCTAAACTTATAAACAATTTATTTTAATTGTTTACACTTTACTAATTAATGCATTTTTATCATTCTAAAATGCCAAACCCATAAAATTTTATCAACAATGACTAAATCCCTCATCAAAAATCTGCGTATACCGTATATAGGATTTCCAAGCCATAAATCCTATTTTCTAAATTTTCAACATCACATCACATAATTAATTCATTTACTCATAACTAGTCAATTTCCATGAAAATACCAAATTAGTTCTAAAAATTCTTATTTTCTGGTATTTGACAGGATATAGCTCCATATTGAACATATATTTTTCTCGTAATTTTTAAAATTCATTTACTAGTTTTAAATAGCCCAAAATAATCAGATCTTGCACCATTTATCATAAATTATTCCTTTTTCAGAATATTATGAAATTTTCAGGATTAGTTCCTGTTATCATAGAAAAGCTCCTGTATAAATTTCATATTTTTCTGAGTTGTACACAAAAAGTTATTTTGATACATTTCTAAAAATCACACTTTATTGTAAAATCCATAACTTGAGTTTTACACAATCAAAAATCACCATCTTTTTACTAGACTCAGTTAGCTCATCAAACTATCATTCCAAAAATATTCAGAATTTTTAGAGAAATAAAAGTGGACGAAACTGCCCCTGGACCAAACTGAACAGTAACTATTTTTGGCCTTTTCAGATTTTCGGACAGTTTTGGGGTCCTTCACGGAAACGATTATAAAACGAAATCTACAACTCCGATTAAGGTCCAGTCGGAGGCGTTGGACTCGTATTTTCCTAAACTATAGTTTTCATTTATCAAACACCAAATTTGGAGTTGTCTAGGTCTCGAAAAACAGTGTTAAAGGGGCTGATCAGTAGCTAATTTTTCTGATTTTCCAACATGGATGTGTTTTACTAAAAATTCCATAACTTACTCATTTTAAATCGGATTTTAGTCATTCAACTTGGAGAATCTTCATATTTCATGGATCTATTACCCAAAATTGACGGATCACAAATCCGACTTACGGATCGTGAACAGTAATTCCGTGAAGGGGCTGCTACGTATTAGATTAACTTGTTTTCGTCGGTAAAAATTTATTCAATGAGTTTGATGAAATTTTTCATCACAAACACATCTAAAAACCCATGTTAAACCCATCAAACTATGAATATACATATATTACATAGTTAAAGACTTCTAGACCATCAAAACAAGTTTTGATCGGTTATAAATATATTTTAACCGTTTAAAACTTATTTAAACAACAAAAATAAAATTAAAAAAGGTTTAGAGTACTTTTTAACCTCTTAGACATGGATGATCTTCTTCCTCTTGATATGAGCTAGGCTTGTGACTCCACCTTGCTCATTCTCTAACAATTTTCCTTAGTGGATCATCAATCTCCCAAAGCTTGCTTGCTTTTCTCTAGAATACTCTCTCTTTTCTCTCTAGGAGTTTATTGAAAAATAACTAACAAACATAACAAGAGGGTGATGGATGCTATATATAGACCCTCCCTAATCACCATCAACCTTCACTAATCAACTAGTGTTGGTGAATTTAAGGGTTAATCAAGCTTACTATAGCTTGAATGGACAAGATGATTGACAAGGATGAATGACTCCTATCAAGGTTGCTTCCAAGCAACTTTTAGAGTGTAAAACAAGCAAAATAAAGCCACACTCAACATTTTCATGTGGGGCCCCCTCCAAAATTCGGGATTTGCCAATAAATTACACCAATTTGGCTTTATTTTTATATCCTATATCATTATATAAGTATCAATATATATATATACCAATGTATATATATTGACCATAACTTTGACTACCATTTGGGCTCCACATTGGATCAATTTAATATTTCTATTGGGCTCGTCAATTAAATTTGTTTGGGCTCAATTTAATTACTACATTGGGCTAATATTAAATACCCTATGTTACATTTAATTAAACAAGCATTGGGCTTGGTTAATTATTACATAAATCCATGTTCAAATTAAATTATATGGACTACTAGGTTAAATTAATTTGACCTAGTTTAATACCTCAATTGGACTTATAATATAATCCAATTAGATTTGCTATAATTAATTCTACCACATTGGGTTACTTAATTAACCCATCCACGGTTAATTCTTAACCCCACATTTATTTATCTAGAAATTAACTAATGATTGGTTAATGCTATCTCTCTTGTCAACCAACTAGGGTTATTCAATTAACTAGACACTAGTTAATTCTCTACACTCAATCAATACTTGAAATGCTTCTCCCAACCATTGACCATCATTTGACTTTTAATGGTTTGGGCTACATAACTTACTTTTTATTGGCTCTCTTATTTAATTACTCATTTCATGCAAATATCTCCATATTGGGCTTACATCTATAACAACTTATTAATTAAGTAAATTACTTAATTAATTAACTTCTTAATATTGTCCTTCTAGGCAATATTCCACTTCCCTACTTGTTACTCATAACCTTAATTCATAACTTATATAATTAATTCAATTAATTATATTACATGACTTTTCTTTTTAATCCATACTAAAACTAATTAATTTATTAGTTTTATTAAGTATTTAATTTACTTCACACATCATCTTGTTTGACTAACAAACTCAACTATAGGTGTATATATATAAATATTAATATATTCACCTTCACTTCTCAATTGAATTTCTTTCTTAAATAAATTATCTACCTGCATCATTAAAATATTCTCACATTTAATTTCTAACAAATAATTTATGTTAAAAAAAAAAAAAATGTTTACCCATTTTCTACACATCTTCCTTCTCACCTTCTAGGTTTAAACCTTAACCTTTAATAAAATCAATTAAGATATTATTTAAAATCTTGAAATTATCTGGGATATTACATTCACCCCTTCTTATAAGAATTTCGTCCCCGAAATTATCTCATACACAATTCTACCAATTTTCATCACTGAGAATATCTCTTTACTCATCAACTTCTATGACCATCCTTTTCTAGGAAGTTCATACTTCTAAACTCATAATTCCAGAACAATGGAATATCTTGTAGAAGAATAAATTGAAAATCAATATCTTACAGAAGAATAAATTGAAAATCAATATCTTACAGAAGAATAAATTGAAAATCAAAATATTCATTAAAACTTTCATAATATGTTGAGGGGTCATCAAGACTGTGAACATCCGAATGGAATTAACTGAATTCCGAATAAATAGTATTTATCCCTGTAAATACTTATAAACAGAGTGTTTATCAATCACAAAGACTGAAAACATTTCATAGGTGTACGCTAGGTGATCAGCCTATTGTACCATACGTCGTGCAGAACGTCTTAATTTTTAGGCGCCAGTCGGAGCTATATGCCGACAAAAATATATCTGCTTTAACCGACAGAATATATTTGTTTTTGCACTTGTTCACCTCAGACTTACTACAAAATTCCGTTCCAAAATAATTTGGATTGGATAATAAAACTTGAGTCAATTCTGACCAAAAGTGTCCAGTTAAAATAAATGACAAAGACTCTCATCATTGAACTGTTCGTATATTACGATTCAAAAATTCATTTCAGATTAGTTAAAATAACTAAAATTCATTTATAGGACTTCATGATACCGCATCATCTTGACAGTACGTTGAGGATTCCGTCATTAATTCATGACTTCATGATACCGCACATCTTGACAGTACGTTGAGGATTCCGTCCTTTTCATCCCCACACCATGGCTTTAATGGCGCGTGATGATTTTATAAATACATTTTGATATTTTCAAATCAATTTGTCTAGCTGAAACAATTAGCATAGACTATTCTTTAAACGTTTTAAAATACTGGAAATCATTTTATGACTTTGTCATACTACATCATACCATAGTGGGCTTTAAACATCCAACACTAGGTTACTCTGCATTGATGACTCCATCGTTTATCATCTCTGCACTAAATGCATTAATGATTTCTAAAATACATTTGTCTTTTCAAAAGCACAAAAGTGCGAATTTAGCACGATTTTAAGAATTTCAAAGTCTAGCATAGCTAGAAGATTTGGAATGTCCTAAAACCTCAAAATACCTCAAATTTCTCCTCTGCATTCTTTTCCAGCTTAATAACTATATCTGGTAAAGCTCTAGTCTTACTACTTAACTCTACCCATACCTATTGTTCATCAAACTTACCACACATTAGGAGTTCAGGTACTTGCCACAATCATATGGGTCGGAGAACTTATCCTAGTCAGACCAAAATCGTCCATTCGCTGAGGGGTTCCACCATACGATTATGAGTCACGAACTTACCATCAGTATGAGTTTTAAGAACACGTACTTATCTTAATATTCTCTACATATCCAATATATAATGAGAAAAGAATCACCTTCTCACCATATATACATCGAATAGCGTGACATCAGGTTCAAATTGATTATCATTATAGGAAGCTAAGTGGTTGTCAAACCAAACGCAATCTCCTGCCCATACAAGAAATTGGTCAACTCGGCCACTAATCAATATAGAAAGTTAAGCGGCCGTTAAACCAAGAACAAATCCTCTGCCCATACAAAGAACTGTTAAACTCAACTACTATATTAATATAGGAAGCTAAGTGGTTCTAAAACCAAGCACAAATCCATACAAGGAATCGTACAACTCAGCCACTAATATGAGTTCTCAATTAAAACCCACAAACCTTCTAATTTTCTTAACTGAATACGAATTCTCTCTATTCATATTTTAGCACATCTGTCTCATTACGAGTTCATTTCTCTAGATCATTTCATGACCTTATTAGCATTTTCTTTATGCTTCTCAAAATCTTATCATAAGATATTTTCTATCACTTCTTCAAATTAGGTACAACATGACCTTTTTCATCTCTCTTATATTTTCTTAAATCCATCTTTGGATAATCTTCTATATATGAATTTTTCAAATTCATCTTTTATTACTTAAACTCTTCCGGAGTTTATTCATTTATCATTTTACTTATCTTCTACTACGGTTATAGCCTAAGGTACTCTTACCTAAGGTTTATAACCTATCAGCTCTGATACCAACTTGTGACGACCCCAAATCCGGGTTCCTTTAACCTCGGATCCGGTTCAACACTAATACTACTTTTCCTTATTGTTCATGAATTACAACAATATTATAATTGCTAAATAATCATTTATTTACAATTATATAACATCTCTTTCTATTCCAGAATCGCAATCTTTATACATTCCTAGTATGTCTTCATATCATACATGATACGACATTCTATTACAATCAATTTGAGATCATATGTATAATGACTCAATCACACCATCCTATTATCCTTATTCATAAAGGACAACGTCTGAAAAATGATATTCAAATAATCTGTAAATGTTCTCTTAACAATTTAAGTTTGCTAATCTATAGCACAACAAAACATAAACTCTTCATATCTACTTACACAAGTGAATGAATTAGTCTACCGTAAGGTTTTACTACAAAAACACCTATGCTTCAATCTTGATGACTCGTTAGTCAATCTTCATCTTTGCCTCTACCGGAGTAATCGGCTTCCTCAAGCTACTCTGTAATGTTTTGTTTTAAGCAAGGGTGAGCACGACGGCTCAGCAAGTCTAACAGTTTCACATAACACGTAAAAACAGTTCAATCATGCTTCATGCTTCATGCATCTTATGCTTTGCAGTACATATATTTCTCATGCATATCACGCCTCGCATTTAATCTATGCTTCATGTCTAGCCTCTATCATGACATATAGTTCAATGCAGAACAATTGTCTTAAATCAACTACCGCATATCAATAGTTCAAATCAACTTATTTCACAAAAGCACATTAACACATCTTTGCACATAACCACGTATGAGCACATCACAGTTTAATAACAAACTTATAAATTATACACATAATGCAACACGTTCTGAAAAACTTGCCTGGACTTGTATAACCAGCTTACGTTAATCTTTCACGTTCCTTGCACCACCTACACGGTATGTGAGATCAACGGTGCACAATATCAGTCAAAGTTTGACTCAATACTAAATCTTATTTTAAAGATATTTATTTCTTCTTATCATCCCCTTTATTTAATAAGGTTAATTTCATATTTTAGTCTCTCTTTGACTTGACTCAGTGTTTCATATTCAACACCATAAATCTTTTGTTCGAAACTATGCAATTCTGACATTTATTAATGTCACTGCATTAAAACTTGGACCCTATATTTATTTAGGTCGATCCACCAATTAATCACTAATGGACCATACCCTTGGTTTAACTTAATCACATCATTTATCTCGATACTTATCATAATATTACCCACCTTGGATAATATTTTAAATTTTACTATCAATTAGTAATAACTTATAATGTTATTTAATTGTTAAATAACACTTTAAATAATCATTACTATTATTAATTTATTTTTAATAATAGTTTACCTTAATCATTATTATTAATCTTTTAATAATAATTTAATTGTTTGCTAATATTATTACCCTTTAATAATATTTTAATTGATTTCTCATTATTATCAATCATTTTAATAATAATTTAATTGTTCATCAATATTATCAATCATTTAATAATATTTGAAATCCTCACGTATTATTAGTAATTATTTAATAACGATTCAACCCTTAACTATTATTACCCAATAGTTAATTACTTGTTAAACAATATTATTAATTCTTTAATAATATTCTAAATCTTTATTTATCATTATTATTTATTTAATAATGATTTAACTCTTAACTATTATTATTTAATAGTTAATTAAATGCTAAATAATATTATTAATCCTTTAATAATATTTTAAATTAATTACATATCATTATTAATTATTGAATACTGATTTAATTCTTAACTATTATCATACTCTAATATTATTAATCTTTTAATAATATCTTAATCATTTCCTAAACTTATAAACAATTTATTTTAATTGTTTACACTTTACTAATTAATGCATTTTTATCATTCTAAAATGCCAAACCCATAAAATTTTATCAACAATGACTAAATCCCTCATCAAAAATCTGCGTATACCGTATATAGGATTTCCAAGCCATAAATCCTATTTTCTAAATTTTCAACATCACATCACATAATTAATTCATTTACTCATAACTAGTCCATTTCCATGAAAATACCAAATTAGTTCTAAAAATTCTTATTTTCTGGTATTTGACAGGATATAGCTCCATATTGAACATATATTTTTCTCGTAATTTTTAAAATTCATTTACTAGTTTTAAATAGCCCAAAATAGTCAGATCTTGCACCATTTATCATAAATTATTCCTTTTTCAGAATATTATGAAATTTTCAGGATTAGTTCCTGTTATCATATAAAAGCTCCTGTATAAATTTCATATTTTTCTGAGTTGTACACAAAAAGTTATTTTGATACATTTCTAAAAATCACACTTTATTGTAAAATTCATAACTTGAGTTTTACACAATCAAAAATCACCATATTTTTACTAGACTCAGTTAGCTCATCAAACTATCATTCCAAAAATATTCAGAATTTTTAGAGAAATAAAAGTGGACGAAACTGCCCCTGGACCAAACTGAACAGTAACTATTTTTGGCCTTTTCAGATTTTCGGACAGTTTTGGGGTCCTTCACGGAAACGATTATAAAACGAAATCTACAACTCCGATTAAGGTCCAGTCGGAGGCGTTGGACTCGTATTTTCCTAAACTATAGTTTTCATTTATCAAACACCAAATTTGGAGTTGTCTAGGTCTCGAAAAACAGTGTTAAAGGGGCTGATCAGTAGCTAATTTTTCTGATTTTCCAACATGGATGTGTTTTACTAAAAATTCCATAACTTACTCATTTTAAATCGGATTTTAGTCATTCAACTTGGAGAATCTTCATATTTCATGGATCTATTACCCAAAATTGACGGATCACAAATCCGACTTACGGATCGTGAACAGTAATTCCGTGAAGGGGCTGCTACGTATTAGATTAACTTGTTTTCGTCGGTAAAAATTTATTCAATGAGTTTGATGAAATTTTTCATCACAAACACATCTAAAAACCCATGTTAAACCCATCAAACTATGAATATACATATATTACATAGTTAAAGACTTCTAGACCATCAAAACAAGTTTTGATCGGTTATAAATATATTTTAACCGTTTAAAACTTATTTAAACAACAAAAATAAAATTAAAAAAGGTTTAGAGTACTTTTTAACCTCTTAGACATGGATGATCTTCTTCCTCTTGATATGAGCTAGGCTTGTGACTCCACCTTGCTCATTCTCTAACAATTTTCCTTAGTGGATCATCAATCTCCCAAAGCTTGCTTGCTTTTCTCTAGAATACTCTCTCTTTTCTCTCTAGGAGTTTATTGAAAAATAACTAACAAACATAACAAGAGGGTGATGGATGCTATATATAGACCCTCCCTAATCACCATCAACCTTCACTAATCAACTAGTGTTGGTGAATTTAAGGGTTAATCAAGCTTACTATAGCTTGAATGGACAAGATGATTGACAAGGATGAATGACTCCTATCAAGGTTGCTTCCAAGCAACTTTTAGAGTGTAAAACAAGCAAAATAAAGCCACACTCAACATTTTCATGTGGGGCCCCCTCCAAAATTCGGGATTTGCCAATAAATTACACCAATTTGGCTTTATTTTTATATCCTATATCATTATATAAGTATCAATATATATATATACCAATGTATATATATTGACCATAACTTTGACTACCATTTGGGCTCCACATTGGATCAATTTAATATTTCTATTGGGCTCGTCAATTAAATTTGTTTGGGCTCAATTTAATTACTACATTGGGCTAATATTAAATACCCTATGTTACATTTAATTAAACAAGCATTGGGCTTAGTTAATTATTACATAAATCCATGTTCAAATTAAATTATATGGACTACTAGGTTAAATTAATTTGACCTAGTTTAATACCTCAATTGGACTTATAATATAATCCAATTAGATTTACTATAATTAATTCTACCACATTGGGTTACTTAATTAACCCATCCACGGTTAATTCTTAACCCCACATTTATTTATCTAGAAATTAACCAATGATTGGTTAATGCTATCTCTCTTGTCAACCAACTAGGGTTATTCAATTAACTAGACACTAGTTAATTCTCTACACTCAATCAATACTTGAAATGTTTCTCCCAACCATTGACCATCATTTGACTTTTAATGGTTTGGGCTACATAACTTACTTTTTATTGGCTCTCTTATTTAATTACTCATTTCATGCAAATATCTCCATATTGTGCTTACATCTATAACAACTTATTAATTAAGTAAATTACTTAATTAATTAACTTCTTAATATTGTCCTTCTAGGCAATATTTCACTTCCCTACTTGTTACTCATAACCTTAATTCATAACTTATATAATTAATTCAATTAATTATATTACATGACTTTTCTTTTTAATCCATACTAAAACTAATTAATTTATTAGTTTTATTAAGTATTTAATTTACTTCACACATCATCTTGTTTGACTAACAAACTCTACTATAGGTGTATATATATAAATATTAATATATTCACCTTCACTTCTCAATTGAATTTCTTTCTTAAATAAATTATCTACCTGCATCATTAAAATATTCTCACATTTAATTTCTAACAAATAATTTATGTTAAAAAAAAAAAAATGTTTACCCATTTTCTACACATCTTCCTTCTCACCTTCTAGGTTTAAACCTTAACCTTTAATAAAATCAATTAAGATATTATTTAAAATCTTGAAATTATCTGGGATATTATAGTTATACCATCACAGACCATAAACCATGTTGATTTATTCTATAGTTTATGGTTAGTGATGGTATTATTTGAATAATAATGGGGTTCAGCAAGAATAATGAAAATGGAGATGAGAGTGGTTGTTCAAAAATGGTGAGAGTGTAAGATTTAATTTATCAGGAAGAAAATGAAACCTTGAAATTATATGTGTGAATTTTAGGCTTGCTGATTTGGTTTTTTTTTTTTTTTTTTCCCTTCTATCAGCTTTTTGCTCAAGTTTCTCTGTAATTAATTTGGGGAATATATCTAGGGTTGAAGATGAAGAAGAGGAGAGGAAAAAAAACTGCAATCAATTTGGGAAATATATCTAGGGTTTCAATTTTAGATGATTCAATTTAGGCATATATTTTCTGGGTTGAAAATGAAGAAATCGAAAAAGAAATACTGTTTTTTGGGTTGAATATGAGTAAGTGGAGAGGGAAAGAAAAATAAAATAAAATAAAATTAGTTAATGGCAAAAAATTCACGTTGAATTTTTTAAGTCAGTCACGTATGAATTTTAAGTGAGGTGGCTACTAATTTCTTTCTCTTGTCATTTTCTTGAATTTTTTAGTTTTATAAAAATGTCATGTAGATAATTAAAAGACGAACATCTAATTAATTTAACAGAATGTATAATCTTAAAATTTTAATTAGTTCAATGGGTTGTTTGCATATTTTTAAAGTTTAGTGAGGTAGTAATACTTACAACTTGACAATCACAATGGGATAAAACTCATTTTTGCCCTTTTTTTAAAAATTCATGTTAGAATTTTTTTGACAGCCAAATAGACTATTTATGATTTACACGTCATTTTTTTTTTTAAATCCACGTCAAAAAATTTTTGACGCCCATCAAAAAAATCAGACGGAATGGGATATTTTAATCTATTTTAGAAAGTTCAATTGATAAATTCTATTTTTTTTAAAGTTCAATAGTGTAATCTTTACAAACTTACGACCATAACGGGGTAGAAGCCATTTTTGCCCCATTATTATCAAATGGCTTTCATCAGTTGTATTATTATTTCATCAATTGCATTATTCTCTTTACGCGAAATATCTTCACGAGTCAGAAATGGGAGTATTTCCTTTCGTGAAGATAGAACACCCATCAGGCTCAACAAATTTCTGAAATGGGAATTCAATTTCTAGAGCTAAATCCAAAGTTACAAAAGAAAATAGAGAGAATTTCCTTTCGTGCAGATAGAGAAGGTAAGCATAAGACATGGACTTAAGAAAATAAGAGTATTCGAGATGGGAGTTTATGAAATTGGGATTTTTGATGAAATTGTACAAATCTTTGCAAACACTTGTACACATGATAATGAATTCAACAGGTAATCGGACAAATATAGCCAAGATGATTTCAGTTGGAAGATTTGTAATAGTAGTTGAGGGTAAATTAGTGGGCTTACCAAAATCATCAGAATTTGCTGATTTTGAATTGGGGTTTTCCTTAATTCTCTTCATCATCTAATAAAGCAGCACAATAAAGAACTGGGCTATGAAATTAGCTGTCTAGGAGTGTAAAAATGAGAGATATATATAATTAGGTGTTCTTCTCAACTCCGCTGCTTCATCAGGAAATGTCATGTTTCAGTGTAAGAATGAATGAGTGTTCATAGAAACGGGAGAGAGAAATTCCTTGTTTGGATGAATGATGAAGAAATTCCTGGTTAGGATAGAAAGAGAAATTTATGGCTGGGTGCTTTATACCTGATCTGGCTCTGTTCATGGATTACTCTGTAGAATCCATTTCACATTTCTCTCTCAACTTGTCTTGATCTGAGAGCTTTGAAGCTGATTTGTTTCTCTCAACTTCATCCACTCGACCATGTCCTCTGTTCCCATAAACAGAGGAGAGAGAAATAGGAAAGAGTTGAACTTTAGCAACAAAACAAAAAAAAAAAAGTTAAAAGGAAATGACTATAATACCCCCTCTCTATATGATGGCATCCAAACTCTGGTGCATCTTTAGTCTGAAAAAGGACTGAAGGTGCATTTAATTGTCTGAAATTAAGTCATCGAAAAATTAGTTTAGAGTGCAAATCGATTCTTGGTATAAAGTTTGGAGTGTAATTTGCATTTTAGTCTATGAAAGAATAATATAATATTTTAATTCATTATTGTAATTTGTAAGTTCTAATACATTACTTTTAATTAATACATCAATTAAGTTTAAAATTATAATTGATATTTTTTATAATATTTAAAATTACTAAAAAAAAATTAAATGGTTTGGATTGGATTGGACCGGTCTGACCTGGCATGACCCAAGGCCTAGCTTGGCCTGCAGGCCACAACAAGGCCCCATTTTCAAGCGTTAAGCCCAGCTATAGACTAGGCAAACGGGTCGGGCCGGCCCAAACGGGTCGGGCTTTGCGAAGGTCGGGCCATTTTTGGGCCGGGCTGAAAAGGCCCGAATTTTGCCGGGCTAAAATAATGCGGCCCGTGGCCCGCCCGAGCCGGGCCCACCCGCGGGCTTTTTAAGTTTTTTTTTTTTTATATTTAAAAAATAATAATTTTTAAATATATATATATATATATATTTACAACTATTATACATAATTTAAAATAAATATTAACTCTAATTATTTACAATTATAATACATAATTTATACATAATCATTTAATAGTATTAGTAAATAAAATAATCAATAATTTTATAGTCATATATATTAAAATATAACTAATCTTGTGATTAATTAATTGATAAATGTATATAATATTAATATTATAAATAAGATAGTAAAAGAAAGACTAAAAGTAATATATATATATATATATATATATATATATATATATATATATATATATAATATTCATAAAAAAAAATTTGTATTATTATTCAATATCACATGTTAACATTTACTCTTATATTCTTCATAATTCCCTATTTGATTCATTTTTTAAGTTAATATTTTTTTTTTGTCATCAATATCAAATAAGAAAAAATAAAAAATAAAAAAATTTGGGCCACGGGCCTGGCCGGGCCAAAAACACCTAATTTTTTTTGGGCTGAAAAATGGGAGCCCATAGGTCTACCCGGCTAAGACTTGGCAAGCCCAGGTCAGGTCAACCTGTTGTGCATGACTACCAATAACAATGACAAACACAACCAGAGCTGGCTAGCTACTGTAAAACAAAGCTCTCATCTCTTAAATTTGGCTCCCCTTTCAAGTTTTACACCACCTCTTCATTAGTAGTTTATGCCACCAAATGCTTCATCAAGCCAGATGCCACAACCTATGCAGTTTAATGCCTTTTTTAGCATCCCAATCCCCAAATCTCAGGGTTTTTCCAAAAGGGTTTTTCAAAAATTATCAACAAAACTGTTGCCAAAGCATTACATGTAGTTTATATAAAGGGTTTAATCCATTTGGGCATTTGCCAGAGCATTACATGCAGTGTATATTATAAGGAAAATTTTAGACTTACCTACAAATCTTAACCGATATGCTTACTCGTAGAATGGACAAAGAAGTGTGGCTCCACTTTTAATTATTAAGATGAATGTAGTGGGGGCATATTTCTTTGTCTTTTTTGCGGGTAAGTTTTATGGGTAAAATTTGTGGATAAATGTAGAATGACTCATATCATAATGGAGGAAGTAATTACCTTGGGTAAGAGAACACCTGGACTGCCGTGGGGACCCAATGTGTTGATGGTTGTTGACATCACCATGCATGTACAAAGCACGTGATCAAATCTACTAACTTTTCAAATTTTCAATACTCAAGCTAAGAATTTTGCTATACATAATGATCCATACAATAATTCATATAATGATCATTTGTAAACTGGTGGGTCTCATATTTTAATTCTCCTATGGGACCCACTATTTTACAAAGAATCGTTATATGGATCATTACGTATAACAAAACTGCTCAAACTAACATTATTATTATTATTATTATTATTATTATTGTTACTCGAACGAGAGTGGAAATATGAAAGAAGGTGAAAATGGAGAGAGTGGTGGCACTAGTTATAGGGGGTAAATTAACGCAACGGAATAATGATTAGATTATAATGTTTTAATATAAACGTGATATAAAAATTATTGTATTAATAAAAATGAGATAAAACCTTTGAATTTATAAGAAAAAACAATGAATTCTCAAACAACATATAAAAATTGAACAAATTTTGCTATCTAAAAAACCACATAAAGAAATGGATCGCGGCAGTAATTCATATCTCTTCCATCTTTCAGTAATTTTATTAAAAGAATGATATTTAGATTTTATATTTAATTTATTAGATTAGACAAAATATTAATTACTTTCTTAATTTATGTGTTTCCTTCTAAGATATCAATTAAAAATGATGTAAGGAGTAAATTACTCCTTTCATTCTTCCACAAAAGATTACCATCTTGATTTTCGAAATTAATTGTTAAATTCTAAATTAGATTTCATATAATTTGAATTCGGTTATAACAATTGTAGATATTGTAAATATCTAAAAAGTCAAATTACAAAATTGTTATTCAAATTTAAATGACTTACATTAATTTTGAAATATAAGATTTCTCAATATGAGTTTTCAAAATTAAAATGAGACTTTTTATGTTTATTTTTAATAGGTTTTTTTAGTGGAAACGTATCTGAAATCATTGTTAATTGTACTTGCCTACCCCAAAATAAGATATCACAAATTAAACAAAAAGGTTTTAATTACTATTTCTGTATGTATTTTTAATATTTTATAAATAAAAAAAATTACATAAAAATGGGATCCACTTTATACTCAGATAAAAACAAAACACGTAAAAATATAAAAAATTCATATAAAAATATTAATTCCCTAAAAGGAAATAATTATACGCAGATCAAGGGTTTTATCAACTTGCCAAATATGGACCACATACTTTTGTATATAAAAGGCCTCATATGCGCAATTAAAAATACTTGCACCTCAATTTTCACTCTTTGTATATACTATGGCGACTTATTGGAGATTGCAGCTACTTCTCTTAGTTTGCACCATCTTCACCATTCATGCGTGTAAGTATGCCGTTTTTGGTTCCACATTAGGTTCCGATTAGCGTCGATATTTTCGTCAACAGTCTTATACCTTGTGCGTTAATTAAATTCAATATATATTTATTAATGCACAAAATTCAAGATTGTTGACACAAAAATATTCAGCAGCAATCGGGTACCTCTCATTTTTAATTAATTCATTTACTCCTATTTGATTTGAAATTACCAACCCCTTGGTGTAATATACATTAATTGAATCGAATTATATCCTTGAACTTCGTAGCATGGCGAGTACAAAATAATTTGAATCACGACATAATTGGTCTGAACTATGTATTAATTGTTTTTTTTTTTCTTGGTGAATTTAGGCAGGGGAGACGATGAAAATGTCAAAATCAAAGGTGGTGAAAATGCAGAGATTAGTAAATATATGATGATAAAATCAGGAATTGGCGAAGGGAGGAAAATGATAAATATTCCATTTTGTCAGCCAAGAATTTGCGAGGGTGGTGGTAGGTGTTGGTGTTGTTACTTGACTGACCCCCCTGTATGTTGGTCTCGAGACAGACTAAATGATTGTGAGGCAAACTGCCCTCTTCCCCCATCTAAGCCAAATTAATTCCCTCAAATATCCTCAATTATGTATGTCCTTTTATTTTAAGAAATTTTATTAATGAAAGTTTTGATATTTATCATTTTTTTCAATTAAAATAATGACTAGAGATAATTTTTTAGTACTTTTGTGTTTCTCTAAGAATTGTATGTATAATTCTATGATTATAGAAAGTAATAGTAAGCGGGTTTAATATTATGATTATTTCAATAGTGATAGTAATGAGATTTCGTACCTTAACCCGGGCTATGAGCAATTATTGAGTTAAAAAAATATTAAATAAGGTGTTGCAAAATCTTCTTTTAGGAATTACTTAAAACAGATTGAGTGTAATTAATTTCATATTGTGCTGTACTTAATTTTTTTTATTGAAAATTCTCATGCTAAAATTAAATAATCAACAATTTTTAAATATAGTACTTTTTATCACAATTTTAGTCAATTTAATTATATGAAAATATATTAAATTTGATGATTTCATCGAGAGCTTTCTTATTATTTAAAATTGTAATTTTAAAATTGTAATAAAAAATGTGTTGAATTTCAAGTCAAAAAAAAATTCCACAATAATGTCTATCGAAATCTTAAGACATTCTAAAAAAGAATGGTTTTAAAAAATTCAAATCACAACTATTTCCTATTATTATGGTTATGGACAATACTAGATGTGATGGCTGGGAATATTTCATAACTGTCATTATGAATTGTTTCTCTATACATACAAGAATATACTCCCTCTATTTTTATATTATAATTATAAAAAAAATTAATCCATTTTGAAGGAAAAAATATGTTTATTTTAAGACTATTAATTAATATAATTATTTTAGTTTGTCATTTTATAGCGTCACATTATCACTACATAGTCAACTCTTACATAATTTTTAAAAAATATACTTATAAATATAAATTTATCTTAAAAAACCGTTATTTTAGATATATCTATTGGGAATTGATATTTTCACAAGCTAATTTAATATTTTCACAATATCAAATGGAACCCACTTGTAAAAATATCAAATTAACTTGTTATGAAAATATCAACTTAACTTGTGAAACAAACTAATTTGATATTCTCACAAGATCAAATGGGTCCCACATGAGAAAAGATCACATGGGACCCATAATGGTGATGCAGTGGAGGTTATAAATCTATATGAAGAAATGAGGCGTCAAGCAGTCAGTTGTAACCAAAACACTTTTACTTCCGTGATTAGTTAGTGTGGTGCTCTTGATGATAAATTTCTTGGTCACCAAGTTCTTGGAAATGTTATAAAGTCCGGATTTGAAAATAATGCTTCTGTGGCAAACTCTCTAGTATCGATGTTTGGTAATTTTGATGGTGTGCGTGAGGCCTGCAGGGTTTTTGACAGTATGAATGAGCACGACACAGTTTCATGGAATTCGATGATTTCTGCATATGTGCATAACTGGATGCATGAAGAAGCACTTGAGTGCTTTACTTCATGCGTCATGTTCATAATGACCTAGATCCAACTACATTTTCCACATTGTTATCAGCCTGTAGTTCTGTGGATAATTTGAAGTTAGGTAAAGGGATTCATGGTCTGATACTCAAATTGGGGCTAGACTCAAGTCCTTGTGTGTGTAATACTCTTCTTACAATGTATTCTGAAGCTGGAAGATATAATGATACTGAGGAATTGTTTCAAGCGATGCCAGAGAGGGATCTGATCTCATGGAATTCTCTGATGGCTAGCTATGTTCAGGAGGGAAGACATCTTGCTGCCGTAAAAGTATTGGCCGAACTACTTCAGATAGGAAAAATTATGACCCATGTGACCTTTTCTGGTGCATTATCTGCATGTTGGAATGCCATGGTCGCTGCATATGCTCATCATGGCCACGGAGAAGAGGCTTTAAAACTTTTTGTGATGATGCAAAGAGAAAGAGTAGATATAGATCAATTCAGCTTCTCTGCAGCTCTTGCTGCTTGTGCAAACTAGGCTATTTTGGAGGAAAGCCAACAGCTTCATGCTTTGGCCATTAAACATGGGGTTGACTCGTATCTCTATGTAATCAACGCTATTATGGATATGAATGGCAAGTGTGGAGAAATGAATGGCGTAATGAAATTGCTCCCAGAACCAAATACGCGATCACGAGTATCATGGAACATATTGATATCAGCTTTAGCTAGACATGGATCTTTTTCAGAAGCTAGGCAAACTTTTCACGAAATGACAGGTATTGGGTCAAAACCTGACCATGTCACTTTTGTCTCTCTTTTATCTGCCTGCAGTCATGGGGGTTTATTAGATGAGGGTCTTGCTTGCTTCACTTCAATGACCAAGGAGTTTGGAGTACCTGCTGGTATAGAGCACTGTGTCTGCATAATTGATCTTCTTGGACGATCAGGACGCCTTTATGAGGCTGAAGCTTTTATCAAAAAAATGCCAGTACCCCCAAATGACTTTGTATGGAGGAGCTTATTGGCAGCTAGTAGAATCCACGGAAATGTGAAGTTGGGGAAAAAAGCATCTGAGCATCTTTTTGAATCGGACCCATCAGATGACTCCGCTTATGTTCTCTATTCAAATGTCTGCACTACTACAGGGAGATGGGAGGATGTGCAGAATATAAGGGGGGAAATGGACCTAAACAACGTAAAGAAGAAGCCTGCTTGCAGTTGGGTTAAGTAGAAAAAACAAAGTGAGTTCATTTGGGATAGGAGACCAGTTTCACCCACAAACTGGGCAGATATATTCAAACTGAAGGAGCTCAAGAAGAAGATTAATGAAGCTGGTTATGTCCCTGACACAAGCTTTGCATTGCATGATACTGATGAAGAACAAAAGGAGCAGTCTTTGGAACCACAGCGAGAGACTTGCACTTGCATATGAGAACCACTGCCAGAGACTTGCACTTGCATATGATTTGATCAGTACTCCAGAGGACTCAGCTCTCCGAATTTTCAAAAATCTTCACGTTTAAGTTTGTGAGCAGCATTGTTAGCCCGGGAACTCCTATATAGGGACCCTTGTTGGTTTCACCATTTTAGTGGTGGCAAATGGAACTCGTACATAGGGACCCTTATTGGTTCACCATTTTAGTGGAGGCAAATGTTCTTGTGGAGACTACTGGTAGTATTTTGTGAAGCTAGTGATAAGCTTTAGTTAGAGTTGTGTAGTCTTTTTTTGACCAATTATTTTTGGGTTATAAAATGATCGCTGTGAAGTACCTCAAGGATAAAAAAGTAAGAAGGCCAAAAATGTGAAAAAATACGTATTGCTCTCGTTGAGAGTCGAACTCAAGACCTCCCGCTTACTAAACGGGTGCTCTAACCAACTGAGCTACGAGAGCGAGTCGTCAAACTGGATCCAAATATTTAAATTCAAAATAATGATGAATTCGTATATTGAGTAATATATTGGATATTACTCCCTCGGTTCGAAAGTACACATTTTATACAAATTAAATAAAAAATAGATGACATAATATAAAACAAATTCTAATTATACCCATAACAAATCCCATATAACTACACAAATGAAACTTTTATCTTTTTAAAACTGGTAATATGTGCTCAAAGGATAAATTAGTCTTACTGCATATTTTATGTAAATGGTACACACTTTATAATAGTATGTAGTTTTTTCCAAGTGTTGGAGCTATAAAACATCTTAAAGTATTCAATTTATTTTTTCAGCTGGATTCGGGCCTCTTGCTATTGTCCGACCTTGTAGAAGGTCTACCCAATGTTAGATGCAGAGGTGCATAATAAATTGATATGAATATCATGAGTTGTCTCATAATAAAATTTGTTATTACTGATACCTTCTGAATTCCTTCTTCTTCTTTCATAACCTGGACTTCCTCTTGTTAAGAGAGCTCTAATTCTAAAGGAACTAGTCGCTCCTAACTTGTTCGGATCCCAAACGCTTATGCTGTAGATATGCAAATCAACAAGCAACTATCGTGACATGACAAAAAAATTGGCACACCATTTCCATTTCAAAATAGAATATCAATACACACAACAAAACTTATTTTGAATCTGAATCCCGTTTTTCATAAAAGTTCATTAATATCTTTTTTTATAAAATAAATCGACTTCGATTCTTGAATAATTAACATCAGTTCTACTTCTATTATAGTAAAAGATTCTCTTTTATGTTAAAAAAAAGTCTCTTTTTATGTTAAAAAAAGTATGTAGATTGAAGTATTTAGATATAATGATAAAAAAAGAATATTCATTACTTCAAATGAAGTGGTTTTTCGGGTGTACTGAATTTTTATTTTATTAGGGTTCCAGGGCTATACGAACCTGAATAGTAGACCTTCCGGTAAAATATATCATAGAATTTGGAGCATTCCAAAAATTTGAAGATCCAACTGCAATAAGACAAATAATCTAATACACCATTGTTTTGGTGTCTTTCAACTATATTTACGAGGAGCGTGCCTCGTAGTGGTACTTTTAAATATCCTTTGGTAGATAATTCTTTTAGAACTTATTGGCATCCTTCGGATGGAGAGAGTAGTTGCTTAATGAAGTTTATAATTTTCCCAAGCTAGTTCAAATATCAGTTTCCTTTTCGGGAAATGATATTTTCACATAATTTTTTAATATTTTCACATGTAAATTATCATTATTGACCTATAACGATCGACAAAACCGTCGTTATAAGTTTATAACGACAAAAAAAATATCAAAATACTATGTAAAAATATCAGTTTCTTTTTCCCAAGCTAGTTACTATTACGAAGGTATGCCAGGTCTCAAGTTCAAGATATGTCATATTTGCTATTTCGTGCTGTAGAAGAATTCCTCATGCACTAGTGTCTTTACTAATGGATAACGTGGCGTACCTTTATGAATAAATTTAACTTTCTCCCCCTGTATGAACAGTACTTTTGTTCTACAAAATACTATTGCAGTACCATGTATTATATACCAAGTCTTGTACATTCAGCTGGAAATGGTATTCCAGTGCTGGAAATATCATTTCCCCAAGCTTACACAGACCATTTGGATTATATTTGGGCTCAGAGAGACGAGTCAACAATTTTTCATGATTAGAGATATTTAGAGACACCAACTGGAAGCTGAAAAAGTCTCAACATAACATAAGGTGGAAATTTATAACAATGGTCAATGTCATATAGAAGGGTTTGTTCACAGCGGCAGTTCTTAATTTATAAAAGGTTTTGGTCCAATATGTTTGCTCAAAGATTAAAATCTGTGTCATAACAGCGGCTCAACATAATTCTACAGCCAAATTTGACAGCTTAATGTTCTTCCCTGTAAAAAGGAAAGATAAGGTTTCCCCAACAGCTTCGACAAGGACAAAATTACTCCACTTCCTGAAGGTAATCCTCAATTTCAACAGAAGTTAGAACTCTGCAACAAAACGAGTATATGACAAAATTATCCACCAAATTAGAAAAAGACTAATTGTCTGTACAATATACAATGAATAATACTATGTGCACAAACTGTACACAATGAGTAGGACTCATGTATTGCTTACCGGTAAGAATGTGTAGAAAATCTAATTGTAGGTCTCACTTCCTCTTTTCTCTCTTTTTTAATAGCACAACTTTTTGTATATAGTTTGTGTCCATAGCATTACTCATAGACAATACATTACACAATTACAAGAAAGGGTAAAACTTGCCTAAATTGTTTGTCGGCACCAATAATTCCAATCTCTATGTTTTTGCCAGAGATTTGTCCTTCAAATCTGAGACATGCAGCAACAAAGGTTATCTTATGAGTTAATCACCATAAAAATTGAAGAGATGGGAGGGAAAACAGAGAGAACAAGTTATTGTCATAATGTGCTTATCTATGTGCAACAAGCCTAATCCCCATTTAACAGGTTCCATCAAAGCAGGGGTTCATGATTAAAGAAGCACACAGTTGCAAGAATTAAGAGTAGAGTAGGAAACCAAAAAATACTCTTTCAATACTTGTTAACCCCAGGGGTTCATGATTAAAGAAGCACACAGTTGCAAGAATTAAGAGTAGAGTAGGAAACCAAAAAATACTCTTTCAATACTTGTTAACCCCTCCCCCCCCCCCCAAAAAAATAAAATCTCCCTACCCACCCACAGTACGAATCACAGGGAGAATTTTGCCGAGGCAACATTCATTTTGGAGAATAAATAATGAGCAACACCGTATCTATCATCGCAAAGACTAAAGATGTGTATCTTTGACTAAATCCCAATTTGCACCCTAAACTCTAAGCGGAAATTCAATTTGCACCCTCTGTTTAATTTTCTGTCTACCCAGCTGACAGAAGGTGTAACTATGTGAATTAAAACATAATTAAAAGATATAAATTGTAACTAAAGACTACTATTATCTAAATAAAATTTGAGAAGAAAAAGAAAGCATCAATTTAGGGCTGGTATGTATCTTTCATATTCTCCATAGTCCCAGCCGCTTCATATTTCTAGATCTCTTTCATCTCCATGCTTTATCTCTCTACATGTCTTTCCAAAAATCAAAGTCGGCGGCACAAAGGTAGAGGCGACAGAGTGAATCGGTGGCGCCGGCATCTTCTCTTTTTCTTCTCAACGGCAGCAACATCTTTTACTTCTTCTTTTTTTCTGAAATGGTTGTTCATGGGTTTTTGATAGAGATAGTTTTTTCTGTTGCTTGAGTCTAAGAATATTTCTGGGCTATTGAGGTGAATCAATAGCGGCGGCATCTTCTTTTTTTTCTCTTTCTTTTTTCTGCGATGATTGTTGATGAGTTTGATAGAAATTGTTCCTTTTGTTTGTCTTAACCTAATTATGTATCTGGGCATTGCGGGCAAATATATGTATCTGGGCTATTGTAGAGAGAGGAAGAAGTAGAGAATTTAGGGTTTAAATAGGGAAAAAGAAGATGGGGGTAGGAGATTATGGAGCGAAAAATTTTAAAATTACCTTTTTTACCCTTTAATTAACCATGTGTTAATATTACGCACTTGGATTTTTTTGTCAATTCTAAAATATATATTATATATTGTTCTTGCAAGTTACATTAATAAAATTTTAATATTTGACCATTTTACCCTACATTTTAACGGCACAGTAAACTAAATAGACGAAAAAAAGCTGATAGGGTGCAAATTGTTTTTTCGATTAAAGTTTAGGATGCTTTTAATCAAAAATAAAGATTGGGGTGCAAATCGATTTTGAGGGTAATGTTTGGGGTACAAATTGAAATTTAGTCCGTGTCTTTTAATAACTTATTAAGTTAGAAGCTTACCCCTCCTTCAGGGTCAAAATAGCAGTGTGTACAGCATCATCAAGTTCCATGTCATCAGTGTACCTGGGAAATATTCAGATTGATGCTAAGCATGTCTAACAATGAAAAGGGGGTAAAAAATATCTTTAACAGGTGCAAAAAAAAATCAATAGGAGCTGGAGATAGACACTCCACAGAAATACTTAAAACCAGATTACACCAGTTGACTAGCACCACTAGGTAATTAGACATTTCGAATTGTACAACCCGGCAACTTCATGATTTACACAGATTATAGAGTGAAGAGGGGGATGCAAAAACAAGAATTATAATTCACATTTTTAGACAACCCCACACTCAAGAACCTATGTTAGAACAAAAATAATTAGTTTAATTACAGAATCCATGAAGGGTATTTTCTGTTTGATATTTTGGCACATAATTGTCTCCCTAGTCCTTGCATGAAATTGATCGCGCAAACAGTAATTTCACATAATCTTATATATCTCTGGAAAGGAAAACACAATCAGTGTAGCACAAAAAAATGACATCTAGTATACAATTTTTTTAATTACTCCATATCTAAGACACGATATCTAGTGCACAGTTTCTTTTAATTACTCCTTATCTAAGACATCTAAGAATTTACTTCATCCTAAAGTTTCCAGTTCCATTTATACTAAAAAATCAAGGACATAATAAGTAGGCTGGAGACTATATAATTAATCATTATTCAGGGGGCAAGAAGTTTATTTATTCAAAGCTTTTCTTCAACTCACAATCATTAGAATAATTTTTAATATAATTATTCAATCTTAAATAATCAGTCTTTTGACAGCAGACAAGGAAACATCAATTTGACAAAAAAGAAAAGAATTTGAAGTAGAAGCTCAGCAGTATGCATACAAGATTGTTTTTTATTTAGCAAAAAAAAAAAAAGGTATGCATATATGACATTCATAAGAGAAAGAGATACAGTTTAATGATAATAATCAAACAAAAAGGCAAGCTTCCGGGAATTTTAAGCAATTTACACGTAAAGCGTATAGAACGGCTAGCCAGCCACCCGTCTAAAATTGTATACCAAAGACTATATAGCAACTTACCTCTTCTCAAGAAATGTTTTTGCATTTGACACATTTTTTCCCATGGCTGAAGCTTTCCAGGAGAAGTATGAACCTGACGGATCCACCTATATACCCAAAAAAAATTTTGAAACTTTTAGTTAAGTTCAGATTTGAAAATATTCCAAAAGCACAAAGAAGATAACTTTTTGGACGAAGAATTGAAGATGTAATAAAATCTTGTACCACTAAAGATATTGTCGTACTAAATTAGCTACTTTAAAAGAAGATTTCATTTGGCCTTACAATGTTCTACAAAGCGCTAGGCGGGAGGCGGGCAGCAGGGGGGCCTAGGCGGGATTTTTTTATTTTAAGTCAATTATAATATTTTCTCTTATATTTATCCAATCAAAACAATAATATAAAACAAAATAATTTATAATAAAGATAATAAAGGTATTTACTTAAAGTTTAAACACATTCATATTGTCAATGTTAAAGTTCAAACACAAATATGCAATTGTTCAAAGTTCAAACACAAACAAATAATAAAAAATACAAACTAATAGTTCTCATTTCCATATCTCTCTATATCCTTAACTCTTCTTCTACATATCCCTCCAAGATAATGTCCTCATCGGACTCACACTCATATTCCTCATCTCCCTCTTCCTCCATGTCATCATCAAACAAAAAATATTCTTCATGGAGTTCTCTTACTCCAACATTTCTACTACTTCTCTTAGACTCTAGCACGCAAGCGCCTCCCAAGTAAGGTCCGAACAGCCCTCAATTTCATCATCCACTCCCACGACGTCGTTTTGTAACTTAATTATTAAAATATAAAAAAACACAATTGCAGCCCTAATTTCTCTATCTTGCCCGCCTAGTCCCATCTAATTTTTTGGAGGGATTTTTTTTCCGCCTTGGGCCTAGGCAAGATGCCAGGGAGGGCCTAGCGCCTAGACGGGGCGTCAAGGGGGGACTAGCGCCTAGGCGGGGATTAATCGGACATAGGCAGAAATTTTCAGAACAATGGCGTTATAACTTTCAAGGTTAGTTTAACAAAGATAGAAACCATGGCCATCAAATGAGTACAGAAGTTATCTATCATTGAATAGGACAACAGTCCCTATAGGTATTACCCTGCTTTAAGGTTTTTGAAGTCCTTCGCCAAATTTTCTGAAACAGATATGTGACTTGGATATATGTTCAAAAGTTTCTTTTAGTGCTTTCATTTTCCGACATTTAAAGTTCTTCCAAATTTAAAGTTAGCATGAAGAACAGTATTTTTACTAAAATACGACCATAGATAGAGAAGCAAGACATATGGATATAAACAAGTCCAATGAACACCAAGAAAGAAAATCAATCTAAATTAATCTAGAGCAAATATCAGCTTTATTTAAAAGCAACTGGCATTGAATATGCACTGTGCAAGGTAGATAGCAGATCAGGACTGAGTATATACCTGATACAATTGTGGACCCTTGTCATCATACCCAGCAACTAGGAGTGAAACACCAAAAGGCCTTACACCACTGCAGGATAAATAGAGAAAATATTAAATTGTGAGTTGTGACACACATATCAAGTGCTTTAAATCTTCCCTAGAGGGCCAAAGGGGAGAAATATTAAATTAAAAAAATCCATATTCGGGCTCAAAGTTCATAGTAACTGAAAAGTTCGGCACCATAATCAGGATAATCTAAAAATCTGTGTAAACTGTGTTTCACCTATGCAACATGAAAGAAATACAATGAAACAGTTTCTGTTCCAACCTGCAAATCCCCCAGATAGAGGTCGAACAATTACAATGGCATTTTAAGGTTTTCGAGGAATGCCATTGCCTCTAATAATTCTTGGTACATTTTGAGGAGAATCTTCTAAATTTTGTTTGATTATCGTCAGACAATTTGAACACACTTTCAACTATGATATTGATGAGTTGTACACAGACCATAGCGGATCCATCAATTTGAACTTTTTAACTAAACTATAAAGCTCGAAGGATTCCTCTGAAAAATGAGCTCATACTATTGCTCTTATGGGGTTTGTACTATTTTCCAGACTACCAAAAGTCATTGAAACACAATGGAATATCATTCAGTATGGAAGTGGCACTTGTTATGGTTCATTAGTTAATGAAAATTTAATCATTTTCATATCTTATGAGTTTACGAATAATTTAATTCAGTTTACAAGTGGGCTTTTTAGTCTACCATAAGTAAATAACATTTTCATGCAGACAAATGTCACCTAAATAGCACCAAAAAATTGATATCATGCATTTGAAATGAAAATTGCCAGTGAGGGACAAACGCTGATAGGAAGAGCTTAGCATTTTAAAGGGAACTTTGATACACTTGTCACCCCCAAAAAAAGTTCAAACTGAGACAAATTGAAAGACAATAATTATTAGACACAATAATAATATTTACACCAGATAACCGCTTTTTAACTATAAAAGAGGAGATTTGCTAATTACCCTGACTGAGTGAACTCCTGCATGACAGCGGCAGTTTCCCTTACAAGTTGTGTAACAGGGATTGCTTCCTACAAATTACCAAGACAAAAAAAAAAAAATTATAATGTCCATGAAGCCAGTGTAATTATAGAAAACAAAGAACACATACTAAATACATATAAAAAAAAGTAAATATTGCATAAAACAGATCAGCTACATGAATAGGAACAACATTTGATCTCAACCCACTATGTCATAAAATGGTTGGTTTATTTTAGATAATAGTCATAAAAGCTTGTAATCTCCGTCAAAGATGACACTAACATTCCAAAGCACAAGCTTGTACAAAAGATAATAGACATTAGACAATCTTTTAATCAAGCTCACACTCACATTAAATAAATAATACAGATAATTATTACTGGTAAAAAGATTTGACCATCTGAGGAACCAAAAAACAGGCGACTGCATCCAACAATAGTAATAATTGCTACTACACACCTACAAGACTAATCAAAAGACCATGAAGATAAAAATATGATATACCAAAGTCTATGTGAGACTTTCCACCCATGAAGATATAAAATATATTTAGGACTTTAAGCTGGATAAGTAGTCCTAATTCGTATAAAATTCGTCCAGCTAAAGTTCTTATTCTTACAAGAAAAAATGAAAATGGTCAGAGTATAAGAAGCAATCTGCCTTCATTTTCTGGAACCCGATAAAAGAAAAAAACATCTTTTAAGAATATGCAATAAAATAATTCAGCTAATAAAATATAAATCAAAACAATAAGAGTAAGATAGTGATAACTAATAACTATAAAAGCAGGACTTGCAATATATCCTCCTAAATTCTGGTTTAAAGCTTTGCTATTTTAATAAATGAAAACAAACTTGAGTTCGTGGTCATCAGCTAAATGAAAAAAGAAACTGTCATCGATGCAGGTTTGGCTGACATTTAATCATGGTTTACCAATTTTGTACATTTACTCTTCAGGATCAGGCATATCATCTATATCTATTTTGACTGTTAATATGATTTTTCTTCTTTACACAAAGAAAGGGCAGCCAATTTAATAACAAAAGATTGAATAACCGAACTTGAGCATAAAATATTAAATGTTTTATCATTCTACAAAACTTGTGGTAATTTAATGCACCTAATAGTATTCGCTTTTTTTATGCTTGATTAACTTCAAGTTAGAACTTCCAAAGGCATACTCAAAGCATGCCATTTAAAATTCCAATCAATCAAGTGCAACTACCAAACCTATTAAACGGCATCAGCAATTAGCAATAAAAGAGAACACGGCCATAGAGGGCAGTGAGTACTTTCATAGTCATTTTTTCATTAAAAAAATAAATTTTATAAGAATAGAGTGACGTACTTTGTACAATCGATGATATTGTTCTGCCTGTTTCCTACTTTTTCGTACTAAAACTCGAGAATCAGGGCCCATGCCACTGCATAAAAGAAGAATGTTAGCAAACAGATATGCATATTCCTACAAACACACATTCAAGAGAGAGAACCAAGGGGCTCTTATGACACCAACAAAAATAAAATATTGGGTCATAGAATGATATTTCCAAGATCAATAATAGAACGATCAGAAGTTATTTTGGGTTAAAAAAATTCGAGCAGTGTCAGTCGTCAAGTACACTGTCGTGGTAGATTCTCTACAAGGTTTGTTGCTACAATTTTCTACACCATCAAGTTTCTGAGAGAGATATTGAACTTAAGTTAATTCACATTGACTAATGAAATTAAGCATTAAATATTCAAACCTGTATACAACTCCAATGTTTGGGGTCAAAATCTGAATCTTTTGCACCTGTCTCATAAAAATCCAAACATCAAAGCAAGCCATGATATGTTACTTCATAAAGAAGAGAAGAAGGAAATATAAAAAATAAAAATAAAAAAGTAGATGCCTTGGAACAAAGAAACTAAAAATGTGACAGCATGTATGCTTCAAGCAATGTGAAAAATAAATTAATGAGTCAAAGAAAACCTTAAAATAACATAGTATTTATTGAAAATAAATTTTTGCTATAGATATGCTAAAACAAACAATAGAGATATGAATTTCATGACTCGCTGATAGATTCAACTTAACACAGAGCAATATAACCAGGAACTAAATGAACATTATCTATAAGAAAAATTATGTTAAGTGTACGTAAAAGGCAAAATTTTCAACTCTTCAAACATCATATATAACCAATGGTAACTTTGAGAGTGCAGCTAATCTCATTATTATAATTAAGACAGAATAAATAGACACAAAAATGCCTCGTTATTACTATTATTGTGAGCATTACATAGGAAGGTTGTGTATCCCCTCTTCCTTTTTCAATACGTTAAAAGTAAATCAATAGAACAAAAACGCATAGAAGCGATGTGGATAGGAATTTCTGGAAGAAAAAAATGACAAAAAATGAGAGTAAGTAAGGAAGAAGAATAAAATCCAGCATTAATATCTCTACAGCAGTACAACTGATATTATTTGATGAAAACAGTATATGAATATCAACTTTGCGGTATACTCTGACAGAGTAATTAGAGTAAAACATATATCTGTCCTAAAAAAATTGGTCACACGACTAAGTCCTACTTATTATGGTTACATTGCATGTATACAACATCTCGACCCTCAAATTCTAATAATGGAAACCCCCATCAGGGACGAATCCAGGATTTTTTTTCTGCCAGGGCAAACAAGAGAGCGGGGGTTCAGGGGCAGCGCCCCCGAGCCAATTTTTTTTAGATAATTTTATATTTTTCGGCCGATTGCATATGTAAATTTTTTTAGATAATTTTAAGTTGCTCCACACAGCCTTCAAAGTTATTATGCTTTATGGCATATATTAAAACTTGATCATTCACTACACTCAAGGGCGTGGCCAGGAATTTGAGTGGGATGGAGTTGAAATTTTTATAAATATTTCTTACAAACTAAAAGTATTCTAGTATAATGTAACAACTTATAATAATTTTCTTTTTTATATTATACTTCACTTTTAATTTATTTTTTGAGACTCTAAATTAAAAAATAAAATAAAAACATAACAACTTTAAGATACCTAAATTAGTATAAAAGCTTTTACATTTGTATTGCACAAAGATTATTGAAAAAGCAAAGAAATTAACACTTTCCATATTTGTGGGTATTTATAATGTAGCCACGTAGAACCTGTAGGAAAATAAGATAGATTTTGAAAAAAGAGACGTTATGATTAAAATAAAAAAAAGCTTTTCACGTGTCAACTCAGGTTCATGAATTTCTTTTTCTCTCCTCCACTATAAAAGCTTTCCACGCCCAATTTCTCTCTCCTCTCTCATCCCACTTTCAGAATAAATCAAAATCGAAATCCCGAAAGCTTTAGCACGTCGGAATTCATTTCTTTACCGGCGTATCAACGGAGCTCTAGTTTCACTAGTCTCATAACGTGCTTATCATCAGTCTGACGCCCCAGGGTCAATTGACCCCCCCGCGGCCCCGCCCCTAGTCTGCCTCTGGCTGCCGTCTGCCGGGGCACTTAGTTGTCGACTTGCCGGAAGAAGAAGCACACAAGCAGTCGCCGGTCGGCGGCTGCCAGGACACTTGCCCAAGTATGTTAAAGAGTGCGTCCATCCCTGACCCCCATAGTAAGCCAAAAATTGTAAGCTTCTTGACTGTGCACATAAATTGGAGATACAGATCATAAACTGGAGATTTATAAAACATCGCAAGACTCTCACTGTAATCCATGAGAAACATCTGCCATCAAATAAAAAGTTTGCATACAAGAGGCAAACCATGGCAGTGGTTGGTGAAATGCAATGTCACTTAACATCTACAAGCAAGAACTCATGAATTTATGATTAAAATGTAGAAGCATTTCGGACTAGGGATATCATTGTGATACAAAGATCTTCCTTGGCAGTAGGGAATCCATAACAGGACCGGATTAATTTACCGGAATGACTAATGAAATTGCTCTCTCAGTAACAAATACTTATAAAAGTGAATCCATATAGCAAGACAGAAAAGTGTCACCATAGATAAGGCTTAATGTTATACACTAGTAACTGCTGAAACAATGGGTCCAAACAACAACGAATTGCCAAGAGTTTACATACTAGAGCAAGTAGAAAATAATTGTATACAGAAAATATACTCACAGATGTTTCATCAACCAAGATAGATGGAAGTTTCTTTTCTGTCGCGATAACAACACCATTAACAGCTACAATCATCATGTGAACATGTAAGCAATTGCAATAATAGAAACTACGAATAGGAATTGCAATTTAGACATCAACAGCACAATGACAATGATGAGACAATAAATTTGTACTTAAGAGGTGTAGATATTGCATTGTATTGAAGATATGGACTGCCAGGATATTCTTATTTACTATTAGAACAGAATATATAAAGTTATTACATGTAGCATTTATTTCTAGGGTTGTAAATGATTCAAGTCGAGTTTTTGGATAATCGTATTTCATACTAACTAAACAACCCGAAAAAATCTACCCCTACCATACTTTGTACCATGGGATATATGGGATATGACCTTTTCCGTACCCATTTTCATTCCGCATACTTTTTGGGTAACATTTTACCACACTATTACACTACTAAGCTAACAAGTTAGTAAGTTTAGAGGTATACATGAAGCGAAAAAAATATACTCAAGATTCACAAATTTTGCAATTAGAATTTTTTTGTGGAACGAAGGGAGTAGACAACTTACATCTCAAATTATGGCATCAACTTTATATCTATCTAATTCAAGCAACATTACATAAACAAACAAAAGAAATACAGAAAAAGGTGAATCTTGGAATTACCTTTGATCCCTAAAGAAGTTTGCCCAGATCCTACAGCTGTTAAGGCATGCTCAATCTGAACAAGCTTTCCGGAAGGGCTGCATCAAAGTAAAACATAGTAAGAAAACCCTAAAAATTATGACTGGGAAAATTAAACATAAATGCCAACATATATATTTCAATACAATTGGTGGCACAAATGAATGCATACAAGACACTGAGATAAACATACAGATATAGATATAGAAAGGCACAGAAATATGTATAGAACAATGGGCAGTAAGTCCATACCTGAAAGTAGTGAGAGAAAAGGAGTACTGACTATCACCCATAATGTGTTAGATGAAGTTTATCGGTGGAATGAACTGTACCAAATAAACTTAGTCAACTATGAAAATCAATCTTTTGCCCAAAACAAAAACAAACTTACGAAAGAACAAAAAAAAAACCAACACTACTGTAAAACTGTTAAAAAAAATTAAATCTTCTGTTAAAAATGAGTGTGTATTTCCACCTGGAGAATACAAATCCCCGGCAACACCCTTTCAAAAAAAAACCTTAAACTTGAACTCCACAAGCAACAAATTCACAAGAATTATAACAAATTACTGATCACCGAAATATTAGCCCCCATTCACACTTCTTCCAAAAATGCATAAGTACTAAATTGAAATTGCTAGCACTTAAAGCATAAATTTGAAATTTATTTCACATTCTGACAAATTGTGCAATGCAATTTATAGGTTAAGATCCGGAATTTTTTTCTACTTACCTTTCTAACTTTATCGATCAATCTTAGCTATAAAACGAAATTCAACTAAAGTTTCTAGGGTTTCAATTAGTAAAAAAGAAAAATACCTTGAGCACCTGCTGCACTGATGAGATTCTACGCTGGTGTTAGTCTCCAAGCAAGAGAATAAGAAAAAAGAAGGGTAAAAAGGTAAATATGTTGGTCGGGTTTCTTGTTGAAGAAGAACGTTTAGTAGGGTAGGCAATATTAATAATGGGCCCAGTGTACCCGGATTAACGTTTCAAGGCTAGCCTGTGTCAATTCACACCTCTTTTCTTTGGGCTAGATTGTGCCTTTTGTTAGCCTGTTTGGTTTGTTTGGGATATTTTTTTTTATTATCTATACTAATTTTTAATTCTAATCATATATATATATAAGATATGAGTAATTAGATATATTTCTTTTTGTGGCTTATGTGACGAATTACATGTCAATATAAAAGACAAAGGACCGTTTGAATGTAATTTTTATTATTATTGTATGTGTTTTATTATAAGATATCAAAAGTTTATTAATCTCTCTATTTTATTTGTTCTGATTGACTTTTTAAGGTCAAATCGGTCAATATTAAGATTAATAATTAAATAAATGTATTATATATTTTAAAATCAAATAAGTTGACTTTTATAATATATTCAATTTACTTTCTTATGACAACAATTTTGCATTTATATCTAATAAACTTAATAATATTTTTTATTTTAAATATGATCAATTTGAATATAAAAAATCAATTAAAATAAATAAAACTAGACGAAAGAAGTATTATTATTTTTAGTTCTTTAACGAACTAAAAGTCACTGTACATGTGTTTTTTTACATAAAGAAAAATGTGAGAGAACTACTAAAGTTATAAGCTAAACCAAATGTATTGGAATAAGAATAAGAAGAAAAAAAAAGATACAATACATTTGGTTTATAAATTTATAATACACAAAATAGAAAAAAAAATTAGAACTGACAAATAGGCAGAGTTAGCCCAAATGGATTGGTTCATGGTTGGATTGGCCCAAAAAGGTCCAATTTTTATTACGCTCTAAAAATGATGTCCATAGCCCAGGGCAAAATGGGCTAGGTTAGGCCTTGTGATCTTTTATATATACACATTAAGAAAAAAATATATCATTTGTAATATCTACAAAGAGTTATAATTATTTGAGGGGAAATTGTGTAAAGCAAACAATCAAATAATTTCAATTGATTAGCCCAACATCAATAATAGATAATTAATTATGATTAACTCACTAATTATTTTTGACTTTTTTTTATAAACAAATTGTGTTGAATATATTTACTTGCACACAATTGAAATATTAAATAGGAGCTAATCTAAATGTATTGGAATATGAACAATAAAAAAATAATACAATACATTTGGTTTATAATTTTGAGAGACAATTATAAACAAATTTATGATACATAAAAGTAAAAGGATAAATAAAAAATTAAAATAAAAACTAGAACTGACAAATGGGTTAAACCAGCCCAAACGGGTTGTTTCATGGTTAGGTTGGGCCCAAAAAGGTCCAATTTATATCGGGTTCTAAAAGTGAGGGTCAAGGTAAAATGGGATGGGTTGACCCATGTGCTTTGCACATTACATGCTTATCTAACATATCTATTTAAAAGTCAAAACAAAAAGTGAGACTCCCTCTTTTTTCTAACACCTTTCTCTCTCCTCACTTTGTGCTCTCCAAAATATTCATTCATGTGTTTTGTACTTTCTCTCTCCTCATTTTGTATTTTCTCTCTCCTCACTTTATTCTCTCTCCAACAAAACCAAGCCTGTAAAGGAAAGCAAGATAGGAAGGATCGTCTAAAACCTGAATCAATCAACAAAAGATTGAAAACAAGCAAGCGGATGTGAGTTTTTTTTTTTTTTAATCTAACTCCTTATCTTTACTGGGTATGAGTTTTATTCCCATATGTGTGTTTGTAGATGTAAAATTATAATTTGGGTAAATAAATTTTGAGTAATTCTTTGATGAGGAAATGATTTCTAACACAAGGATATGAATTGAAAAATTTGCCAGTTTGGTCAATCACGAATGAATAATTTGGTAGGGACTCGGTTTTAAAATTTTGTGATTAAATTAATATTTTTTAAAATTTTTGTATTTTTTCTATATTAGGATATGAATATTATTCCAATGTAGAAGACACTTTTATACATTATCGTTTGGTAATAATATGTGAATTGAGACAGAGAAAATTATAACTTCACCCCTGCAATTCAAATTAACTAAATTTCTTTGTTTCAAGTATTCACAAAACCATAAAAGGTTGGGCATGCTCCATGTTAATTTAAATTATTTTGAGTTGATTGTTACATTATCTTCCTTTGTTTGCTTATGTAGATATGTTTAGAATTGTGATATTTGAGATTTGGTAAACATACTGATGTTTTATTCTAAAAATTGGATCAATTTTTTAAATTGGTTGTGCACATACATTATTTTTAGGTTTATTAAAAATGAATTATATGGTACATGAAATATGGAGTTGTGGGGATAATGTAGAAATGGATTTCGACAACATATACAATTTGGAAATAGAAATGGAGAGGGTTGATTTGAGTGCAGAGGGGTTAGATGTGAACAATGATAAAAAAAAATGTATCTACTATCCTCAAGTAGCAGATGAGTTTACGCCTAAACTAGGTCAATAATTTCAAACATTAGATGATGTTCACACTTTTTACAATACATATGCAATGCATGCTGATTTTAGTGTGCGAAAGTTTAATAAGAAAAAAAAATGGTGGGTAGCAATGAAATTTGTAGGAAGGAGTATATGTGTTATAAGCAAAGAAATGGCAAACTAATAGTCGATGTGGATGTCAAAAGAAAATGGGGATATACAAATAAAGGCTGCAGTGTAAGAATTGTAGTGGTAAAAAGAAATGATTTATACTTAGTTAGTAAAATTGAGGAGGGTCATTGTCACCCATTGTCAACCCCACATAAGAGGCATCTTTTAAAATCGCACCGTAATGTGTCAACTGCCCAAAAATCTTTGAGTCAATAACTTGGCATGGTGAATATATCACAATGCCAACAATACAAATTTCTTGCAGTGCATGCGGGAAGGATTGAAAATATTGATTGCACGCAATGAGATTTGTATAACTTTGAAAGTGACAAGCGCAATGAGTTGAAGGGACATGATGACGATATGTTGAATGAGTACTTGAAGTTAGAACAACAAAAGAATCATTCATTCACTTTCACAATTGACACAAACGATGAAAAAAAGATTACTCGTTATTTTTTGGCTGATGCAACTTCTAGACGGGCTTATAGATTTTGTGGTGATGTTGCCAATTTTGATACCACATACAACATTAATCGTTACGGAATGATATTTGCACCACGATTGTGGGTTAATAACCATGGTCAAACTACTATATTTGGTTGTGCTTTCTTATGTGATGAGACTATTGATACTTTTGTTTGGCTTTTTAAATATTTTTTGGAAACAATGTCAGGTGATGCACTTAAGATGATTATCACCGATCAGGATCCGACTATGACAAATGTCATTTCACAGATTCTTCCTAATACATTTTATAGGTATTTTAGTTGACACATTTTGACCAAATTTTCAAAAAAGATTAACTCAGTAAAATTCAGTGCTTATTATAAAGAGTTTTCAAATTGCATTTGAAATTCGGAAACTGTGGAAGAGTTTGACTCCACTTGGGTGGAGCTTGTGGAAAAAAGTGGGTTGAATGCTAATAAATGGCTACAATCAATGTATGGCATCCGTTCTAGATGGGTACCCGCACATGTGAATCATGTTTTATCAGCCGGCATGTTAAGTAGCCAACTAGCGGAGAGTTCCCATTCATTTTTTAAAAGATTTGTTTTTAAAAGAAATTCTTTAGTATAGTTTATGATTCAATTTAGTCGGGGGCCTTTAGCATCAATGACATGTAGAGTTGGTTTCGGATAATAAAGATTTGATTGAGATGCCGAAAATAAAAATTGGCCATGACTTCTTATTTCAAATGGTTGACATTTATACACACTCTATATATTATAAATTTGAAGATGAGATGTGTGAGAGCTTGAATTATAGGTTTGAAGTTATGAAAGAGGATGTCAACTACCATGTGTATAAGATTTACAGAAGGAATGTCAACAAGTTTAAAGTAAGAGAAATTCATTATGATAAATATTAGATTGTGCAACATGCACTTGCAAACAGTTTGAGAGTTCGAGAATCCTATGTCGTCATGTGATAGCTTACTTGAATAAGTATTAGGATCTTTACAAATTTCCTACAAAATACATTTTGAAAAGGTGGACAAAGACGGCAAAATCACATGGTGTAATTGATGATAATAGTGTAACGATAAAAGATGACAAGCCATACTTACTCTTGCGTAGTCAATTGATTCAACATTATTTAAATTTGATTGATAGGGCTCTCACAAATAAAGAAGCCATAAATGTGTTAAAAGAATGTTTAGGTGATGTGGAAGAAAAAATCAATCAAATAATTAGGAAAAATGGTTCCGAAAAAAACAATGAAATAGAGGGTGGTGGAATGAGTGTAGCGCATCGAGATCCCACATTCCTTTAACATTGTCCAATTACGTCTGAATAAGATAATCATGAACATTAAACCACATTAACTAGAATCGCGTGCGTTAAAACGTAACATTTAATCTTTGAAACCATTCAGTTAACCATAATGCGGTCCATATTTTATTTTATTTATTCTTAATACTTATCTTACAATCATTACCTGTCTCAGGATCGCAACGCTCACTTCACATTCATTAGCACTTATGTCAAACATTTACTATTTGTGACCTAGTCTATTACCAATCACAATCATATATATTATGATTTTTGTCTTAACTTAACCTGTGAGTACCAATCACCACGCATAAATATTCATACATAAACCAGCTTGCTGTTAACTGTTTCATATCTAATCCTGTTCACATATCTCTGTACCATACATAATCCTGTCTGCTTATAATTAATCCATACATACGAGTTTATTACATTTAAAACCCCACTTACCATACAACATAAATCTTACATCATTACAATCTCCATTTTAAATAATACGTACAAATACATTTAAACTCTATGGATTTACAAACCATACATCCCTTATTACCATCAAGGTTTAACATTTATCTGCTTTACATGAGCATTTCTTAAATACAAATAGCAAATTTGTCTCCATGTTTATCTATTCATTCTTCACTCTTTTACTTTTAGCTCAACCGGAATTTTCGGCCCTCTTGTACCTTACCTAAAATGTTAGTTTATAGCAAGAGTAAGCATAAAGCTCAGCAAGTCATTCAGATAACACCTTTCATGTGACGCCCCCAAATCTGGGCCCACACAGCCCAAACTTGAGTCGTCAAAAGACTACAACAAAATTATTACAACAAAGCACAACGTACAACAATACAGTGTATAATAATACACAACTAAGTCTTCACTATTATTGTCACACTATTTTACAAAACGTGAAGACTATGATAACTATTCCTCGGACCCTCACTTCATTCCCCGGCTAGACCCTGTTATGTTTTCATCTCCTGTTGAAAAACAATGGAACAAAAGAAAGGGTGAGCTCAAATAGCCCAGTAAGAAATATCATGACTAAGATAATGACGAATAAATTATCATTAGCCTTCAACAGTTGAGTTCTTGATAGAATACAATAGAATACAAGGTTTATATCAAAAACTGCAGTTAAATTCTTAAACAATGTTCAGATCAATAATAGCAGCGGAATGAGCAATCTATTAGAAGAATAATGCAGATTATAATGTCCACTCGCTTCTCTTTTTCGTAAAAACATCATCAACTTTTATCATCTGAAATACCATTAGTCATGATAATAAAAATTCACAGTTCCTGATCATAATCATGCAAATCAACAGTTCATCTTTGCACTACGGGCCAAAGATATTTAATTTAGCACCAGCGGTCATGATTATACCAGATTCAGCCTTTGGTGATAATCGTACCAAACAACAGTTCATCTATGCACTACGGGCCAAAGAGAACTTTCACCACGTGCCATAAAAGACACCGAACAGATGTATCGCCTTTAACCTATTATATCGCCTTTAACCTATCATCTGTTCAACAAATATATCACATATGTGCCCCCGGCCACAGATATTCACAACAGCTTAATTTTTGGATGATTAGAATGATATAAATGATGAACAGAAGAAATAGGATAACAATAAGTATCGGAAGTTTACTTTGTACAGATTCAAATAATGTCCAAATTGTCAACATGATGTGGAGTGAAATTTAAAAATGATATTCAAGATCCACAGTTCAGAATAACGGTTACAATTCAATAGAAATGTTCACGTAAATAGGAAGGTTCAGTTGAAATAATGAAGTTCAACTATTATGGAACATATAATATTTTCAGGAATTATAGAAGCAATAGTTCCATAATAAATTTCGATTTAGGAGTATGAAAGAAAATAATATCCCTTACCGTAGCAGGTTTGATTAACAAAAGGTGAAGGAAATTAATACAAAGGGTTATTCACCAACAGGCGGCAATCCGCTCCGTAAGGTTATTCCCACAATTTAATAGAATTTGAGTACAAAGAGTTATTCACCAAACAGGCGGTAATCCGCTCCGTAAGGTTATTCTCAGAGATTAATAATGAATGAATACGAAAGGTTATTCACCAACAGGCGGCAATCCGCTCCGTAAGGTTATTCCCACAATTTAATACATGGAAATAAAAGGCACGTCTTATGAGTAAGGAAGAAACAATATTATTATCGAGAATCAAATAATGATAATCCCTTACCATAGTACGTTTGAATAATGGAAGATGAAAAAGATGGTATCCCTTACCTCAACACGTGACTGGATATTGATTTAAATGAGGTTGATTAACTTGAACAGTACACGTATACTTATAGATCTTCACAAATACTCAAGATGACTTAAGCACACTTAGAGAGAACTTTCACAAGAAGTATTTAGAGAGAGAAAGAAAGAACAAGTAAGGAAGTTTATGAAAAATCCTTAAGTTAAGGCTTCTATTTATAGCCAAAAATCTTATCATTCATTTAATCTAAACCATTCATTTAAAGATCATCTTTTAATCTACACCATCCATTTCAAATATTATATTATCTTTAATCTACACCATTCATTTCATATCACCTAATAATCACCTAACTTTATATTATAAACAAATCAATTCAATTATTCAACAATAATTCACACTTTAATCTACACCATTCATTTCATATCACCTAATAATCACCTAACTTTATATTATAAACAAATAACTTTATCAATTCAATTATTATGACTAATTGTTATAAATACAGTATAGTTAGCTCTTAGATATCAAGTCAATAAATTAATGAAATACAACTGTTTAAATAACATCATAATAGAGATAACAATAATGTAAAATAAAGCATACGTTACTGTGTAATGACAATTATTGATTCAATAATGTGAATTACTGTGCATATGTTACTGTGACAATTATTAGGTTCAATAATTTTAAAAACAGTGCAACAACAATTATTGACTCAATGATATAAAATACAGTGTAATGACAATTATTAAATCAATAATGCAAAATACTGTGTAACAACAATTATTGAATTGATAATATAAAATATTATGCAGTGACAATTATCGATGAAATGATGCGTGACAATTACGGTGTCAATTATCAGACCAATAATATGAGACACTATGCAATACCGTGTGTTACTGTAGAGTACCGAGTGCTACAGAAAATACCAATAACTACCGTATGCTACTATTCTTTTATCACCGGTATTTTAACAGTTCCGTTGACTATTTTTATTTAAAAAGGTTATTTCTGTCGTTTTCTATATCCGACAAATATTCCGTTGTGGGGTCCACCAATAATTTGTTATTTCGGCGCCGTCGGACCAAACGAATATTCCCCGACCAAACGAATATTCCCCGACAAAGCGAATATTGTCCGACAAAATAAAATTTGCACATAACATCCTTAACTTTTAACTTTATCGATTTAACCACTTACTGTTTCAAAAAATATATATATGAAGAAAAATTAAATTTTGTATTTCATAAAATTCGGGGTCTTACATTTGCAACTGCGGGATGAGCTCCCTGATGAATTTGTACTCATGACTTGGGGGGGGGGGAATTAGTTAAGGTTTACATAAGAGTTAACCTAACTAAATGATGAATATAAAGAGTATATACACAATAAAGCAACTAGAAAACCAAATCCCAAAACTCACAATTCTAAACAGATCAACATGAGCAAACAATTCCCATATTTTTGTGGACAGTGCAATACTTGATTAATCTACTCAGCAAGTTATTTTGATGGTAATGGATGGGGCCTAAATTGTAGCCATTCTCAGCTTTCTTAGTATTTATCAGCTAAATTTTATTAGGTAGAAAAGATAAATGACATGGTTATAATTTTGTGAATACTTAGAACAAAGAAAATTAGTTAACTTGAATTGGAGGGGTGACGTTATAATTTTCTCGTCTCAATTCACATATTATTACCAAACGACAATGTATAAAAGTGTCTTATACATTGGAATAATATTCATATCCTAATAATAGTAAAAATTAAAAAAAATGTTAATTTAATCACAAAGTTTTAAAACCGAGTCTCTACCAAATTATTCATTCGTGATTGGTTAAATTGACAAAATTTTCAATTCATATCCTTGCGTTAGAAATAATTTCCTCGACAAAGAATTACTAAAAATTTCTTTACCAAAATTACAATTTTATATTTGCAAACACATATATGGGAATAAAACTCAAACCCAGTAAAGATAAAGAGTGAGATTAAAAATTAAAAAAATTCGCACCCGCTAGATCTGATCACTTTGTGCTTGTTTTCAATCTCTTGTTGGTTGATTCGGCTTTTAGATGATCATTCTTATCTTGCTTTCCTTTCTAGGCTTGCTTTTGTTGGAGACGGAATAAAGTGAGGAGAGAGAAAGTACAAAACACGAGAATGAATATTTTGGAGAGCACAAAGTGAGGAGAGAGAAAGGTGTTAAAAAAAAGAGGGAGACTCACTTTTTGTTTTGACTTTTAAATAAGTATGTTAGATAAGCATGTAATGTCTTTTAAGAAGATGGCTCTTGATCCTTCCTCTGTGTGTGTGTGTGTGTATATATATATATATAAACAAAACAAAGAGTTATAATTATTTAGAAAAAAATGGTGTAAAGCTAAACAAACCAGTAGTTTCAATTAATTAACACAATATCGATAATAGATAATCAGTTTTGACTAACTCACTAATTGTTTATGACTTTTTTAAAAAAAAAAAACTTCTTTTTGTGTTAAATATGTTTACTTGTATATAATTCAAACACTATTCATATTGTATTTTGCTTTCTTGACAAAATAATACTGAATGACCCGATATCATTGTTCCCAAATAGTCCAATTATGAAAATTAAAACACTATACATCAATAATAAAATATAATAATTTCTTGCAATTCACAAATAATGAATATATAACTTTGAGAGTTGTGCCACACAAATTCCAATTCAACCATAGAAAAGGATATAGTAATAGCCTATCGATAAAAACATTGAATTAAAAGATCAGAAACAGTAAAATTTGCGTAAGATGAATGGAAGACAAAAAAAAGAGAGAATAAAAGTCGAGAAGAACAAGAGTAAAAGTAATATTTTTTTATTTGCTCGCTTATGTTTAAATTTCTAAAAGAGTTGAATTTGACTCTTAACTTAAAATAGTGTTGTATTGAATAGAATTAATAAAATAAATTAATTTTGGGTTGCTATTAGGGAATTAGTTGGGTTAGGTTGCTTTGGACCGAGTCAAAATTGGATTGGGCAAAATAATCCCAAATTTTATTGGACATAAAAATATAAATCTAAAATTAATTTTTTTTTATTAATGAATTGGACTAACATATGTATTTGAGATGCATTTTGGCAGGTCTAAAAAAAATTGAACTACTGAGTCACACAAAAAAAATTCTTATAGTGTTGAGTCAACTTGAGACCAATTATTTTGGTTTTGGTATTGGTATTGATTGATGATTTTTAAAAGTACTAAAATTTATATATTTCAAAGTGAACTTTTAAATTCAAAATTTTAATTATTAATAAGCATTTTATATTATCAAATACTTTTAAATATAATCTTTTAAACTAAAGCTACCCTTAACCCACGCACACCGGGCCCCTGCTAGGGTTATCAATTTGTCGTCCCCACCATACGCATCTCTATCAGGAGTAATAGTATAATATTGTAATACTGTAATACAGTGTCCAGAGCTTGTCCCCAAATTAATGTCCCATGTCCCATTCAATCACCAATTCATTGACGGCTAGGCGAGGTCTTATTTTCATTATTTGCCGAAAGAAGGTTTGCTCCAACAAGGGTGGTCAGTTCACTTCCTTCTCCCTCTCATATATCAACTTCTCACAGTCTCTTGTTCACAAGTAATTATCTGCTTGCTTTTTGCTTATGGAATGACCAAAATTGTTCAATTCGTTTGTGGTACTTAAATTTCTCCTTTTTTTTCATAGAACTGAATTCTGAATATGAAAGCTGAATTCATTAAGCTGATCCAAATCCGCTTCATTTTCTGCGGTTCTGGAAATACCTACAATCCCCTTTCTCCCAAAACCCCAATCTTGAACGGCTGTTTATTTAGTACTTTGCTCAACTCCACAAAAACCCTAACAAATGTTAAAGTAGAAGAATTTGCTACTGAATACCAGCCTAAAGACCCCACAGAGGTTCTTATGAAATGGGGTTGTACCGAAAATGATATAGCTAATATTTTTATGCGGGGTCCTTCCTTACGCAAGAGCAACCCCACTTGCCTTCAATCCAAGCTCAACATTCTTAGTGAACTAGGTCTCAGTTCTTCCGACCTGGTTAAGATCATTAATTGTCGCCCCCGTTTCCTCTCTAGTCGTATTAATCTATTATTTAGGGAACGCCTAGATTATTTCCGAGCATTGTTCGGGTCTAGGGAAGTTCTTCATAAGGCCATTGTTAGGAACCCTTCCCTTCTCACCTATGATTTCCACAATGAAATCATACCTGTTGTTGAGATTTATAATCAAATAGGAGTTAGTAAAAGGGAATTGGTTCCGTTGCTTATATCTCGCCCTACATTGATTCCGCGAACCATATTTGATGATGAGAAATTGGAGTATATTCAGAAGACTGGGGTCAGTAAGGAGTCCAAGATGTACAAGTATGTCGTCTGCATCCTTGGCATTTCTCGCCTCAAGACCATTCGGGAGAAGATTGCAAACTTGGAGAAATTTGGATTTACAGATGATGAGGTTTTTGGTCTAATTGGACGCTCTCCTCTTCTGTTAACACTGTCCATTGACAAGATACAGAGAAACATGACATTTATATTGGGCACAATGAAGTTACCTGCTAGTGTGATACTTATTAAACCATTTTTGCTTTACCTCAATTTAGAGTCTGTGTTAAAGCCACGAGTTCTTCTAGCGAGGAAGATACAGGATCTGGGTCTTAAACTGCAAATTGAGGGACCTGCATCGTTGAGAGCATTGAGGATGAAAGAGGACCGCTTTGTGAGGGCATTTATTTTATGTCACCCAGAAGATGTTGCCAAGGAATTGATGGGGTATTACACAAAAACAAAAGCTATTAAGAGACTAGCAGAATCCTCCAAAAAGACCTTGTGTAAAGGATTCCCATTCTGAATAATTTGTCAACCAGGTGGACACATTTTGTTTTCAGTTGTTAACGCGATCTTTCATTAACAAAGTTGAACCACTGTTTGTCACATTTGAAATTAATATATTCCTTTTTCCTGAAATTTATTTTGTCCTGAAACCAATGTGTTATCTTGATGCATAAGTAAATTTTCTGAATGATGTTCACTTCTCCAAGTAGCATTCTATTTTTTTGTGTTGGAACTTCTACTTCTATTTGTACATGCATGGTGGCATTTCTTTGTTAAAGGTCTATAATAAGATTCATCTCCTGTCAGTTGGCACTCTAACTGCTCTTTTTGCTTCTATGTTGTGAACTAAGTGACAGTATACTGCCAAATTTATTCCTCTATATTTGACTCCATACTGTTGTTTTTTTGTGCAAAAGAAGGATATAGGTGAGAATATATAGCTGTTGATTATTAGAAGTTACTGAGAGAGCAAAAGTTGTAATTGTGCTAAACAATCCACAACATATTTGAAAAATGGGTTATATTCAAATTTACATTTTGAAACTAAATTGATAATATTATATTCTAAAGCTGGTGACATGCTCAATGCTTGTAGAGTGTTTAATAAAAAGCCTAAGAGGAGTATGTTATGTTGAACTGCATTGTTACCTGGGTATTCTCAAAATGGTAGCTCAGAGGAAGTAATAAATGTGTTTGAGCAATGCATCGAGCGGGTGTTTTACATATGGGAGAACCTTAGGGGCGTGTCTTAGCAATATATTTGTGGATACTGGAAAGCAAATACAGGGTGTACCTGGGAGGGTAGATTCGTGTGCATGGGTTGATTTGCATTCCGTATACGGAAAGAGGATGTGATGTCGAACGTGATGAGGAATTAGAAATAAAGAACCGTGACTAAGAGAAAGAAAAGGAAGAACAAAAGATTGGCGATGCTTGACAAAATTGAGCAGAAAAGGAACCTTTTCAATTAGGGCGGATTGGAAAGTGAATAGAAATCTTTCTTAGTAAGGATAAGGGGGAATTGGAATGTGAAGGTGTAAGCGGCGCTCCTACAACTACCAGAGAATCTGGTAATTGTTCCAGAGCCTTCTGACTAGTGAAATGAAGATTTTGAAGTTCAAAGTCGTGTTTGACATTCCCCCTCCATAAAGGAAGCAGTACTAAATAAATACACACCCCTTTGGCCCACCTAAGGTAATTTTGTATTTGTCCTTTGCTAACACTGTTTTTCTTTTAGTATGTCTCTTAATTGTATATTGGAAATGTAGTTGTTGAATCTTTCTTCCAACTACCATCACAGTACTAAATTTCAATGGGTATGGCTCCTGATCCCTATAGTCTTGAAAATGCCTTTGTTCGAGATATGGTCTCATGAAGGTCATCCAGATGCATGGATTTATTATCAAACTGAGAGTTGGATTACTTAATATGTTGATTGGATTGCTGATTGATACTTACATTAATTGTGGAAGCGTGAGAGTGCAAATTATATATACTAAGAAAGGACAAGGTATCCCGCACTGCATTGATCAACTCAGATGCTTGTGAAGTTAATGACTGCAATAGTGCCCTGGATCTCTTTACTGAATTACTTCAGACATGTCTTGCAATTCACAATATTGTATTGTGCTTGATGCTCAATATTTGTGTTAATTTAGTGTCAATGGGCTTGCAAAGAAAAATTCATGCTATTGCAGTAAAATACAACCCAGTCATGATATGACCATGATAAATTCTTCATGATTGCAACTCTATGCAGGTGTGGCTATGTATGTTCTAGTGCAGCAAGGAAATCATCAACTGTTGTGAATAGATCAGCAGAGAGTTTTGCCAAGACCCTAGGCCATACCGAATCCGTTGCTGTTTTTGAAGCCCTCAACTAGGCTAAGGATATGGGACATCAAAGGATGGAAATATCAATGGATAAGAGCGAGTGAGTCTGCCTCCTTTTGCTCCCAACAGCTTGGAGACTGCTGCCTTTATGCTAGTGTCACTAAATAGTTCCTGCTGTTTTCTTCCGAGTCTTGTTTTACGAAGAACTAGGGATAATTCGTGTCTGAAGATACGATATAACTAATATAATAATTGAGTACTGTATCTAATATTTCTAAATTAAAAAATCTAAAACTATTGTGGACTCTCAGATCTATAATAGAATTGAGAGTCCAACCATTAATACAAAAAATTGATAATTAATCAAGTCATAGTTTTTTTTTAGACAAATATTAGTGTGCTACTCATTTTTAACTTAAAATTAGTTCTTGACAAGTTTGAACAATTAATTGATTGACGATAACGGACTCAAATTTGTATAATATAGTATTTTTTGGTATTCCACGTACCTTTCTTTTATTGACAAAACGGAATGAGAAGTTTGATAGTATTTATTTGCCTTTAGTATCTCTAACCATCGATCAATATGATCCATGAACAGTATTTTATGTAGAAAAATGGTAGTACTGCAAGCCATTTGGTGGGATCCAATGAGGGGAAAAAAAGATATAAAAATTCAAAATAATGACTTTTGCATATATATCCAAAAGTATAAAATAAGTCATCTAAGTCCAAACAAAAAAGGATTGTCATAGCACCAAATAAATCACATCACCATAATATTTTTTTCTCTATATTTTTTCTTGAAATTAGACAAAAGATTCTCATATCATGAGTAAGAACCTAATACAATAGTTGCTTTCGATATAGCCCCCCAAAACACCAAAAATATGACACGTAATTGCATGTACCTGAAGGCACGACGTAGATTAAAATTTTAAAAATACTCTATTACTTAAATACTCTTTGTAACCTAAAATAACGTACAAATCAATTAGAATGGATTTGAACCGTCCCTGTGATTTTTCTCTCAAATCAATTTGCATGTGAAAATATAACGACCGCAATACCCGAAAAAAAGAAAAAGGGTGTTAATGCTAAAAAGGTGACCTATGTTGTTTACATGTAAATTTATTATTATTATTATTATTATTATTATTATTACTATTATTATTATTATTATTATTACTATTATTATTATTATTATTATTGTTGTTGTTGTTGTTGTTGTTGTTGTTGTTGTTGTTGTTGTTGTTATTGTTATTATTATTCTTATTGTTACTATTACTATTACTATTACTATTACTATTACTATTACTATTACTATTGTTATTGTTATTGTTATTGTTATTATTATTATTTGATGTGTCCCTAACCTTTAGTTTATTTTTTATGATGACAATTTTAGTAAATAGGATTAATTAAAATAGAATCATCTCCATAGGTTAATTTTTATTTTAAATTATCTTATTTACTTTGACCAAAAATATTTTTCAAATTTCATTGAATTAATATTTTATTAACCTTGATAATTTAATGTCAAGTGTTATAAATATTTATTCATAAAGTAATATTTCCTAAGGCAAGAAAAACTCCTATTATTTTTCAAAAGTAAGTTTTATGAATCAAAAGAAGCTTAGAAAATAAAATTCCAAAATCTTCTCATCCGAAAATTGCATGTTCTGTTAAAATGCTTAATATATTTAATGCATACATGTGGCCTAAATTGAAACCATCCGAAAGTTGCTAGGAAAGTTAAAAGCATTAAATGCTTACATGAATGTGGGTTGGAAATTTCAAAAGCTTAAATGTCTTTCTGTAGCATAGTCTTACATGGCCAAAATAAAAAAAGAAATGAGCTTTCCCTCTCCTAACCTTATTGGCTCATCTAAATTAATGAGTTGAATTTTTTTTTCATGTTGGGACGTGTGTGACCGAGAGGTGATGTTCTTTCTCCTCCTGATTGGTCCATTTATTTTAATTGTACTGAAATAAGTTGGACAGTTCGAGCGCCTCTCTTTAAAACCAATTCGTGTATTTTTTTTTAAAATTAATTCGGGCCATCTATTTTGTAGTTATCTTGTCTAAACCATTGATCATTAAATCAGATACCAAAATTACTATCTTACCCCAAGCATCAAAATCCTATAAATAGAAGGTTTCCCTTTCATAATTTTTACCAATTTCAAAGAAAGAAAAATTTACTCCTTGCCTAGATTTTATCTCTATCAGCTTTTAAAAGTGTTATTCTATTCAAAGTTATTATTTTCTTTGAAGAGAAAAATTGGTCAAAGTATTTGAGATAAATTGCTACATTATATTTGATTATCTCATACTTGTTATATATATAGTTATACAAATTTAAATTGTTATACACGTTTATATATATCTATATTTCTTCTATTTATATCAGATAAAAAGTCAGTACTTAGTTACCTATAAGTGAAGATATTTCTCCTAAAACAAAAAAATCATTCGTTGGGTTTTTGAAAACCTAAGTGGCCTTTTACTGATATAGTGTGTTTATATAAATTAAGTTTTATATAAATCATAGTTGCGAAGCTGTAAATTTGGTCAGTACTTAGTTACCTATAGGTGAAGATATTTCTCCTAAACCAGAAAATCATTCGCCGGGTTTTTGAAAACCTAAGTGACCTTATTTAAAGTGATCACATCATAGATCAAATATATCAATATATATAGATTTGAGTAAAACAAATTTATTTGTTATATCAAGTATTATTTAACTGTTTCATTCATTATACTTAATATCTGTCATTACTTCTATTTGAACATAAATTCATTTATTCATAAAATACTTGTTGTATAATATAAAAGTTACTTAAACTTTTATATCTCAAATATAATTATTATATCTGCTTACACAGAAGCGTATCATTCGCTATAAAAGTTATTTAAACTTTTATATCTGAACTTAAATTTATAACTGCTTAATTTAAGAAGCATATTTTATTTATAAAAGAAAAGTAAACATTTATAAATCTGTACTGAAAATATATACTTACTTATTTAAGAAGCACATTTCAAAAACAATTATTTTAAAAAGGTTGGTTTATTAGTTTTATATTTCTGTGAGAAAAAGAGAGTGATCCTTTGACCAAGACCATGTTAGAGTTTATGCCCTAGAGGCTAATTATTTGATGTAATTGCTTAACATTTTTGATATTATATTTGATTGAATAAATAGATTATTTTATTATGATTTCATTTACTGCGTTATATAAATGTTAACATAATAAAAACCCTTAGAATAATGATACGAATTATATAGCTTTAAGTATGTGACTTGAACATGAGATTATATAATTATAATTAGTATCATTGCTCTTAAATGTCCCTAGTCGAGTATCATTGTTAATGGGACAACAATGATGCATTGAGATTAGTATGTGGATTGACTGATGGCCAAATCTCATTGGTCATAAATATATGAGATATTTGAGTCAATGCATAGGTACATGTTAGAGAACAATGTACTGGACTGACCCACCATGAGAATTCTACATGGAGCATTATGCAAAGTGTCATAAGAAATTCTTATAGTGACAATGATGTAATGATCCTTCGACCTGAAGTCACTATATTATTACACGAGAATTTGTGTACTTTGATATCATCAAATGTCACCTTTAATAGGGTGGACAATAAAGGTGATTATTGGGTACATCATGAATCGTGTGAGGAATATGAGTGATCTAGATGGAATTTAACCCTCCTATATATTAGGGGTGATATCCATAGGCCTCTTGATTGAGTAGGACTATGAAATGCATGGCCATGCTCAAATATTGATTTGTTTCATATAGTCTACTCATTGATCAAGAAAACTCAGATTAAATTATGAAGAGTATGACACATTCCATGCCTCGAGTTTAATTTAGGATATAAGGTTAAAAGGATTAAATTACATTGAAACATTGGTCACGAAAAGGTTGTATTGAATCACCGATCTTATTATTATTTGGGTAGCAGTGATGCATTACTAGATGCCGCTCACTGTTTATAATTTTATAATATGATTTTAAAATTATTGCCAACATAATAATAACCTATAGGGTCACACACTTAGAACGTAATTAAAAGGGAATTAATTTAAATTGTAAGTATTTTAAATATGTCAATATGATTGATAGTATTTAAAAATTACGAATTTAAATTAATAGGATAATTTGTATATATGTATATTAATTAAGTAAGACTTAATTAAAATATAATATATATAAATTCGGATTTTATTTTTCTATTGATTTTAGGTTTTAGTTAATTCCTATTAACTACTATATATATGATATATCAGTAGTCTAAAAGTCACGTAAGGAAAAACTAAAACCCTAGCCGCTTTCAGAAAGAGGCTAGAGAGAAAAATAGGTTAGAAATCCTGATCTTGTTGGCTAGTACCGCGGTTCCTTTTGCTGCAGATCGTGGGACGATTCGCGGAGCGTTCGTGTGGATACCGTAGAGACGTAGTCACTAGATTGCGTTGAAGATTCGAAGTCGTTCCAGAATTCCATCGTCTTCTCAACATCTCAGATAATCGGTAAAATAATCTAAACCTCTGATTAATCTGTTTTCGCATGGATCCTGTCTTAGGGTTTCAAAAAAAAATTTAAATTCCGCTGCTTTCACTATGTCGAAACCCTAACAGACCAGAGTCTTAGAGAGGTCAACGGGTAGTTGGGTCTCTAGTGTACTTGTGAGGCGAGGAACCGACTTCTTGTTTCAAGATCAGATTGTAAAGCAGAGCTAGACTTAAAAATAGGTACAACTACGTTTGAGGAAGGAGCGGGGAGTTACTGTCCAAGATAAATAGTTATATGTAAAGTTAGAAGGTGATCTTTAAAACTTTGTAAAGGCTTCTCCGCCTATTGAAGGAGAATTAATTACTGATAGTAATAAGATCTCAAGTCTTGGAGAGGAGCTTGAGACTGGACGTAGCAACATACCCGAACTGTATGTTCTGAACCAGTTAAATCTCTGTGTATTATGTGATTGAATTTTTACTATCTTACATATTAATTTATTACACTGTAAATTAATTAATCAAAAATTCAAAAAGGCCTAAGATAATTTTTTAATCGGTAATAATCTATTCAACCCCCCTTCTAGATTATTATTGGACTTTCATTATTATTACTATTACTATTACTATTACTATTACTATTACTATTACTATTACTATTACTATTATTATTATTATTATTATTATTAGTATACTATTACTGTTATTATTATTATTATTATTATTATTATTATTATTATTATTATATTTTTAATACTATTATTAAATGAGTTTTGAAAAAAAAATTATTGAATTGGGGGGAAAAAATGAGAGATAGATTGGTGACCGTTGGATGTTGAAGTCTCAAATAATTTTAGACTGTTGGATGTTGAAGTTTAAATTGATTTGATGCCGTTGGATGTCAAAACTTTGGGATTTGAAGCTCTCTGTTTTATATTAGTATTATTATTATTGTTGTTGTTGTCGTTGTTGTTGTTGTTGTTGTTATTATTATTATTATCATTATTATTATTACTATTATTATAATAATAATTATTATTAATACTTTTTTTATTATTATTACTAATGATATTTAGTGATGTATTATTAATGTGTAATAATACTGATCGATAATTAAAATATTATCCAAGGAGGATAATATTGTCTTATAAATTATGAGTTAATAAATAGGAGGTGCTGTGTTGTAGAGTCAATTCTTTTATGAATAACAGCTGAGTTCCTGTGTACTTTACTAATTGCCAGATAAACAAATTAGGTCTTTCGAAGGCAGTAATTCGATTTGTTGAGCGACTATTAACTGTGCACTCATTTTATGTGCTAACGGATTTTAAATGTGATTGTGTACAGTCATATGTTGTTAATAGTTGATTTTAATGAATGATATGAGTTGAGATGTGTAATCGCGATGAAGATGTGTTGAAGAATAGTTATAATTTTAGACGTTATTAGAACTGTTCAAAGATAACGTTGTATCCTGTTGGGAGTAATTATCATTCGGTATTATCCCTGTTTTAAAGCCTTGTAATAATAGTGAAAGACGGTTGTATATCAAGACGAGTGTTAATGTTTTGTAAACTCGCGTGATTAAAACGCAGTTAGTAAATAGTCATATATTGATTAGGTTGCGAGCTTTTATTTGCTCACAATGGTTGTAATACACTAGGTCATCAAATAAAAATGATCTGAGTTGTAGTATTTATGTAAAGATTGCGATTCTGAGACATAGTTAAGTAAATGTTATAAAAATTTAAATTTACTGAGTTTTTCAACGACATGCTTTTATTTAAATGTTGTAGAGATTTTTCGTTGATGAGCATGGAGTCACAGTTGGTGTCAGGTGATTTTCGCGGGGCGTCCCAGAAATATTATTTATCTGTACAATGATTTTTTTGTTCACTTTTTGTCTTCATATATATATATATGTGTGTGTGTGTGTGTGTGTGTATTTGGATCTCAGATCTAAGTTTTTCTAGGAATTTTTTTTTACTGAATCTTTTGTTAAGAAAAATAAAATAAATAAATAAAAAATAAAAAATTATATAAAAAATTGCAGACCCAAAATCTCTTTTGCGCCATAAATGCTTGACTTTAATCCATGGCCTATATTTATTACTTCAGTAACCGTAGTCTATATATCTATATATATAAAATAATACATTATACTTATCTATACTACTTTTATATAATACATTACATATATTTAATATATTATATTAACTTTACTTTGCATATATTATATTATATTAACCTTTACTTTGCATATATATTATATATACATCACACCAATTTTTTTTTGCAGAACATTCTCTCTCTACTGTAGGGCACATTTATTTCGTTTGACATATTGTGCTCATGTGAACCTTCTCTTTCTATTTTTTAACTTAAGTTTCTAACTTTGGTTGCTACAATAAATTTTGTTGGGTGCTTAACTCTGTTGTCAGCGACTGGTTTTTGTGTTCCATAATTTGACTTCTACCTCATACTGATACATACGTTTTGTTTTGCTTACTGACTTGGAACTTCAGTTCAACTGTTTAGTTAATAAATTTTGTCATACATGCCTGCAGTTCAAATAAAGTCTTTGCACATTAGTTCATGCTCTATTCTTGGAAAAGAAATCTACACTTAGTAGCAATCATGATTTCTCTCTTCACATATCTTTTCAAGCATTCATGGATAATCTGCTTGCATGTTTGGAAATTAATTCTTGAACTGATTTGGGTATGCGCTGCGAGTATAAATTTCACTTATCTAAAAAGTATCTACACTTCAACTTTCTGTTTTAACTCTCCCACTACCCTCTTATTTTCATTTCATCTTGCATACATTGTGTATCTTAAATGGAACTACCTTCTTTTCCAGAAAGCAAAAATCATCTATATTTTATGAAGTCCACATCGATATCTTTACTCCCACTTTGGTCACCACTGATGCACAATTTAAATATCATCAGCTTAAACATTATCTAGTTCCCGGTGTTGGAATCACTTTTAACAGCTTTCCTCATCTTTTAATTAAATTTCATAACATTGGGTGGGAAAGTTTAGTCGTCTTTGATGACAGACATATTTATCCCAGTCTAATAGCTGAATTTTATTCTCATATGTTTTTCAACAAAGATGAAAATGGTGTTTTAATTAGCATTAATACATGAATTCAAGGTATAGATTATATCATTGATGAACAACTACTCACAAATGCGTTGCATCTTCAACCATCAATGGCCTCGCTACCCAAAATAAATCCATATATCTACCCTATGGATTATTCTGTCCTTGAATGCAAAGTTTTTAAACAAAATTTGGCAAATGTCACTGATCAACTTGTAATGACCGAGAAAATTACGAACCCATTTTTTTTATTTATTATTATTAATTATATCCATAAGAAAATATGATGTATGATGTATGTGTGTATGTGTTAAGTTGTATGATGAGAAGTAGTAAATTAGTTAATTAAATTAATTAACTAAAGAAGAAAAAAGATTGCAAGAGAAGCTTATGTGATGAAATCACAGAAATTGAATGTTGGACTTGTATGACAATTAAGAAGATTTATAATGAACAAGTTAATTACTTGTATGAATAATGAGAAAAAAGAAGCAAGTGAATTATTTAAAATAACTCAATGTGGGAATAATTGTATATTTATGAGTAATGATATTATAAACCCAATTTGATAACAAGGGTTAGTCAAGGGAATAATTTAATCAAGTTAAAGTACTTGTATTAATATGTGATTAAAATATTATTAAATGATTAATAATATTAATAAGTGATTAAAATATTATTAAATGGTTAATAATATTAATGTGTGATTAAAATATTATTAAATGGTTAATAATATTAATAAGTGATTAAAATATTATTAAATGGTTAATAATATTAATGTGTGATTAAAATATTATTAATGGTTAATAATATTAATAAGTGATTAAAATATTATTAAATGGTTAATAATATTAATGTGTGATTAAAATATTATTAATGGTTAATAATATTAATAAGTGATTAAAATATTATTAAATAGTTACTAATATTAATAAGTGAGTAGAATATTATTAAATGATTAATAATATTAGTAAATTAATATAATATTATTAAATGGATAATAATATTAGAAAGTTAATAAAATATTATTAAAGGGTTAATAATATTAGCAGAGGATTAAAATATTATTAAATGAATAATAATATTAGAAAGTTATTAAAATATTATTAAATTATTAATAATATTAATAGAGGATTAAAATATTATTAAAAGGATAATAATATTAGAAAGTTAATAAAATATTATTAAATGGTTAATAATATTAATAAGAGAATAAAATATTATTAAATGATTAATAATATTAACAAATGATTAAAATATGATTAAAGGATTAATAATATTATTTGAATTGTAAAATATTATTAAATGATTAATAATATTTATAAGTGATTGGAGATATTATTTAATAAATAATATTATTAGAAAGGGTAAGACATTATTAAATTATTAATAATGTTAATATGTGATTGAAATGTTACTAAATAATTGTAATATTGATGAGGGAATAAAATATTATTAAAATAATTAATGGTATTCGTAAATAATGAAAATATTATTAAATGATTAATAATATTTAATTGAGGATTATATATTATCAAATGTGATAATATTATGATGTAATTAAGTGATAGTTATGTGATTAAAAATATTATCAAATGATTGATAATATTATTAAGAGTTTTAAGGTTATGATTTAGAGTTAGATGATTTAAGACATGTATGGTAAAGTTATTAATGTTAAATAAATCTGTATGTGTTATGCTAATTGGAGGATCAATGTTGTTGAATGTTAAGTCATCCAAAAGAAGTTAATTTAAGTTGAATAGCGGTAGTCAGCGGAACAGACAAGTTTCTCTGAACCTTAACCTGTATTTATTTGGCAAGTTATTTATGTAGAAGCTGAAATTTATTTCAAAATGCATGATGAAATAATTATTAAGAATTATTTCATATATATATATTATTATTGACAATCGCACTTATGTGCATTTGCATGACTGTTCACGATATGAACTATTTAAAGAGAAATATCTATGTTATTTGTTTCAGCTAGATATTGCATTTGTTATTATGATTGTTCTTGTTATGAATTATTTTAAGTGAAGGTTCTATGCCAATTGTTTCGGCTAGACCATATACGTTTTAAATTCATAAATCTGAATATTATTGAAGTTAGTCCAAACCATATTGTGGTGGTGCGGAATCTGATGGGATAAGCTGAAATGAACAGAGCATTATAAGCAGATAAGCTTACGGTCGGATGGAACATTCCCGATCAAAACGAACTAGATGGTTATATTGTGCACTCTATAAACGTACGATAGGCTGATCACCTAGAGTACCCATCACCGGATATTATAATTGAAATGATTGTTAATATTCAAAACGAACTGACAAGCTTCTGTCTACAGGGTATTGTAAATACTCAAAACGTATGTTCATGGTCTTGTGACCCTTTCAGCATGATGAAGCAGTATATTAAATCAATTAAATTTGTTATTCAAAGTTGCATGTCTTCACAAGTAGTGTATATTGTTGAAATTTTCAGAGCTAAATCTTTTTCATTCATGATATATCTTTTATTGTTTATTTAAACTTGTTGAGCAAAGTAGTTGCTCACCCTTGCTATAGCATGAAATATTTTCAGTTAAGCTGAGTGATCTAAGGAGTACCACGGCAAATGAAAGATGAACGAATAGAAGTAATTAGTTCGTACTATATGTGTAAATCTTTTGTATTATAAGGTAATAATGATGTATTAAGGTTAGTGGAACCTGGGGTTGAAGGTACGTTTTGTAATAAAATTATGTATGTTTTTCGCGAGTTATTGAAGTTTTTGTTTATGAATGTTTGTTAAGTGATGAATAGTGAGCACCGAACCCGAGGTTCAAGGGACCCAGATTTGGGGGAATCACACAACTTGTACCTGCGCTCCTTTTTGACTTTCCTGTACCTATTGGAGTTGAGTTTTTAACTACAGAGTCGTAATTTTTGGCCAAAATTGTTAAACAAAATTTTATGTCAGTCAGAGATAACACAAATCTGCTGCCTTTTGATCTTGAAATGATGAGTTGTGTTTTAAATGAATTTATGCCATATAACTTACCATTTTTTCTGTTAACCTCTTTTGAGCATTGTTATAAAAACAACTGCATGAGATATGGTCTTCTTCTCTCTAATATTTTTCGATATTTTAGCATTAATCTTCATTCTCTCCCCTCACAACTTGTCAATAATAGTAACTTAATGTCACACCTACATTTTCCACCCATGCCCCTATCTAGTTTCAAACTACCAAATCATGACCATTTTGAATCACACATCAAAATGCTTTCACACATAGAAACTGTAACAAGCATGCATCAACTTATACTACTTAATCAAGAAAGTATGATGGCTCAAATGGAAGATATGAAACAGACCATTCATCATCTAAAAGACATAGTTCATCTCTTACTGGAAAATCAGAAATTGTCTATACCTCCTTATCACTTCAGTGCGAGCCAAAGTTCTGCAAATCCTGATCCCATGAATCCCACTCCCGCTGATACTCTTCTTCCTCTAATTGGAATGCACTTTTCACCCATCAACTTGGATGACTTCTAACTATTTGGGTCTGTAATATATATTCATATATGCTATTACTAACTATTTGGGATAACTGTAATTACTAAACTTTTGATCATAAAGGTTGTCTTGGACTAGTACTGTATCTGCAAAATATTCTTTGACTAACTTTTTTTGCAGGATTTTACAAGATTTTTTTTCACTCCCCATCACTTTTTGTGATGACAAAGGGGGAAAAGAAAAATATTAAAAGGCTTTTAATATCTGACATACTCTGTCAATACAGGTGCTATGCTATATTTATTTAATACATGCATAGACTTAGGGAGAGCACTTAAAATATTTTTTTACATAATTGTCATCATCAAAAAGGGAGAGATTGATGGATTCCTAACTTTTAGTTTATTTTTTATGATGACAATTTTAGTAAATGGGATTAATTAAAATAGAATCCTCACCATATATTAATTTTTATTTTAAATTATCTTATTTACTTTGACCAAAAATATTTTTCAAATTTCATTGAATTAATATTTTATTAACCTTGATAATTTAATGTCAAGTGTTATAAATATTTATTCATAAAGTAATATTTTCTAAGGCAAGAAAAACTCCTATTATTTTCCAAAAGCAAGTTTTATGAGCCAAAAGAAGCTTAGAAAATAAAAATCCAAAATCTTCTCATCCGAAAATTGCATGTTCCGTTAAAATGCTTAATATATTTAATGCATACATGTGGCCTAAATTGAAACCATCCGAAAGTTGCTAGCAAAGTTAAAAGCATTAAATGTTTACATGAATGTGGGTTGGAAATTTCAAAAGCTTAAATGCCTTTCTGTAGCATAGTCTTACATGGCCAAAATAAAAAAAGAAATGAGCTTTCTCTCTCCTAACCTTATTGGCTCATCTAAATTGGCTCATCTAAATTAATGAGTTGAATTTTTTTTTCATGTTGGGACGTGTGTGACCGAGAGGTGATGTTCTTTCTCCTCCTGATTGGTCCATTTATTTTAATTGTACTGAAATAAGTTGGACAGTTCGAGCGCCTCTTTTTAAAACCAATTCGTGTATTTTTTTTTAAAATTAATTCG